>CM055117.1:648100709-648685709 GCA_029206835.1 Rana muscosa | reverse complement strand
CCCAATTGGTCACTTTATTAGGTACACCTTGCTAGTACCGGGTTGGACCCCCTTTTTGTCACACACACACCCCCAATTGGTCACTTTATTAGGTACACCTTGCTAGTACCGGGTTGGACCCCCTTTTTGTCACACACACACCCCCAATTGGTCACTTTATTAGGTACACCTTGCTAGTACCGGGTTGGACCCCCTTTTTGTCACACACACACACCCCCAATTGGTCACTTTATTAGGTACACCTTGCTAGTACCGCGTTGGACCCCCTTTTTGTCACACACACACCCCCAATTGGTCACTTTATTAGGTACACCTTGCTAGTACCGGGTTGGACCCCCTTTTTGTCACAGACACACCCCCAATTGGTCACTTTATTAGGTACACCTTGCTAGTACCGGGTTGGACCCCCTTTTTGTCACACACACACACACACACACAATTGGTCACTTTATTAGGTACACCTTGCTAGTACCGCGTTGGACCCCCTTTTTGTCACACACACACACACAATTGGCCACTTTATTAGGTACACCTTGCTAGTACCGGGTTGGACCCCCTTTTTGTCACACACACACCCCCAATTGGTCACTTTATTAGGTACACCTTGCTAGTACCGGGTTGGACCCCCTTTTTGTCACGCACACACACCCAATTGGTCACTTTATTAGGTACACCTTGCTAGTACCGGGTTGGAGCGCTTTTTGTCTTCAGAACTGCCTTCATTCTTCATGACATACAGTGGGGCAAAAAAGTATTTAGTCAGCCACCAATTGTGCTAGTTCTCCCACTTAAAAAGATGAGAGAGGCCTGTAATTGTCATCATAGGTATACCTCAACTATGAGACACAAAATGTGGAAACAAATCCAGACAATCATATTGTCTGATTTGGAAAGATTTTTTTCAAATTATGGTGGAAAATAAGTATTTGGTCACCTACAAACAAGCAAGATTTCTGGCTCTCACAGACCTGTATCTTCTTCTTTAAGAGGCTCCTCTGTCCTCCACTCATTACCTGTATTAATATCACCTGTTTGAGGTTGTTAACAGGTGTCTTTTATACTGATAACAAGTTCAAACAGTCACACTTCAAACTCCACTATGGTGAAGACCAAAGAGCTGTCGAAGGACACCAGAAACGAAAATTGTAGACATGCACCAGGCTGGGAAGACTGAATCTGCAATAGGCAAGCAGCTTGGTGTGAAGAAATCAACTGTGGGAGCAATAATTAGAAAATGGACCACTGATAATCTCCCTCGATCTGGGGCTCGACGCAAGATCTCACCCCGTGGGGTCAAAATGATCACAAGAACGGTGAGCAAAAATCCCAGAACCACACGGGGGGACCTAGTGAATGACCTGCAGAGAGCTGGGACCAACGTAACAAAAGCTACCATCAGTAACACACTACGTCGCCAGGGACTCAGATCCTGCAGTGCCAGATGTGCCCCCCTGCTAAAGCCAGTACATGTCCGGGCCCGTCTGAGGTTTGCTAGAGAGCATTTGGATGATCCAGAAGAGGATTGGGAGAATGTCATATGGTCAGATGAAACCAAAGTAGAACTGTTTGGTAGAAACACAACTCGTCGTGTTTGGAGGAGAGAGAATGCTGAGTTGCAACCAAAGAACACCATACCTACTGTGAAGCATGGGGGTGGCAACATCATGCTTTGGGGCTGTTTCTCTGCAAAGGGAACAGGACGACTGATCCGTGTACATGAAAGAATGAATGGGGCCATGTATCGTGAGATTTTGAGTGCAAACCTCCTCCCATCAGCAATGGCATTGAAGATGAAACGTGGCTGGGTCTTTCAGCATGACAATGATCCCAAACACACCTCCCAGGCAATGAAGGAGTGGCTTTGTAAGAAGCATTTCAAGGTCCTGGAGTGGCCTAGCCAGTCTCCAGATCTCAACCCCATAGAAAACCTTTGGAGGGAGTTGAAAGTCCGTGTTGCCCAGCGACAGCCCCAAAACATCACTGCTCTAGAGGAGATCTGCATGGAGGAATGGGCCAACATACCAGCAACAGTGTGTGACAACCTTGTGAAGACTTACAGAAAACGTTTGACCTCTGTCATTGCCAACAAGGGATATATAACAAAGTATTGAGATGAACTTTTGATATTGACCAAATACTTACTTATTTTCCACCATAATTTGAAAAAAAAATCTTTCCAAATCAGACAATGTGATTGTCTGGATTTGTTTCCACATTTTGTCTCTCATAGTTGAGGTATACCTATGATGACAATTACAGGCCTCTCTCATCTTTTTAAGTGGGAGAACTTGCACAATTGGTGGCTGACTAAATACTTTTTTGCCCCACTGTAGATTGAACAAGGTGTTGGAAACATTCCTACTGAGATTGTGGTCCATATTGACATGATGGCATCACCCAGTTTAAGTTTTATGCCTCTATTGGGATATTCTTTGAGTAGAGGTGGGTACCATCATCCATATTGTATGGAAAAAGAAGGCCTGGGGCTACCCCAGATGTACCCCTGGCGGGAAAGTGGGGGAGTTTGGACTATCTCGGTATCTCAAGGATATAGGCAAGAATATAATTTAAAATTTAAATGTATTTTACAAAAAACGGGTACCGAGATAGTCCAAACTCCCCCACTTTCCCGCCAGGGGGACATCTGGGGTAGCCCCAGGCCTTTTTTCCTAGCACGCAGTTGCTGCACATTTGTCGGCTGCACATCCATGATGTGAATCTCCCGTTCCACCACATTACAAAGGTGCTCAGTTGGATTGAGATCTGGTGACTGTGGAGGCCATTGGGGTACAGTGACCTCTCTGTTTGAGCTTTGTGACATGGTGCATTATCCTGCTGGAAGTAGCCATTAGAAGATGGGTACACTGTAGTCATAAAGGGATGGACATGGTCAGCAACAATACTCAGGTAGACCGTGGTGATTAAACAATGCTCAATTGGTACTAAGAGGCCCAAAGTGTGCCAAGAAAATAGTCCCCCACACCATTACACCACCAGCCTGAACCAATGATACAAGGCAGGATGGATCCATGTTTTCGTGCCTTGCGGCATCCCAGCCTGTTTCCTGCTCCGCATGTGCGAGTCGTGTTGCGCTTTCTAAATGGTCCTGCTATCTTCTAGGACCTGTGTGTCTCCCAGAAGGCAGTGGGGGGGGGAGAGAAGGGGCTAGAAATTTTGCAGATCGCAGTGCAGCAATCTTACCCAGAAGTGGGAGCGGGTACTTGGTTTTGACAGGCTTCCGCTCCCACATCCCCCCCCCCCCCCAAAAAAAGTGCCAAATGTGGCAGTGGAGGGGGGGTGCTAACAAGCGGCGCACTCCCTTTTGGGTGGAGCTCCACTTTAAAAAAAAAAAAAAGGAAAGAATCATTGGGGCAAATTGTAAGTAGTAGTTTTCTCTCTATTGCTCCAAGAGTTTTAAATAATAAAGTCAGGTCTGACGACAGGGTCTCTTTTCCTGGAATGCTGACTCACTGGCTTCTACACATTTGAGTCTGTCAGCTGAATCATGTGTGCAGAAAAAGGAGTTGTGACTTATCTGTGTACTTGATCAGGGTTACCTATAGAGAGTGTTGAAGGCAGTGGGTCAGCATTCCCGTTGTTCTAAAAAATGAGTTGACTGGTTATGGACCAAGGATGGGCTCAGGCATGTTCGCAACTCCACGTACCTGCCAGGAAGCGGACACTGCAGCGCTAATCGCAGGCACTGAGACATTTCCTGATCTGTGCAGCCACGATGTGGGAAATGTCTCACTGCCTGTGATTAGCGCTGCACAGTGTCCGCTTCCTGGTGGGTACGTTGAGTTTTGAACACGCCTAAGCCCATCCTTACTATTGACAGTGGAGACGCCCTCATTTGTCTCTTAGGAAAAGGTTTTCTTTAACATTCAAGAAAGAATCGTACCTGGTTTGTCAAATACGGACACTTGTATGTATATTTTAGAAGTGATTATTTTCAGGACTAAAAAGCTAGAATGAGACCAGGCGATTGGATTGCCCAGATGCACATGGTAGTTGCTTCATCATGCTTTGAGTAACATTAACTCTACTACTGTAGCATGTGATGCATTTTTTAAATTGGGAGTTTTTTAAAACCTTTCCCCTTGTCACATGCTGGCAGATCATAGTGGTTACAGCTGAACTCTAGGTTCCTGCCCATTTTGGTTTCCTAGATCCCCCTTCCCATGCTAAGTAAAAATGCTGTACAATTTTCTATGTTCAATCCTTTTTATTGAAAAGATGAACAATACAGTCAATCAGTCTTCCATATAATGGACATCACTTCATGTAGGAATTTAAATGTGTTGCTACATTAGAGCGAAGGTTGATGATGCAATAAATTGCCTGCGTAAGGCCAAGGGGCAGAGCATATACCATCCATACAGGTCCATCATATGGTGGTGAAAGTCTGCTAGATCCCAGGTTTGTGACAGAATTATGTTGGATACTTCAGCTTGCAAGTCTTTGGATGTGGTATTGTAGGTTTGGGTGAATAAATCATGAGTTTGGGGCTGCTCCATATTTGGATGTGGTGGCTGCACTAGTTTTTCTTCTTTAAGGCTTTTCTTTTTTTTTCACCTGGTAATCTGCCAAGCAAGTCCATTCATTTTTTATTTCCTTTAAAGCAGGACTAAAGTCCATGATATTTACTTTTCCTTCAACCTCTACCCGGCTACTTCTGGGTGCCGGGCTGCAGCTGTCGTCATTGTCCGGTATGGGAAGACGTCACTCCTGTACATGCACAGGAGTTCAATCATCCTAGCACATGGGTTCTCTGCCTGAATAGAAAATGCTCTGCACATGTGCAGTTTTTAGGGTACATTCTCAGGAAGACTGCAGGCAGGTAGATTTATTTTATTGCAAAAGAGACAATTGCATGCCTCTTCTGCAATAAAGAGCCTGTCTGCTTGCAGTTTTTTCAAATTAGACTTTATTTCTGCTTTATCGGACTGAGCTGTCCAGCAAAAGTTCTAGCCTAAATCTGCTAAATTGAAGTCCAAATCTCCTACTACATATAAGACTACCCTCTCTCCAGACTGACAGTACCGCTGTCCAAAGTTGTCTCTCTTGCTCCTTCAGCCAGAGTGTAGGCACCCTAATACAGGAGTTGTATTACTGGCCAGAGCATCAGGTGTAAACAGAAAAAAATCGAAGAAAACAGATGCAGCCATCACATCTAATGATTGGTGAGCTGCAGTATAATACATTTTTGGTTTTGGGTTTAATATTACTTTAACTGTACTAATTTAGGAAGCACATGACATTTGGGTGTCTCAAATGTGGAGCATGATCTCTCTCATTATATGCTGAACACATGACAGACATTTCTGACTTGATGTCCTTTCTAGGAGTTGCTTGCTTTTTGTAATTATTATTCATTTAAAAAGTACATTATTTCCTTGAAATGTAAGTTCACTTTTTGTGGTAATGTTAATCCAATTAGCTGCACAAGGAGTATTTAAAGAGGAGGTCCAGCAGCTACAAATACTGCAGCTGCTGACTTTTAATATATGGACACTTACCTTTCCAGGGAGCCTGCATGGTCAGCACCCCAGCCGATCTTCGGATCGGCTGTCGGGTGCAGCCGCTGGGGGGGGGGTTTATAACAAATTATAAACACCAGGTTGGGTACTGTAGGATAAGGAGTGCTGGACCAATGCGTTGTCCAGCACCTAATAGGTATGCCGACTCACTGATTTATTCGGCGCCTATCCTGTCAACTCCTGAACACAAAGGATTATGAAGACACAAAGTGGGGAAGATTTTCTGAGCAGTTCAAAAGGGAGGAGGGGAATACGGCGAACAGCGGTCTTACCTATAATTATGAACTTTATTATATATCAAAATTGGACAGATACAGTAATGCTGACTGCGCAATACAGGTTAAAACAGAAGACAACGTTGCTGTAAAAAGTGCAGGTAATACTGTAAATAGATGTAGATAAGTGTGGGGGTTCAGTTCTAGTGAGATAGCATGAAATCTAGATAGCTGAGCTCCACCCCTCAAATGTACTTATCATGCAGCATTGATCAGTGTTGGGGGTCAGGTTGCAATGAGACAACAGGAAACCTTAGTGGTGTTAGCCTAGTTTCTGGCTAGTACATACACACTATGGACGTCTGTCCTCACTGATAAGTCTGAGATCCCCAGGTAGTCTTAATGGCATAGACTACAAGCAGATACAGAAACAAACATTCACTTACACTGTAACTCTCTCACTTTCAGAGAAGGGAGAAATGTCCAAAGGGTGAAACTTTTAAATAGTCAGCGCTATCATATTGTTCCAAGGAGTATGTGTTCCCTTGTAGGAGGATCGCACAGAAAGTGCAGTGTGTGGATAGTTTGTTGGTAACTATGTACAGCACGGTTTTGTAGGGCTCTGGGGAGCGCTGCATCACAGGAGGTAAATAATGCATTAAGGTCAAAAACTGTAACCCCTTTACTATGGCTAACGACTAGTATGACATGGGCCTAAGGTGAAAAAACCTTGAGGGTTTACAACCCCTTTTAAACTGACTATCTGCAGATCAAAGTTCATCCCTTTTTGATCTGTAGATTAATAAATGGATACAAAAAGTAACCATGTTTATTTTTACCTTTCTGTTTGAGCAATGTTGTTGAAAAACATTGGCTGGCTACTTTCCTTTTCTTTTTTCTTTTTCTTACACAGCCAGACTTCGCTTACACTTCAGCTGTCAACAGGGGAACCCCACTGACAGCTAAATGAGTCATCGTTTGTTAAGGACACGGTGGCCCCGCTCCTTAACAACCAATAATTGCCAGCTTTTTTTTTTTTCTTGCTTAAAAAAAAAAAAAAACATGTTATACTTGCCTGCTGTGTACAAAGGTTTTGCTTTTCTGGGGTCTCCTGCTGATGCTCTGATCCTTCTCTTCTCCGAGTGCCCCCATTGCTAGCCACGGGGGCACGGGTGCGGGCTTGCTGCTGAACAGAGCTGTGTGTGTCCATAGATACACAGTGCGTGGCTTGGGCCTGCCCCCCACTCTCTCATCACTGGTTTTGACTGACAGCAGCAGGAGCCAATGGCTTTCACTTCCGTCAGAGCCTCTAGTGAGACCAGGAATAGGAGAGGAGAGCTGCAGCAGACTGGCACAGCGCTGGACTGAGAATGGACTCGGGTAAGTGTTTAAGAGGAGGTTTGTTCGCAGCTGATATTGAAAGTTGTTTTTTTTTTTTTCTTCCTCCAAGGAGAAGTCCAGCTATGACTAAGCACTGTTGATAGTGTGAAACGCGTCTGCTTTTTTTTATCCTGTACCTTGCTGTGGTGTGTACTTTTGTTATTTTGCACAATAAAGGCGTTTTTATTGGGGTGTGGCTGTCTAGATCTTCCCTCTTCCAATTGCTATATGTTTAGCCTGTACCTGATGCTTCCACCTTGAGGAGAGTGCCATTTCCACACATCCACCTGGAGCAGTGATCCCTTCCCTATAAGTACGCATCTCAAATAAAATTCCCATACTTCTCTTTTAATGCAAAGATTGCATTGCATTAACGTAAAAAAAAACTTTTACCGTTTAGAACCACTTTAAATCGCATGATATTTAAGAAATTAAAATTTTCAGGACAAGACATGGGCTGTAGTCTGTGTGTCCATATTCCTTTTAAACGCAGGGTTCAAAAAACTATTTTGTTTATATTTTTTTTAGATGTCTTATCCGTTCCTGTTTTGGAAACTGCTTTCATTGAAAGAAAAAAATGAAAGACATTTCATCAATTTGAGATTTCTTGTGAAAGCCACATACAGTAAGGGCGTACTGCTGTGGATCAGAGTGCCGCTTACTGTATGTGGTTGATACTGTAACTGTTATACAGTGCATACAGAGGCTGCATAGCAATGTAATGGAAATAGTTTTTGGGCCAGCTTCAAGTTTAGCTTGAAGCCTCATTCCAAAAACTACACAGTTGTGCAATGCACGTGTCCACAGCTTCTCTTGGCACTATGCACAGTGTTGTAACCCCCCACCTGCAGGTAATTATTTTCCAAGGAACTCACAGCAGAAAATATTGCTTCATGAGTGATGATTTTGCAGGCTCAGATGTACGTAGCATAGAATCAGGAATTGCCTTTTAAATGTACATGAATGTTTTAAGCAGTATTAAATTAAAAAGCAAACCTTTTATTGTATTGCAGCTTATCAATTCTATGATGTGATGGCTGCAGAACATTTCTTTTTTGGGCTTTTTTCTGTTTTCATCTGGTGATCTGGCCAGTAAGTCTGTTGTTTTTCAACAGAATAAGCCCTCTTGCAGTTACAGGGATGAGACAAACCATTTAACACTAGCAGGTGTGCTAATAATGATCGGCTTTTATTTTATTCACATAAAACCTTTATCCCAAAAATAAATATAGTTTGCTGTAAGGCTGCTTTCACACTGAGGCGCTTTGCAGGCGATATAGCGCTAAAAATAGCACCCACAAAGCGTCCTGAAAGACCCTCTCCTTTCACTCCAGTGTGAAAGCCTGAGGGCTTTCACATTTGAGCGGTGTGCTGGCAGGACGGTAAAAAAAAGTTCTGCTAGCCGCATCTTTGAGGTGCTGTAGGAGCGGTGTGTACACTGCTCCCAAAGCGCCCCTGCCCATTGAAATCAATGGGCAGAACTGCCGGCAAAGCGGCACTGCAGCTGCGCTTTGCGGGTGGTTTTAACCCTTTTTTAGGCACTAGCGAGCTTAAAAGCGGCCGAATAGTGCCGCTAAAAATAGCGGCGCTTTGCCGACGCCTCAGTGTGAAAGCGGCCTTGCTGCTTATAAAGAGTTTGGCTTCAATTTGTTATTTTAGTTATATCTGCTAGTACATATAACACTTCCCTCTCCCTAGACTGAAAAAGCTGCTGTTCAAATCTGCCCCCTGTGCTCTTTCATCCAGAGTGGGGGCACTGTAATACAAAAGGTGTGTTTACTGTCCAGATCACAAGGTGAAAATAGAGGGGGAAGCCTAAAAAACAAATGCAGCCACCACATCTATTTGATTGATAATATGTAATATGTTTGGTTATGGGCTTAATACCGCTTTAACTTTTTGCTACTTGTTTTTAACTATAGTTCACTTAATAGACTTTTCGATTCCCTAACTAGAAATACCACAAATAATTATTGACACGATAAACAAGAAGTAATTACCCTGGAATTTCAAAACGTGTGTCATACTAATTCTGTAGAGCCTCCACAAGACAGATGTTGGCGCCTGCGACAAATTCATGCAGCTGTCGACAAGTGTTACACGAGTTTGTATGGAGGCATCCACGGTGCAGGTTTGGCCCCCGGCCCCTCTGCAGAGCAACATAATAACCAATAACTCATCCCTGGCCCCATTCAGCTGCTGGCTGGGAGATTTCCTGCCCTTGTGCAAATGTGGCCATTGCCATACTTGGCTAAATACATCACCAGCATCTCCCCTTTGTTTGCATTCAGCTATTCAGGCTTTTTTAGATTGTGGAGATAGAGGGATAGAATGGTGAAAATTAATTTTTGTGTGATGCTCCACTTTAAGTACTGTGCTTATCTTGTCTGGTCCAGTAAACTACAATCTTCTTTGGCTTTAAAGCTGAACTCCAGGATAAGCAAATATTGTCTAAATATAAGGTGTGTGTGTGTGTGTGTGTGTGTGTGTGTGTGTGTGTGTTCTTCAGTCTTGGTGTGTTTCGTCCAGATCTGTGCAGTAATCTGGTGTGAAACTATCCCTCTGTGCAGGAGCTTCCTGTAATAAAGACCAATCGCTGCCGCTGTCTTGTTTTGCAGAGTGGTCTTGTAGCCGCCCCCTCTTCTAGTTTTCTGTATGCAGTCTGTAATGGGTGGGGTTTGTGAGTCCCTCCACAGCTCTGCTGTCTGCACAGACTATGATGTCAGTGCTACGGTTACAAGGTCTGTCTGCACACACTATGATGTCACTGCTACGTTTACAAGGTCTGGGTTTGCAAAGGCATTTGATTTGTGTTTTGTGGCTATTGAGGAATATATTTACATGAACAATAACTTGCATCCCACAACTGCTACAACCTGTGCCTTAAAGGGGTTGTAAACCCTCCTGTTTTTTCACCTAAAGGTGAAAAAACATCTGACCATTACCGGCCCCCCCGTTTTACTTGCCTGAGCCCTGGAATGTCCCACGACGAGGAGGCGCTGCATCTTTGCCCAGGGTTCTTGGCTCTTGATTGGATAGATTGATAGCAGCACAGCCATTGGCTCCCGCTGCTGTCAATCAAATCCAATGACGTGGGGGCGGGGCCAAGTCCTGCATTCGGCGGCTATGGACGCCGAATGCTGGACTCGTGAGCGCGCCCGCAAGGTAACCCCCTTGGGAGAGCGCTTCCCAGAGGGGGTTATCTGATGTGGGAAGGGGCCGAGAGATCCGCCGGGGGACCCCAGAAAACGGCGTTCGGGGCCACCCTCTGCAAAATGAGCTGCACAGTGGACGTAAGTATGACATATTTGTTATTTAAAAAATAAAAAAAAAATGCTTAGCAAAATGCGAAAAGGTTACTAAAGTACAAAAATTCTCGTACGGCAGAATAAAAATTCGGAAGTGATTTTAATTTATTTGTGATGTATTTTCGAATGAAAACTGTACTGATTACCGTAAATGAAAATCATACTATCTGGTATTGTACGAGAATTTTTTTTTATTTTTATTTTTTTTGTGTCCCTTTTTGGAAAATTTTGAACAAAAGCAGTGTACTAACAAATCAGATTATCGTATAGTCACTTTGAAAGCGGTATTTTTTTGCATACTATTTTTTGATCGTGTGTTCGGGGCTTTAGTCTTTCTTAAATATTAAGCACTGAAATGGGGGGAGATGCAACAGACCATAAAGAATAATAGTCCTCTGTGGTTCTTAGAATGATTGTAACGACGGATCATATCCTTATCCTTCCACATATCCAAGCCTCATTTTATTTAGTTGAAGTGCATTGTCTATTATTTACATCTGCAGGCAGAGTTTTCAGTGCACTGTAGACAGATTGCTGGACAGACAATATATTCCATTTTTGAAATATCCTACATGTGAATATGGACAGTATAATGTATTTGCACTTGACCTATGTATGGCTTGGTGCAAGTAAATGACAACCTGTTTGAGGAGCTGTGGTTGTTGTAGTCATGCTTTGTCTGGGTAGGTGTCTGAGAGTTGCTGTTTGAAGGGGTTTTCCACTACGTTGGATAGTCTTTGTAAATGGTTTCATAATCTGTACTTTGAAGAAACCATAAAGGCTCTGGCATGCCTGGTGAGAAATCCACCTACATGTATTGAGTGCCTTTAGTTTCAGACTGACTGTCTTATCACAGATGTTCTTGCGTATCAGTCCTGTGTGGGTAATGAATTGACAAAGCAATGTTTGTTTAGTTTCCATGCTTGATGAAGCACACAGACCAAAATGAACTTTGTTCACTGTGACTTTACCCTTTATTCTGTTATGTGCTCACACATGCTGGCCGTCTCTGATGCAACATTGCTCTGTACATGTGTTATCTTAAGCATGGTACACACTGCTATCTTTTTTTTGTTTGTTTTTTGAAACCCAGCGATCTCCCCCCACTGTGTCTTTGTAGTCTGACTCCTCCCCCATCCCCTGCCAGAATACACTGATCAGCGCTCGCATCTATTGGCTGTAAGTGCTGATAGGATGCTGTTTTTTCAGCATGTCCCTTTGACAAAAACTGGTTGTTAGACCAGCTTCTGTCAGGCAGACAGCTGTGCCCACTAACCAAAATTTGTCCGGTTCCTGTTGAACCCAGCAGGCTGTCCTGTGTTTCCCTGTTCCGTTTTCAGGGGCGAATGGGGTCCGAATTTTTGTCTGAATTCGGACCTGAAACGGAGCCGAAGACGCACAGGACCCTTTTCCAGTTTGGACCGCGGCTGCCCTGGAGGTGTTAACCGGCTCCATTGAGAGCCGGTCGCACTCTCCTGTCATGGGAATTGGATGCGGGGAAACCCACATCCAATTTGCATAAGTGTGAACCCAGCCTCATGCTTAGTTTAGATTTGTAATATAATTTTCTGACATTCCCTTTTGCTTCAATGCTTCAGAGTCCTAAATATAAGCACAATTTACAGTAGTAACACATTTCATTGGTGGTATTGTCTCTTGACAGTGTCAGTTTTTCAGTTTCCATCAGTGTGAAAGGTGCCTTTAATTATTTTTTTTTCATGGGTGGGAGCAGGTACTTGCTCTTACATCCTTATTCCTTGACTAGGTGAGGATGAGGCTACAGGATTAGTCAACCCCAGCTGACCAATCTAGCACATGGGCAGTGGGGACTTGCTGGGAATCCTAAGGCAGTGACAGTCGGCTCCAAAATCTAAGAACGCAGGAACCCTAATGCGCGGTGAAGACTTTGAATTCTAGAAAGACAGCGGTGAACCCAATGAACTGGTAGATATTTTTTTGGCTACTGACTTTTATTTTTGTAACACCGGTCAAGTTCCTCATTTGGAAAAAAAAAGGTGTTTCCTCTGACATCCATCGGGTTGGTCATCTAAAATCTTGTGGTATCAATACCCTGACTATACAATAGCGGGCCTGTAGGTTCTTGATATTAACAACTGACCATTACCCCTGACAAGCACAACCAGTGATTAGCCTAAAGCAGTGATTCCAAACCTCCTTCCTCTAGTACCCTCAATGTCCATTAGATACAATGGCTGTCCTAAATACCAAATACATTGGGTTAAAGTACCTGTGCTAGGTGAAGGAATCCTTAAACCATGACCTGTAATGCTTTGTACACACTATCAGAATTTCCGATGAAAAAAGTCTGACAATTTTTTCACCGGATATTCCGACAGTGTGTGGGCCCCATCAGACTTTTTTCCGTTGAGTTTAGAAATGGAACATGTTTTATTTTTTCCCATGGAAAAAAATCCGATCGGAAATTCTGATCGTCTGTGTGGAACTCTGACGGAGAAAAAAAACTACGCATGCTCAGAATCAAGTCGACGCATGCTCGGAAGCATTGAACTTAATTTTTCTCCGCTCGTTGTAGTGTTTTACGTCACCGCTTTTTGGACGATCGGAATTTGGTCTGACAGCGTGTATGCAAGACAGAAAATTCCATCAGATTTTATCCCATTGGAAATTCTGATCGTGTGTACAGGGCATTGGGGGTACTTTGAGAACTGAGGTTGAGAACATTCTAAAGATTAATACAGACCATCATGACGCATTGGTAAGACTTAGACCATTGCACTGAGGTTCTCCTGTGTTTCTTCACTGATGTTTGGGAAGCAAATCTCTACTGACTGGAGAGGGCCTTCTGTCAGAAGAGATCTGCTTTATTTTGATCTACGAGAAGCTGATGGGGGGTAAGGGGGTTTTATAGTGAACAGAAAGTTTCTGACTGATGCATACATCTCACAGGCTAGAAGTAGATGGCAAAGCTCTTTGTAATTTTTTGTTCTCATCTCAGCACAGTTTCTTGTGCATAATGGAAGTGGTGGTTTGGCTAGAAGGCAGTTGACGGCTAGGATAACACAATCCTGTGTACAGGGGTTGTCAGGAGAGAGAGCAGTGTCTTGAGTACCTATTCTTGTTCTTACATTGAATGACTTTCTTTCCCATCTCAGCAGTTACAAGGCTTGTCGGATATTGATCTTTTGGTTGTGTTTGTCCTTTAGATGGGATATGCTGCATGCCCATAGACAAATATTGCACTTCTCTACAGGTTTTTCATGGGAATGAGGTGGAAGGCAGGGTGGTATATGGTTAGAATAATTGTTGCGTGAGTCATACCTCGTACACACCGGTTTTCCTGACATGCCAAAACCCGAAGTTTTTCCCAACGTGATTCCTCTCAAGCCTGCCTTGCATACACACGTTTTTTAAAAAAAAAAACGCTCGACCAAAGCGCCGTGACGTCCAACACGTACGACGGCACTATAAAAGGGACGTTCCATTCAAATGGCGCCACCCTTTGGGCTTGCTTTTGCTGATCTCTTTTCAGTCCGTTACAGCGTGACGAATGTGCTATCTCCATTACGAACACTAGTTTTACCAGAACGAGCGCTCCTGTCTCATACTTGATTCTGAGCTTGTGTGGTTTTTTTCCCCTCGGAAAAGCATACACACGACCGGTTTTTCGCAACGAGAAAAAGACAGACAGGAAACACGACGGGAAAAAATAGAGCAGGTTCTAAATTTTTTGCGGGCAGTTTTCTCGTCGGGAAAACTGCTATGGAGCATACACATGACCGGTTTTCCCGACCAATCTAAAAATGGCAGTTTTCTCGTTGGGAAAACCGATCATGTGTACGGGGCATTATACATTGATATAGTAAAGTTGTAGGCCTGTATCGGGAACAGCCATGTGTCCTGTCAAGCGGCCAGATTTTGACCAGTGGGAACAAGCGCATGCCTACTGATTTTGGAATAAGCAGCCAGTGTCGGGTACACATGAACATCCTTGAGGAGAAAAAGTATTTGATTCCCTGCTGATTTTGTACATTTGCCCACTGACAAAGAAATGATCATTCTATAATTTTAATGGTAGGTTTATTTTAACAGTGAGACAGAATAACAAAAAATATCCAGAAAAAAGCGCATTTCAAAAAACTTTCTAAATTAATTTGCATTTTATTGAGTGAAATAAGTATTTGACCCCTTTGCAAAACATGACTTGGTACTTGGTGGCAAAACCCTTGTTGGCAATCAGGTGTCAGACATTTCTTGTAGTTGGCCTCCAGGTTTGCACACATCTCAGGAGGGATTTTCTCCCTTCCCTCTGCAGATCCTCTCCAAGTCATTAAGGTTTCAAGGCTGATGTTTGATAACTCAAACTTTCAGCTCCTTCCACATATTTTCTATGGGATTAAGGTGTGGAGACTTGCTAGGCCTTTCCAGGACCTTAATGGGCTTCTTGAGCCACTCCTTGTATTGGCTGTATGTTTTGGGCATTGTCATGCTGGAATACCCATCCACGACCCATTTTCAATGCCCTGGCTGAGAGAAGGAGGTTCGCTCACAAGATTTTATGGTACATTGTCCGGTCCATCGCCCCCTTGATGCAGTGAAGTTGTCCTGTCCCCTTAGCAGAAAAACACCCCCAAAGCATAATGTTTCCACCTCCATGTTTGACAGTGGTGATGGTGTTCTTGGGGTCATAAGCAGCATTCCTTTTCCTCCAAACACGGCGAGTTAAGTTGATGCTAAATGGCTTGATTTTGGTCTTATCTGACCACAACACTTTCACCCAGTTCTCCTCTATATCATTCAGATGTTCATTAGCAAACTATAGATGGGCCTGTATACGTGCTTTCTTGAGGGCCTTGCGGGCGCTGCATGATATCAGTCCTTTGCGGCATAGTGTGTTACCAATTGTTTTGTTGGTGACTATGGTCCCAGCTGCCTTGAGATCATTGACAAGATTCTCCCGTGTAGTTCTGGGCTGATTCCTCACCGTTCTTATGATCATTAAACTCCACGAGGTGAGATCTTGCATGGATCCCCAGACCGAGGGAGATTGACAGTTATTTTGTGTTTCTTCCATTTGCGAATAATCACACTAACTGTTGTCAACCTCTCACCAAACTGCTTGGCGATGGTCTTGTAGCCCATTCCAGCCTTGTGTAGGTTCACATTCCTGTCCCTGACATCCTTGGACAGCTCTTTGGTCTTGGCCATGGTGGAGAAATTGGAATCTGATTGCTTCTTTTGACAGGTGTCTTTTATACAGGTAACAAGCTGAGATTAGGAGCACACGCTTTAAAGTGGTTGTAAACCCACTTAGACAACTTGCACCTACAGGTAAGCCTAGGTTAAGGCTTACCCGTAGGTGCAAGAAATATCTCCTTAACCTACATGGTTAAGGAGATATTTACTATAAAGCGATGCGCCAATGACGTCATGCGCACTAGCAGGCCGGCTTCATTGCCGGTTTTCTGAATGGGCTCTTGCCGGCCCGAGCGCGCATGTGTGTGACGTCATTGCCGCTCCGGCCAATCACTGCGGTGACGGAACATCGAATCAAGATGGCGGCGGAGGTAACAGAGGACCGCTGTGGGGGCTTCGATCTCAGGTAAGTCATACATAATGAGCTAGTATGCTATGCATACTAGCTCATTATGCCTTTTTTTTTTTTTTTCTTTTTTTTTTTACTTCCTCTTTTTAGGAGCGTGCTCCTAATATCAGCTTGTTACCTGTATAGAAGACACCTCGGAGCCAGAAATCTTGCTGATTGATAGGGGATCAAATACTTATTTCACTCATTCAAATGCAAATCAATTTTAACTTTTTTTTTTTTTTTTTTTTTTTTTTTTTTTAATGCTTTTTTTTTTTTCTGGATTTTTTTGTTATTCTGTGTCTCACTGTCAAAATAAACCTACCGTTAAAATTATAGAATGATCATTTCTTTGTCAGTGGGCAAACGTACAAAATCAGCAGGGGATCAAATACTTTTTTTCCCCTCGCTGTATGAGGAACTTTCAGATTCAGTGCAGAAGAAACAGAAGTAGGAACCAGCTTTAGAATTCCATGTCTGATCATTGTGACGACATGTTGCCATAATTAAGCCCTTGTAGATTTTTTGTTCCAAGCCATGGCTTGTCTGTTATGCCTGCATGTTATATGAAAGTTTGGGTGAGATATTTTTAATTATGGATTATTTACATAAACAAAATGCATGAGCATTATCTAGGTGCAAAACTTGAACAAAGTCTGGCTGTGGTGTTTGGAAGTCTAAGGCCCCATGCACACGAGACGCTGTTATTTGCTGTTAAACGCGCGTTCAGAGGCAGTTGGACACTTTTTTCAACTGCTCCTGAACCCATTCAATGTTATCCTATGTGTCCATGCACACACTCTCGTTTATTGCCGTTTTTAGGCAGTTGCGTTTAACCTCGTTTTTCCAGAAGCAAAAAAATGGGTTCAGACGCAAAAGTTATCCACGTTTCAGATGCAAAACGCGGCAAAACGCGGTACCGGCGTTTTGCCGCGATTTCGTTTATTAGCGTTTTTAAAGGTGACCTATTTTTTTACATTAGAAATCTCAAAAATGATGGCAAATGATGAAAAACCATCAAAAAAATATGAAAAAAAACTGTAATTGCTTGCATTGCACTGTAGACAATCCACAACTTGTGGCAGGTGACGTGGCAAGTGGACAATCCACAACTTGTGGCAGGTGATGTTGCCAGGTGACAATCCACAAATTGTGGCAGGTGACGTGGCAAGTGGACAATCCACAACTTGTGGCAGGTGACGTGGCCAGGTGGACAATCCACAAATTGTGGCAGGTGACGTGGCAGGTGGACAATTCACAACTTGTGGCAGGTGACGTGGCAAGTGAACATTCCACAACTTGTGGCAGGTGACGTGGCCAGGTGGACAATTCACAACTTGTGGCAGGTGACGTGGCAAGTGAACATTCCACAACTTGTGGCAGGTGACGTGGCAGGTGAACATTCCACAACTTGTGGCAGGTGACGTGGCAAGTGAACATTCCACAACTTGTGGCAGGTGACGTGGCAGGTGAACATTCCACAACTTGTGGCAGGTGACGTGGCAAGTGAACATTCCACAACTTGTGGCAGGTGACGTGGCAGGTGACATGGCCAGGTGACGTGGCCAGGTGATGTGGCAAGTGGACAATCCACAACTTGTGGCCAGGTGACGTGGCAAGTGGACAATCCACAGCTTGTGGCAGATGATGTGGCAAGTGATACGCTAAATACAAGTACACTGCTGCTCTCTCAGCTGCTGGTCTCCCAAAATGGCTGAAATGGTTAAATAATAATGTTTTTTGAGCTTAGGGAGGGTCTTATGATGTTTCTTAACTAAACGCCTATAGACGCAAAGGCGGTAAAACGCTGCTAAAATCGCGGCAAAACGGGCGTTTTTAAACGCCGGTTTTAGCCTTTAAAAACGTGTGTTCAGCAGAGTTTGCACCGGCGTCTCGTGTGCATGGGGCCTAAGGATTTCAGGGACACCAAATAGCACAGGGCTGCTTTTAGAGAGGGTTGGAGAGTGGTGTCCTTGGTAAATGCTAATTTTATCTGAATATGTAGTCATGGCAAACAGATTCCAACTGCTGCTTAGAGAACTGTGCGTAATATCAATACTTTCATTTTGTTCCAATTTATTAAATTGGCCACACTGCATTTTCATGGACATGCAGACTTCTACGGTGATGGTTTTAAGGGTAGAAATGACTTTTTGCACTTATGCAAATTCTCCATGGTAGCAGCATTTCCTTCTTGGCGTCACTCACATAATGCCCACAACGGAATATCGGGTGAGGGTTGAACTTGAAAACAACCCAATATTTTTTTTTTCCTTTTTTTTTTTTTTTTTTTTTTTTTCTTTTAATAGATTTTATATTCTGGTCTGTGAGCTGATTGCTGAGGCTGTGTGACCAGGAACAGTGCTCATTCACAGAAGTCAGCTGTAACAGCTTGCTCTATCTCCTCCCTCCTTCCTCTACTTGTCTTGTGATCAGACAGTGCAGGAAGCAGAACATACAGCACATCAACTGAATTTTGTCTCCTGGAAGCCTTTATTGCATATGAGAGATCTCCTGGATGCCTTTATTAGATATCCTGTTCACACCCTATCAAACTATGCACCTGAACAAAAAGATGTTCATCTACTTTACATTGTAAACTCTTGGATACAGTAAGTGTATTAACTTTTTTTTTTTTTTTTGGACATCGTTCTCAAAAATGCTTTTGTGTGCTGGAATCCATTTAAAATTGGGTAAAATTACAAGAAAATATTTACAACAACACACACACACACACACACACACACACACTATATATATATATATATATATATATATATATATATATATATACACACACATACCTACATTATCAGTAAAACTCAGATCTGTACGGAAGCTGTATCTGGAAATATAGCTAGCTTCCAGCGAATTTTTATTGCACTCATTGAAAATAATTAGATTGCTATGGCCTGCACTTTATTTAGAATACTGGTGTTTATGGGCCATACTTGCAATTACCCAACACTTTATGCATTGCATTGAAACTGACTCTGCGTGCAAAGCTGGCATCCACACTATGCTAAATGGCTGCTAGAGGGTCTCCATGCAGAAATATTCTACCATTTACATTACAACTTGGATGCAATTTTAAAATCTGTTTAGAACTACAGGCATACCCCACTTTTAAGTACACAATGGGGTTTATTTACTAAAGCTGGAGAGTGCAACATCAGGCTCCCTTCTGCAAAGAAACCAGTGAGCTTCTTACCCCAGCTTATTTAATTAAGCTTTGGTAATAAAATCTGGAAGCTCATTGGTTTCTATGCAGAAGTGAGCCTGATTTTGCACTCTCCAGTTTTAGTAAATAAACCCAATTGTGTACTTAAAAGGGGTATGCCTGTACAAGGCTGTTCTGAACAAACCTCCGCTTTAAAGTGGATTTGACAAGCAAGATATAAGAGCTGCCATTGATGACTGGTTATTGAAGCTGTACCTATACCCTTTATTCTTTGTTAGTCACTGACTAACACTGTGCCGGCAAGCATGTGCACATCAGGTGCTTCAATGCTTTCCATTATTCCAGGTCAGTGACTTTAGTGAATGAGGGATATGGGGGACAGCACTGGAGCATGCACTTTCAAAATTAAGTTGGAAATGGATGCTTTTATATTTCTATTATTGGTTCCTTTCAAACTGCCCACAAGAGATGACACTTTTTTTTTTTTTTTTGTCATGCTTATGTGTAGTACTAAGATCAGCTGGTTGTTGGGACAGGGGCTGCCATAGATGCCTATTTATTTCAGTGACTGTGCCTCTTTTACAAGCAATTGCAGCACTGCTGAGATAATAAATGCAAATATTACATGTGAACAGGTATAAAATGGTAATCCTGATGTCAAGGGGCAATTCTGCCGCTAGAGACAAATCGCCAGCAGCATGATCGCTAAACAGGCTGCCTGTGTGTCCCTATAGACTTGGTCCCTCTGTAGCAAAATGCAGAAAAACGTTGCTCTGTCGCTAGCCTGAACATTGCTGAATCAGTTGCTGTTGCTAGGAGCAATATCTCGCTACCTCAGCTACAGAATGAGTGAGTCTATAGGGACAAACAGGCAGCCTCTTGGCGATTCTGCCACTGGTGATTTAAAAAAATTAAATAAAAATTCTAGCAGCAGAGTTGTCCATCAGTCTAAAAGTTTATATGCTATCCATTTTAAAACTTGAAAAAATACAAATGCTACCTGGATTAGTTGCAGCTTTCCATAAATCTGCTCCTCTGTGAGTCAAGGCATAGGAGTTACTCTTTAGGCTTTTTATGGCGCTCACAAAAAAAAAATGGTATTAACAGCAAGTAGTTAAATCATTTTGCTATGCAGTTTACCATAAATCAGCATTTGAAAAAAGTTGTGTAATCAGCATAGCTGAATATATTCAGTGTAGATAAAGCTGTGATCCTAGGGAATGATACACAAATAATATATGCTAGTACAAAACATGTAATTATATTTGCGAAAATTAATATAATCTCCAGCACCTCCTCCCTTGCTTGTAACAAGGCTGTGACTGTTTATCCCTGTACGTTCTGCCTGGAAACTGGGTGTGACAGTGTTTTGTTTGTCTACTATGATGCCTTGAAGGATAAATTTGCTAAACTGCATTCAATGAAGGGTGGGGAGGTGATTTGGATGTTGGGATCTCCTATATTAAGCTTGGTACACATGGGACGCATGTTGGGCAGCATCGGCCAGTTCAATGGAAACCGGCCGACATTCAGATCGAAGGGTCATGACTGAAAAAGGTCTGCTGACCAGCTCCCGATCAGCGCTCTCGGCCAATGGCTGGAGCGTTCTGGCGGGGGGGGAGGTCATACCCCTTTTTAAGAACACAATAGAACAGCAGAGTAGATCGCTGTACTAACGTCGGATTGTTGGTACAGTGGCTCTGACCTGAGCTGTCATATTTATTTTTTTTATTTTTTTTTCGTCCAACACGCTGGGTTAATTTGAACAAAAAACTAGTAGTGTGTACAAGGTTTCACCCTGTTTCACTGGCTACAAGCAATATGCTATAAAACCGAGTGGTCCTGACACACAGTAGCTTCCGATGCTAAAACTGTGCCAAAAATCTAGGAGAATTTGCAGTAGTGGTACCTAGAAATGCATAACTTCAAATCAGGTGATGGTTGAAACATGGACACAGCAACTCATATTCTGCTTTGGAGGTTCTTCAGCTGAACAATCTAATTTGGTGCTTGTTAGAATGTAGTACTTGCATGTAGCATTGGTAGGCTCTTTATTAAAGCAAACGTTGCAGTGTACTATTATGCAAGGTCTACTTGTGTGGTTGCCCCCCAGTACTTGTGGTAAAAACAATGCATTATGGAAGAAAATCATAAATTAGACTTCCCTTACTGCCAGGTCTCCAGTAGGCTTGCAGAATTCTTGGAAAGTTGAGGATCCCAAATCCCATGAGAACCCGCTTGTTTATTATGCAATAGCATCCTTTTGCAAGAATTGGGATCCTGAGTTTTTTTTTTTTTCAAGATCTCTCAGTGAAGCCCAGTGACTCCAGTGGCAGGAAGCCGCTGGAACCAACGAGTATTTTTAACGCATTTTCTTTCATTGTGTTTGTTTTGTGAGCAGGGGGTGGGCAGCCCTTGGATTTCCACTTTAAACTTTGTCTCGAGTTATAAGCCTCCTAGTTTTGGTTATTTCCTAGTTTAGTAAGTGAGAGAAGGAACCCAATCTGAGAATGGTGCTGAGTGCAGACCATGGCACCTGGGGCTCTGGAGTGGCCAGAGAAAGCACGCGTGACGCGTTCGTCACTGGAATTCCACAAAACGCAGAGGTTTGCATTTAATCTACAAGTGTGCTGTGCAATATAAGATGGCTTAGTTGGAGCACAAACGCAATCTGCTACACAAATTGTTGGAGATGAGGGCAAAAATGTCTTCACAAAGATAACAGATGTTGGGGCAATCACCATTTAGCACATGGTTACAAAACAAATCATACTTCTTGTTTGAGAGGCAAATGAATTCACACGTTTGCTGTATGGATACAAGGAAGCATGCTATTTTCAGGTATTTGCTGACCTGTTTTCTTATAGTGGAATAATTTGCATGGAGTAAGTGTCTATAATTAAAACGTAGCTTATATGGGCCGTAGTAAAACCTGTTCAAAAAAAAATAATAATAATAATAATCCCTGTAAATGGAGGCTGTTGGCGCAGGTTACATAATGCAGTAACATTCATAGTGCTACAGGAAGATGATTTTATGTTGTTGATGGGTATGTGGAGTTGCGCCTGTGGCCATGTGACCATTCTGTTCAGATGACCATGTAAGACTCTGTTCACACTGTACACCACATATGAATTGCACAGGAACCACACTGAATTCCTGTGAAATCCACATACAATTCAGTGTGGTACGATTTGAGCCCATTCATTATGAATGGGCTCAAATCGCATTGCTTCAAAGAAGTGCAATCACTTTTCTGGAGCCACAACGAACTAGATGGCATGGTTGTTTTTTGTACCATGTGATCCGATTCAGGTATTCACGGGGTGTCCCTAACTTTGTATTTACACCCGCAGAAGATTGCAAGGACAATGCGATTGCAAATCGGAGCAGGAAACGCAGTGTGAACCTAACCTAAAATTTATTTTAAAATGTATTCAAAATTCTGTGCAAACACCCTCAATGTTTTCATTCAGCATCTTACCATTTGGCTTTGTGGCCGGCACAGCCAAAATGTCAATATCTATGTTTTCCAAGTCTTCCTGAAAACATTGCTTACAATGAAACACATAAAACCTGCCAAAAACCCCATAGCTAATCCTCTTTCACCTCCATGAAACTCGCTGTTTTAAAAATGACTGGTCAACTTTTGTACACTAGACATTCTCCATGCTCTTTAGTGAACCTTTCTTGTAAATAGAGACTTTATGTAACTACCTACTGTGTGTGTGTGTGTGTGTGTGTGTGTGTGTGTGTGTGTGTGTATAATATGTATTACAGTAAAACTTCTTAACCATAAAATGGAGCAACGGTATCATGCCAATCCCTAACTGAAGCAGTGGTGTAGTTGCTCCATCTTGAAATCTGAAACTTTGCAACATGAGAGAGGAAGAAAAAGAAGCCTCTCTGTATTGTGCCAGGAGGTACAGCTGGAAGAAATGACTTAAAGGAAAATTAGTCTTTTTACAGATGTATATATCAATGTTTGCAAGTGTATATATGAGCATGTGAAAAGCAAACAAAAATTCTCAATCCTATTAGCTCAGCCCAACTCAGTTTTGCTATATGTACATCAGTGCTGTACATTTTATGCAGATATTGTATAGGAAAATGTGTTGCACTTTCCAAGATCTGCTAAAGTTTTTTTAATTTTTTATTTATTATCTTTTTTTATTGATTTTCCAACCACATATAACACACATTACAATACATAAAACACATATACAATCTCAATATTTCCCATTACAGAAAAAAAAAAAAGGGGAAGGGCAGAGAAAGGAAGAAGCGCGCACAGGGGAGAAAGAAAGAAGAGGGAAAGGGGAGATAGATGGAGGAAAAAAGAAAGAAAAAGATAGAGGGGGAGAGAGGGAAAAAAAAAGGAGGGGGGGCAAATTTGAGGGGGGGGGGATGGGGGAATAAAGTCCCCCATACTCGCCTCCAAATTTTATGTGCCAGAACTCTAGTGTTAGTGCCCTTTAAAGTAAAAGTACATAATAAGAAGTGACAAAAAGCAATTTCAAAAACTTTTACTTACTGAAAAACAAGTGTTAAATGCTAAAGTTTTCAGTATGCTAATGACTTCCCTTGGCAAAACTCTACAACCAAAACAATTGTCAATTATCAGAGTCATGACAGGTGGGATTCCAGCATCTTTCATGTGTTGATGGTAACAGTATGTTATAATTTCTGGAGCAGAGAGGCATGCTGGGCTTCACCTGTTGATGCATGACTTGGCGCTACCTGCAGTTACATTGTCCAAAACCATACAGATAACATAGGCGCTAATCCCCTTACAGTGAACTCCATAATCTGTGTTTCAAAAAACATATATGTTTGTTTATGTTTAACATAGTGACATTACCACCCTTAAATATAAATATATATATATATATATATATATATATATATATATATATATATATACACATACACATATACATACACCACGTTTTATAAAGTGAAAAACATGTACCGTATTTTTCCGTGTATAAGACGCTATTTTTTCCTTAAAAAAAAATAGCCTGTAAATCGAGCAGCGTCTTATACACGGTCAGTCAGCCTGGGAGATAGCCACGCAGGTGCGTCGCAGCCCATAGCTTGTCAAACCGGTTTCCTCCAATCACGAGCCGGAAGTTACTGACATCAGCTGGAGGTGGGGGTGGAAGTGGAGAGTGAGCAGATGCGATCCTGTTGGAAGTGGCGAGTGCACAGATGCAACAGGGACCAGAGTGTTCTGAGACCAAGATGTCAGAAAATAATAAAAGTAAGTGATTGTCTTATTCTGCAAAATCAAACCAAATGTAGCCAGCTATGCAAAAGAGCATGGGAATAGAGCTGCAGAGAAACAGTTTGGACTTGCCTCCACTAAGTGTATGATCAGACAGTGGAGAAGACAGGAAGAACAACCCCTGCATGATAAAAAAATTGATTTCTTAATTTTGGGTTTGAAAAGTGGGGGGCGTCTTGTACATGGGGGCGTCTTATACACGGAAAAATACGGTAACCCAAAAATTGGTATTGAATCACCTCAAACTTGTTGAAAAATTAGCAAAGCAAAAAACAGGACACAAGACCTTTTTTATATTCAGCAACAAAGTCCAATATTGGAGCCCTTGATACAATTCATCCCATCCACCGTGCTTCTATGTGGGTGATCCTAGATAATACACAAACGGTGCTCCACCGCCAGTGATGTTATGAATGCACTCACCAGAGCCCTAAGGCCACCAGGACCAGTCAAGCCTTTTTTATGTTTTGGCCTACAAGGCCCGAAGCCACCTCCTTCCTTTAAACAATCAGCATGTCCTCCTCCAATAGGGAGTTCTCCCGTATGGCCAGCCCTAGGCCCATGTCATACTAGTCATTAGCCTTATTAAAGGGGCATTAAGGTGAAAAACCTTCTGTTCTTACCTGAGCCTGATCGTTACGGGGATGGGCACAGCAGCTCCAGCCTCTGTCTTAGGTCTTCATTGGATAGATTGATAGCAGCAGGGGCTATTGGCTCCCGCTGCTGTCGATCAAATCCAGTGACACAGGGAGGCGGGACTGAGTCCTGCTGTCTATCGATGGACGCAGCAGCAGGACTCGGAAAGCGGCTCTCCGTGGGGGCACTCGATGAAGAGGAGGAGTCAGGAGTGCCACCGGGGGACCCCAGAAAAGGAGTATCGGGCCACTCTGTGCAAAACCCTTGCACAGAGGAGGCAAGTGTAACATGTTTGTAAAGCTTTATTTTGTTTTTACAATAACAATCACTTTAAGATCTGGCGAGACTGCAGAAGATTCTTAAAGATCACAACAAAGACTATAGAGTCAGTCAAGTTTTGATTGGTTTCATGCAGCTTAGAAACATCTGTTTGGTAGTTTACATTAGGGGCTGGCAGCTTGCTGTAGACCAACGCCATGCCTGTATTGTGAACTTTGAGGGCTGGTTCGCACCATGCCTGCACATGAATTTATTCAGAGCGCATGCAAAATGCACTCCATTTGCAATCTACAGCGGGTGTCAATAGAAAGTGAACAACACCCCACATCAGAACACCTGGTACTTTTTGTTCTATGCTGTCCAGTTAAAGTGCATTTTAAACAGTAGTGCAGTTTGATTTTTCAAAATGAATGGGCTGAAATCACACCACACAGAACTGCATGTGTATCGTGCAGAACACACAGCACGTTCCTGTGTGATTCATGTGCAGGCATGGTGTGACTTGGCCCTTAAAATTCATTTAGTGACAATGCTTTTAAATACAAAGACGAGTAAGGGCTTTTAGAGTGCTTTTACTGTTTCTTCAGACTGTGTGAATACTAGTATGCATGATCTGGGCATAGGTTCATTACAAAAAAAAAAAAAAAAACTTTTTTTGTCAAGCTTACTAATACATAATAAAAGCTTAACCTCTACACCACAACGTTGCGCATATATGCAGCAGCATGACGGATGTGCATTGCCACCCAACTGCTGTATATAAGTGTTATAGTGCTTTTCTGTGGCACGCTTAATCAGTACTCGCAGAACTGTGACTGAGCTGTCACCAATTGCTCAGTCGAGTATCAATGATCAGGAGACACTAGGATGAGCTCCCTGTTATGTCATTACTGTGCAGCCAATCGCAGTGAACAAATGAATAGGAGTCCCTTCTACTTGCAGCAAGGCCAATCTAAAGGGATGGCAGCAAGGGGTTAAAGCGGAAGTTCCACTTTGTATACTTTACCCCCCCCTCCGCCATCTTTTGGTGGGGAGGGGGGAGCAGGTACCTGGTTTTGTCGGGTACCCGCTCCCACTTCCAGGCCGATCGCTTTATAGGTCCCAAGTTTGGGGGCCCATTCACAAAGCACAGTGGGAAACCAGCTTTGAAGCTGGAAGGCTTTACTTGCGGTTTCTCTAAGATGCCAGTGCCTGCACTCCAAGCCCATTGAAGAAATGGCTCAGGTGAGGACATGACATCTGAACAGGCAAGTGTCCTTATAAAAAGTCAGCAGCTACAATATTTGTAGGTGCTAACTTTACATTTTTTGGGAGGAGACTGGAGCTCCTCTTTAACTGAACTACACCCACCACTGTGATACTTTCTCAGACTAGTGTTTAAAGACTTAGGCCTCATGTACACTGCTTCTGGTAAACAGACGTTTAGGAGCAGTTGGGAATTTTTTTTTTCATCTGCCCCTGAACTCTCCTCTGTTAACTTATCTGTCCATGTACACAGGGTCGTTTACAGTAGTTTCTAGGCAGTTGAATTTAGAGGCATTTTTGGAATGCAAAAAAATGCGTTCAGAAGCTTTGAGTTTTAGGAGTTTACGGGCATTTCAAGCTCTTCTAAACGCGGTAACTCGCGTTTTTAGGCGCATTCCGTTTACAGACTTTTTTAATTTTTGGCTATTTAAAAAAAAAAACATGGCAAAATGGACGTTTTAAACGTGGGTTACGATCTGTCATATTGTTCAGGAGAGGTTATAAAAACATCCCGTGTACATGAAGCCTTAAACGTATGCGAGTTTAGGCTTGAGGTTAAATCCACAGTCCTTTAACAGGAATTCTAACATGTAACCAAGATGACCACTGCAGGGAGCAAGTATGAATAGCATAGAATGCATTAAGGTGAAAAACCTTGAGACTTTACAATCACCTTAAGACCCCTTTCACACTGGAGTTGTTTTTCAGGTGCTAAAAATGCCTCTCCTGTCTCCCCAGCCGGAGTGCTTTCACACTGGGGCGCTGCGCTGGCAGGACGTTAAAAAAAAAAGTCCTGCAAGCAGCATCTTTGGGCCGGTGTATACACCACTCCTCCACCACCCCTGCCAATTGAAATCTAGCGCATTTAACCCTTTCTAGTGTGGCACTTTTAACCAGCGGTAAAGTGCCAGTAAAACTAGCGGCACTTTACAGCTAACGCTGCCTGCGGCTTAGTGTGAAAGGGCTCTTATGAATGTGATGGCAGCGACTTGTCGAGAGAACTGATAAAAAATATTTATGTTGACTTCCCATGATGCAACATTATATTATTGCTAAATCTAAGAAAGTTAGTCACCAGTTACAAAAGGTGCAATGTTCTCTTTTGTGTGAAGACTGTTAGCAGCTCTTGGCAAGTATTGAGTGTAGAGGTGCCGTTACAGTCTGAAAAATAAGCAGACCTTTAATCTGCTAAAGGCCCATATTACAGTAGTTTTATATTTAGGGTAAAACAAAATGTGTTTTGATTTTGAGCTTTGAATTCTTTTCGACCATAAGGGCCTATGCAGTGAAGTTAAAGATGAAGTGAAAATTAAGTCAGAAAAGAAAGGCACCTCGAAGTACAGTATGCAAAATTTAATAAAGTGCACAAAGGGTTAAAAGCACTTACAAGATCATTAAGTGTTATTCTATGCATGAAGATAAAAAATAACCTGTGTGCAGCAGCCTCCCTAATGCTCGCCTGAGTCCAATCTTGATCCAGCGATGTTGCACGAGAGCCTCGGCTGTCTCTCCCTCCTGATTGACAGCAGTGGGCGCCATTGGCTCCTGCTGCTGTCAATCAGTCAGGGAGCCATTGAGGAGAGGGGGCGGGGCCAAGCTGCAGCTCCATGTCTGAATGAACACACATTCTGCTTGCTGTGGGGGCACTCGGCAAGATGGAGGGGCCAGGAGTGCAGCCAAGGGACCCGAGAAGAGGCTGATCAGGGCTGCTCTGTGCAAAACCACTGCACAGAGCAGGTAAGTATAACATATATACAAAAAAATGCAGCGCTGTGTGTAACTGAACCTTACAAATGCATAGATGGTGCCATAAACAATGAAAATCAATATTACTAAAAAGTGTAACTATGAACATAAAAAAAAAATTGTCACAAGCAAGCTCACAGTGAAAGAAATGTAATATTATTCCTTAATACCAAGTGTCCAAAAAAAAATTTTTCTCCCAATTTTCATCAATCCACAGAGACAAAAGTGCAAATTGAGAGATTATGCGCATTACTGTCCGTGACTCTAGTGATGATAATCCTGATCAGAAGAGGATGACTTCACACACGTGCTCCCCCCCCCCCCCCCCCGTGTGAATGTGCTCAGCTCCAACAGTGTGAACACACACTTTAAGTTTGGTCCACATAAGCAGTTGAGCCACTCCTGGGCTCTGAGTAAAACTGTCTCAGCAGGATCCCACAGGTAAATCCAGAGAGGTTGTCCTCAATTTTAAAACAAGAGGCTGGATAGTGCATTATCGCTAGTTTATAAATTTACTTAGAAAACATAACATCAGGGTACTCACTTATTTTAGGTGTTTCCTGCGCACCAAACTATAAAAAGCATTAAGCATAGGATTCCTCTCCAAACGACTTCCAAACTTGTATGTGTCAGCAGCTTGTTCAAACAAGCATGTATCCAAGCGCCTCCACCATCCTGGCCCCTCCCCTACATGTGATGACACAGGGCTAATCACGTGTCTTCCTCGGGGGGATATGATTGGATGGTGGAGATTACTAGAATATATACTATGCCGGAGGCCATTGAAGTGTAGCCACGATATGCGCCACCATTTTGTTGTAGGTATATTCCAATGATAACCACAACTGCGGCCATATTAAGTCGCCACCATAGGCACCATTTTATTGTGGTTCTACCCGAAAGATAAAACACATCTGCGGCCATATAAATAAAAAACGCCACTAACAAAGCTAATTACAAATAATATGGAAAACTTCACTAAATACAGGATGGGGAGGACACATAAGGAAAGCACCTGGGGAGAAATAAATACAATACATATAATATAGTCCCCATCCAACAACTAGTAATAAGAGCCCATTTATAATTCCCCTAAAAATATAAATGAAATTAAACGCATCAATAACGCCCATGTAGTAATCCCTTTAAAATAATGCACGTAGTGTCATGGGTGGGACTTGAACCCATGACCCACTGGCTGCAAGGCAGAAGTGCTAACCACTTAGCCACTATAGTTTACTCATTCCCAATTCCCCCCCATGTAATGTGTGCGTTTATTTTAGAGGGATTATTACATGGTGGTTATTGATAAAGTCAAAACAGCTAGCGATTGCCATTTTTTGACTTTATCAAATACAATGCAGGGCCAGGAGGCCTGCAGTGTAAGGCTGGGTTCACACTTGTAGGACACGACAGTCATACAACTTTCATCCTACTTTGCTCTGCGACATCAGTCCTACATTGGTCCTACATCCATCTGACTTTCATGAACAGGATACTACATTGATCCGACTTTGTGATAGTCTGACTTGTTCTTTGACCAATCAAAACAATCCCAGGGTGAGATAAATTATTTTTACTGCTGCTGTAATCCCCATGTCAGATGTCACAAGTCGGATGGTTAGGACAAGGATCCTACTTTGATCTGACTTCAATGATAGTCAATGGGCTGAAGTAGGATCAAAGTCGGACCAAAGTAGTACAGGGAGCATTTTAAAGTCGGACCGACATGTGTCGGACCAGTAAAGACGGCTCCCATAGGGAAACATTGATTTTCACACGTCATGCGACATGAGCTCCCAATGTCCGGAGCGTTTGTCGGACCAGTGTGAACCCAGCCTAAGTGAGGAAACCAAGGGCCTGCCTACAAGTTGTGCATCAGCTGTAGGAATGAGGGATAAGGTTAGGTAAAACTTCTTCTTTTTACAGGTATCCAAGGCAAATAATGAGAATTTAACACGCTCTCCACTGCTGTGGAGCGCCACTGCAAGGGTTGATTTTCCATTTTCCTGAAGTTCATACTGTTTTAACACACACTATGCAATGATTAGCAAAATCATGTTCTTGTTTTTTTTCTGTTCTGTTTCTTTCAGCTACTGAGTGATGACAGGAAGTGAAAGAAGAAGGTATGTATCTCGACTGACTACTTATTTTCTTTACTAGACTTCAGTGCATTAATCATTGCCTTGTGCAGGCTAATTACTTGGGTAAGTGGGCTTTATGCTGACGTGTACTATCTTTACTGGTATTGATTTATAATGAATATGTCCAACAATCTAGGCTGAATGTAGGAAAAACATACAATATCTGCTCTTAATAATAAATACTGCAGCAGTAGTACATAGGCTTTAAGGCAGTTATGCTTTATGTAGCTTGTTAGCTTCAGTTTTGGGTGGACTGATTTTATAGATGCATAATAAAATTATGTGCATTACAGTTGGCAACTGTTCTTGCACTTTTCAGCAAATTTTCTGATTTGACATTGTTTTACTGTTTACCTGTATTTTGTGCAGGTTCTGGAAGTATGTTCAGTGAGAAATTAAAATGTACAGTTGCTGTCTCTTACTATGACCAGAATTCCTACACACAAGCTTCAAAAATGATTCTCTTTGTAAGGGTAGGACAATCCCTTTACATAGACTGTGTATCAGATTGGCAACATGGGTTATTTCCCTGGAAAATCAATGCGTTTATTTTCTATGTATGATTGTAACGGGACATCCCACACTCCCCTTGAGTGCTTCTGTCATATACCGCTTCCTCCAGTCTGAATATAGATATTATATCACAACCAAGAACTAGGCAGGACTCCTTTGGCTGCAAAGCTGGAACTGTTTATTTGAACAAGAATACAGGCTTTTATACACTTGAAGGAGTGCTGTGAGTCCCACACTGGCAGGTGGGACTCACGGTCATGGTCTTTTTTAATAATTTCCTTTTGCATTGCATAACAGAACATCTTCCTAAATGCCTGTAGCTCTCGCAAATGCCAGAGGCTAGCATTCAGTCCCCTCCAAAAGCCTCTGTCCCGAGTAAGTCTATCGGAATGATTTTGTACATTTTTATTAATCTCTTCCCAGATGATTAAATTACATATAAACTCAAAGAATTGCAATTTGTTAAAGGCCAAGTGCACCTTTTTTAGATCGTTAAATTCCATATGCTTCCATTGCCCTCCTCTCCAAAATGTTAACTTCACACAAGATTTATTCATGTCCTTAGTGCTCTGGTTTACCCACAATCAATGGGTAGTGAACTCTTCCAGTTTTATATTTTGTACAGATTGGGTTGAGGCGAGAGTGATATCCATAACTCCTACATATGATAACAAAAAGTAAGGAAGAATCGCACTAAACATTAAATGTGAAGTCCATGGGTGTGTCCATATGGATTATAATCCGCTGTGCAAATTTGTCCACAAGCAATGTGATAATAGGTCAATCTCCTTAATAACAGTGTCCATCATCCATCACAAAAAACTGCAGTGAATCTACCAATAGCTGTAGAAACTGCTATCCAGGTCCTGTAGACATCTAATTGCAGGGGGTCGGTGTGCGCCTGTGGCTTGAAACCCAGCCGGGGCATTTCTCCACATCTTGGGTATTCTCTGTGTGTGTGTGTGTGTGTGTGTGTCAGGGTGACAATGCAGCAGCACAGCTTGAAGACAGCTGTCACCCTTTAACAGGAATTGCATGAAAAAGCCAAAAGGTCCTCAATACTTTCCTCCATAACATCCTTAAGTAAAGAAAGTTCCACCTCCTGATTCCTGAACAGTCGATGGGGAAAGAGGACATGTAGCATTTCTGGCCTCTGGAAACCAGAGCTTCTAGAAGTCTGAATTCTTGGAAATTTTTCAGCACATGATGGCAGAGAAATCTGCTTTTGTCAGACAGGCTTCATGGTGTGTGCCTGAGAGTAAACTAAACTCTGATGAGGAGAGTGATGTCATTATAGGGCATTGCTTGAGGACAATGGAACAGCTATCACCCTAGACGGTGTTTTTGAGATTCCTGTAGGTCTTCTGCAGAATGCATGGTATTTATCCCTTTTTGTCCTAGCTCCTTTGCATCTGCGATCCACCATTGCAAAATGAGGCATCCCCATTGTACTCACGGAATAGGATGTGGAATGGATGGAGCTTTGCCCATCCAGATATAACCCAGGCATTGACTGTGTTCCTGTGGCTATGTCTATGCGGTGGATGGCAGGAGCAGTACAGCAATTTAGTAAGTCTAGACATGAGAGCAACTGCCAATTTTAAATTGCTCGTACTTGAGAAATATTAGAGGAAATTATAATAGGGGTGTAATGGATTCGATCCTGGTCCAATACCAGAATGTATCTCCTATTCTGCCTCTGCCTCTAATCCAATGTAATGTGAGTGCATGCATGCAGAAGTTATCACACTGGCACAGTGGTCAGTATAAACTCCTTCCTTAGAACTGCCTTTATTCAAATTACAGCAGCCCTTTATAGGCAAAGTGACATAAGCAAGCGTCATCACGTGTGTGTGTGTGTGTGTGTGTGTGTGTGTGTGTATATGATTTGGTTCATCTGTATATGGTCCTTTTCCTGTCGAAGTCTGGAAACCCTCTTTAACTATGACCCTGGGCCTACTAGGTGTCCAGGCTTTGCCTGTCAAGGTGGGCATGCCCCCAACAGGTCTTCAGGGTCTGGGAACCATAGCAATGGAGTTAGGCCCTGGATCTGTATAGCATCCCGTGACTAACTACACACATTACACTATGTGCCAAGGTAAGGCCTAAGGCAGGATCCAGTGCCTGAAACAAACATTAAAGGCCAGACTCACAAACTGGGATCTAGATATGTCCCCAAAGTAACTTCAAGGTGTACCGATCTGAAAACTGTTAATTAGCTCAGGGCAATAAGCAGTTAGATATGGCTAGAGGTGAAAAAAAAGAGAACAGATCTATCGCCTATGGAAAAAATTAAATCTCATGGAGTGGGCAGAGTTATTTGAGTGCACACTAGGGATGGCCCTTGCAAGTTTTTTTGTCAGTGTACAATCACCTGAAGGTAGCCTGCATATAACCCATGGTCTTTAATATAATCTCAATCATACAGTACAAGACTTGTATTCAAACTACATAAAAATGCTAACACGTTAGATTGCATTGACTAAACCTAATAAGTTGCTTTGGTTTACTGCAATCTTCGAATGTCTGTAGTGGTTTCTCTGCAGCTATTAACACATGTCCTAATGTATGTACAAAGCATATTTTCTATAATATTTTCTCTTTTTCAGAAAATAAATTGGATGACCTTTCTTTATAACAATGGCAGGCAAGTCGTCCTTGCTAAAAGTAATCCTTTTGGGAGATGGTGGAGTCGGGAAGAGTTCTCTCATGAATCGCTACGTTACCAACAAATTTGACACCCAGTTATTTCACACCATAGGAGTTGAGTTTTTGAATAAGGAACTGGAGGTGGACAATCATTCAGTGACCATGCAGATATGGGATACTGCGGGCCAAGAACGTTTCAGGAGCCTGAGGACCCCTTTCTATAGGGGATCTGACTGTTGCCTGCTGACATTTAGTGTTGATGACTCTCAGAGTTTTCAAAACCTAAACAACTGGAAGAAAGAATTTGTCTACTATGCGGATGTTAAAGATCCAGAACATTTCCCATTTGTGGTTTTGGGAAACAAAATAGACATCAATGAGCGTCAAGTCTCAACAGAAGAAGCTGAGGGTTGGTGCAGAGACAATGGGAACCATCCCTATTATGAGACGAGTGCTAAGGATGCCACTAATGTGTCGGCAGCATTTGAAGAAGCTGTCAGAAGAGTTTTGGCTATTGAAGATCGAACAGATCAACTGATCCATAATGATACAGTGAATCTACATAGAAAGCCCAAATCCAGTTCAACCTGCTGTTGACTTTTATTTATGGGAAGTCCGCTTCTAACACCTTCAGTATGAGCTGGACTTTTTCACTATATACCGGTAGGTCTACTATGTATTCATCAGCAGGCCTGGATTGCTTCACTGGAAAAAAACAAGTGATGATTAGTCATTTAATGAAACTTCGCTATGGAAAAGCCATAGGCCTCACAAAGACTTTACCCTTGTGGTGCCAGGATATGTACCACACACAGTGCGTACGGTTTCCTTGGTAAATGTGCTTATTAATACAACTAACAATAATTTACTATACTGAGACAGAGGAAGACTTTTTAAATTAAAACTTCATGCTGTATGACCGATTACATGGATGACAAAGATGAGAAAATAATAGACCTATAATAATTATATTTGTGACCATTTTTCCTTTTGGACTGTGCCCAGTTGCAACTGATAAATACAGAGTTTAATAACTGATACCAGTGAAAGATACCAACTTTAAATGTTATCGCTTTATCTGTAATCCAGTGTTTGTGTTTCATCACTTATTGCATTTAGTATTGTTATATTTGTACCTAAGACTTTTTTTTTTTTCTTTTATCTAAAATCGGGTGTAGACAATACAGAACTAAAAAGCCCTGGTCAGTACAGTCTAGCAGCATTTGTAGGGAGTCAATTTAACATGCACTTCATTGAGCGCTCAAAGGCTTTAAGGTAGCACCTGTAGAAATTTATTAGCTACTATTTATCTGGCCCTGCCATGAATGATGATAAATCATGAATATGCATAACAATATACCCTTGCCTACGATGAGCAAAATTAATATTTTGGAGCTGTGATGTTTAGTGTCTGATAACATTAAAAATGTAATTTATGAACAAGCAATGAGCTATATATATAGAAAAAAAAAGGTATTTAATTTTTGGTGGCAGGGGGATAGGGGTTGACTTGGGTCCGCTGTATCTCAGCCATTGTAATTTCCTGTGGAAAATTGTGAAACCTGTATCCTTGGTTGACCATTAAACACTGCTTAGAAGTTGGGTACCTTAGATACACATAATACTTCAAGTGATATTAAAGGCAATGTTATATATATTATTTTTAAATTAACGTGTTGTACTTGCCTGCTCTGTGCAATGGTTTTGCACAGAGCAGCTCTGATCCACCTCTTTGAGGGTCCCGCTGCCGGCACTCCTGGCCCCTCCCACCCGCCGAGTGCCCCCAGAGCAACCTGCTTGCTCTGGGGACACCCAAGCAGACTCGCACTCAAGTAGCTGCCCTGCGTGTCCATTCACACACAGAGCTGTGGCTTGGCCCCACCCCTTCTCTGTCCCCATTGGCTTACTGGCTGTGCTTGACAGCAGCTGTCTCAGCTAGTGATGGAGAGTCCCCAGCGAGCCAAGGCTCTCGTGCACATCAGTGAGGAGTATTGGGGGGAGCTGCTGCACAGAGGTGTGTGTTTTTTTTTTTTTTTTTTTTTTTTTTTTTACCTTTGTGCATAGAATGCATGAAGGTAAAAAACCTAGGGCCTTTAGAACCACTTTCAGCAAATACCTTGTTCACATACAATTAATAGCCATAAAAATGAATTTAGCCCTGTTCAGATATAATTAAAAAAACATGGGCTTTTTTTCTTTAAATTTTCAGAGGATGCCGTTTTTAAGAATCAGCAATCATGGTAACATGGTCCGCAAGCTACTGATCTTTAGTCTGGACCGAGAGCTGCCTTTGATAGCGCTGTCATTTTTGCTGTGATCACGCTCATCACGCTCATAAACGTGATCACGCATGGGTGTTAAAGCCCACCCTTTTGCCACTGGACATGTGTTGGGTGGTCGTAAAGGAGATAAAGCATGGGTCCTTAGCACAGAGCCTTTTGTCATATTCATGCCCCAGAATGTATAAATTACTTATACTCTGCTTTAAATAATATTATTTGGTCCACTATAGTACCAGGCTAGTTTTTGTTTCAAGTTAACAGTGGGTTTACAAAGTAAACCTTTGGACAGAGCCTTATTTTCAAAAAGGTTACATCCAAATTGAATGATTCGGTTTAGACTAGCTCTTGGCAACTGTGAGAACATGAGTTTTTCTCTACTAGTTTCATCACAATTACACTAGCACAGTGTAGCTCATTCTGTCTAATGAAGAGTAGAGGTCTCAGGTGCCTGCCACTAGAATTCTGTGCATGAATAGTTGCAAGATCAAAGACAGGCAGATGCTAATTAAATAGGCAGAAGCATCTCCGTAGGAATAATAAACTGCCACATAACCCAACCTGTGAGTTTCTGCTTAAAACGGGTCAATCTAGTTGGAAGGGGGTCACCCTTTGATCAAAGTTGTTGTACAATTTAAGATCTAAGCATTTTTTGACATTACAGTATCTAAAAGTGAACCTGTACTTTGCTAATAAAGGACAAAATGGGTTTACTTTTAGTGTTCCTCCTATACACTCCCTTTCTTGCTTCCTTACTGCTTTAATTGGCCACCCAGAACAAAGAAAAATAAATGTTTTCAGGTACGGTTAACATGTGACTTCACCTTCATTCCTTTATGTAGTGACTAGTTGAAAGGCACCAATGGAGTCACATAGGAGCAGAGAAAAAGTTATTAGTGCTGTATAAGCTATGACCAGAACAACCTAATTACTTAAAGGTCGTCTTCTCCTCCTCATTCCTGTGGGTAAATAGAGAAGAGGTACCTGTTAGCAACTCGGAAGGTGGAGGTTTACGTGAATCTGTTACTTTGCCATGCATAGGCAAATCCCTTTAACTCTGTTTTCTGTGTTTACACTCCTGTAACTTTATTTTTAACATTTTGCATCATCCAAGCAGGTGCACATTAGCGGAATCTTCTTAATCTGCACCCTGCACAATATGTAGCCTATTTGTACTAAACTACATTGTTATCAGTTATGTAAATTTTTACTTTTTGTCAAAACTCATCAGCTAAGCCCTCGTGTCTAACCACTAGCCTAGGGATGCTGACATGTTTACTGCCCCACAGTCAAAGGAAGGCCAGACATGTCTTTGGCATGCGAACTGTGATTGGCAGCCTGGTTTTTCCTTTGCTGTGTAAGAGGCAAGATGGTAGCACAGCCCAGTTGTTCTTTCAGGTACACAGTTTTTGTTCAGATTACGGTAAGCTACAGTGATAGTTTATAAAGGAAAAAAATCATATTTGGCAGCAATTTCTTTGAACATTGGCAAAGAAAATTGTTGCTACTAAAACTGGACATCTACAAACCTATTCCTATATTTTTATTTTTTTACAGAATTTGGAAGGATTAGAACCCCTGTCATGTTTCTGTCTTTCTTTCTGCTCGAGCGTGTTTTCTCACTTTTTGTCCCAGTAATGCCTGTTAATGGCAATAGGGAGTAAGGAGAATCTACCAAATAGGAACTGAGTTTCTCAGCCTCCTCCACTTTGTCCAAACTATATATAAAAAAAAAGTTTGACTAGAGTTTCACCTTAACTAAATACATGATTCCTATGTTCTATTAATATTTTATAGGACAGATATTGGGAATGAGGACCTGGTCTAATCAAAATGTCACTAGATAAGGACTGCTCCACAGCAACCAGTCAGTTTGTGGTCTGCAGTGGAAAATTACAATTGAAGAATTAAAGTTAAAATCTGAATAATCATGTCAGGCAAACAAAGTTCTGTGTAAATTACATTCACTTGGCTATAGTGATTATTCTATGAAATTATGATCATCATTTTGGCAAAGAGAGCTAAATAATAAGCCCCAAGCCTGAAAATAATAGTTGTGGTAATAACATGCATTTAGAATTCTAGCCTACTCAATTGAGCCCATTGAAGTATTGTATTATGCAGAAAAAGGAAAAATAGCCAGATTTATTGTGTAAAACAAATGTAAGATTTAAAAAAAATAACTTGAATGTGTAAAAAGCACTACTTGAGAAGGCGTTTTAACAAATAAATGTTTGGATTTATTTTTTTATGATAGTCTGCATTCCATTGGTTTACAAATTTACTTGCTAATTTAAAGATATTTAGCATTTTTTTTATTTATTTTTTATTTTGCAGGTACTTTTTGTTTTCAGGCTTTCCTTTCTAATGGAAATGAACAGTTAGCTTAGAGTCCTAATCCTATAAATGTGGAAGCTGCAGATTTGGAGATTTGTATTCAGTGATGTGCTAATTTTTTAAGTTTGAGAAAAACTTTTGCATTATGTTTTTTTGTAGATTTGTCAAATCAATTGTTCTAATTACCTTCACCACTGCTGATTATACAGTTCCTGAGATGCTAACAATAAAGCACTAGATATTTAACACATTTTTTTGGTGTCCTTTTTGTGTCTTTAAATAGTGTGTTTGTAACAAATGAAAAAAACACCACCTTAGATGTTTCTTTGCACTACTGTCACAGAATGTTAAATCAACATTGAAACTGGAGAGTGCAAAATCTGGTGCAGCTGGTTTTCTGGAAAGCTGAAAGCAGAACTTTTTTTTCTATGTCCTTGTTGCTGATCTCCTACCTTCACCAACTTTGTCATTCATGTTCTTATGAGCTCTGTAGTTCCTCTGTAATAGGCTGCTGAACTTACTGAAAATCCATTATTGCCTGCTGACATCCTGTTTGTAAGACCGCTGGCTGCCATCCCTCTCCTCAGCTCAGCCAGCGGTCTTACACGCCCCCCTTGTAGTCCTCTGAAAGAACAGTGAGGAAGCAGACATGTTGTTGTGGGTGGAAGGGGTCTCACAGCCCCCGGTCTGTGCTGCCCATGAAGGTGTTCTCCTTCCTGCTCCCTGACAGTCACCGCCCCTCCCCCCCCCCCCCGCCTGCTATCTCCGTGCAGAGCAGGTATTTTTATCAGTAATCACTTATATAACACAGCAGGGATCTCCCACTGTGTTAGGTATAGTATACAAGACCACTGCTTACTGATGTACCATCCCCCGCCGTTATTATGATTGACAACGCACTGTGATAACGGCACAATTGGCACAGTGCGCTGTCAATCATAAGTAACAGGGGGTGGGACATCGGCGAGCTGTGTTCTTGTATACTATATATAGATGTGTGTGTGTGTATAGATTAGAGGCTTTGGGGCTCAGTCATGCAGCTAGAAAGTGTGTGTGTGTGGCAGCATTGAATAAGGCAAATGGTTATTTTTTTAGGGCTGTTACTGATTAAAAATTTCGTGTTCGATTATTCGTTTTTTTTTTTTTATCGATTTAATCGACTAATTTTGATTAATTATAACGCACATACAGATCCAACTACTTTTAGCTGATCTCCTTGCAGGCCGATTCCCAGTGCAGCTACCAACCACTGGAAAAATGGATAGCAGTATACAAAAAAACACACAAAGGCAGCGCTCGATGGGAATAGCATTAAAACTTTTATAGTCTTCAAGTAGGTAACAAAATAAATATTGCACTGGAGATAAAATCTAAAAAAGCGAGGAATACCTAACGGTAGCAAAAGCAGTCATAAAAACATGTAGCTAAGTATGATGCTGGTATAAAAATGTGTACAATGATACAACTGCTGAATCCAGATGAGGGGTTAACATCAGTCCGTTGGCATGTAGATGTCCCGTGAAGGGAACTATCACAAATCCCAGTGGATGGCTTTAGAATCGGAGGTTGATAGAGGGAAGTGTAACAGCCCTTGCGTGTGGCAGATGGTAAGGTCCCGACAGCATGCAGATATGAAGGCACAGCAAAGGAGCCCTTCAGATGGACACGGCAAGCCCCGCCGGTGTCCGTGACTTCACCGGATCTCCGACGGAACTCCCTGAAGACCTGGAAGCCGGCGGAGAGGTGAGTACCGATCAAAAACATTAATCAAGGAATTAATAGTTAATTTCCACAGCCCTTTAATTTTTGTTTCCCCATGTCAAAAAGTGTACCACTTTATTTTTCACAGAGTACAGTTTTTAAAGTCAATTTAGATATGGTCACTGCTCTGGTCTCAGATTCTCCATGTGCACAGTTAAACCCATCTAACTGTAGGGGTGAGCATAGCTACTGAAGTGCTCCTTCTTTAGCTGCGACAAGCCTGCTGATTTAAAGCAGCAGCAGTAGGTACACCCATAAGGTAAGCAAGCTAAACTACAATTTTCACCAAGTGTACCATGTTAGACTGACAGCACTGTGGGATCGGTTTACTAAAACTGGAGAGTGCAAAATCTGGTGCAGCTCTGCATGATGGCTAATCAGTTTCTAACTTCAACTTGTTAAATTTAGCTTTGACAAAAAAAAAAAAAAAAACACTTCAGCTGATTGGTTTCTTTGCAGAGCTGCACCATATTTTGCGCTCTCCAGTTTTAGTAAATCAACTCCTGTGTACTCTAGTGGAGTTTCACCGGTTGACACTGAATCTGTCTTTGAGTTTTGGTATGTAGGTGAAGAAGCCAATATAAAACAAGATTTCCAGTACAAGTAGTATTTAAGATATATCGACTTAATATATAACTTGAATAAAATGCTTTTAATTTGACTGACTGGCGTTATTGTTTTAAACATTTCTTGTAAAAATGTATATTTGCATATTTCGAGAACTTTTGACATTTGAAATTCACCCGTGTCTCTTTGCTGGAGAATCTGATTAAAATATGTTGGGACGGTGGCAATGCTGCCTTGCAGGATCTCCCTCTGTCCCCAGCATTTCTACTCTCAAATGCACGCTTCCAGTTAGGACTATAGGTGTGTATTCTGATGCTTTGCGTGCCAACAGGCAACAGACACCACAAAGTCCTGCTTTGGAAGCCACTCCCTAGTTCCTCCCATGAGCAGTAATTTGACAGCTGCGTCATGCTGTACATTCTCTCTGCCAGTGTCATTGTAACAACCTGACTGCTGTATGAGATGTAGAGAGCATGCTTTCTAGCGGGAAGTATGAGGAGACATTCGATGGGTATAGAAAAGAATCACCCCCCTTTTTTAAAATCACATTTTGTTGCAGTTTTTTGAAGATACAGTTTTTTCGTTTTTATCCAGCTGTATTTACTCTTTACCACTTTCACACTGAGGCGCTTTCACGCTAAAAAAAAAAGCGCCTGAAAAGCTTACGAAAACGTATTTCCATTAAAATCAATGAATGGTTTCACACTGGGGCAGTGCGCTGAAAAAACGCCCCTCTCCAATAAAATGAATTGAAAGCGCTCTGTGTTTTACTGGCAGTTTTTCAAGCACCTCAGTGTGAAAGAGGCCTTTATAACATCCAAGTAAAAGATATAACACCAAGTCAGAAAAAAATAGGGTTGCACCCATATTGCTGAAAGTACTAGGCATTTTCATGAGTATCGGAGTACCAGGATCTGTACGGCTCCAATTACAGGGGATGGAGAGGAGAGCCAGTGGAAATTGGAGCAGTACACATACTTTCAGAACAAGTAGCAGAGGTAAGATAATGCCCAGATCTAGGGGGTATTGGGGAGGGCTCCACCACCCCTGACGCTTGCTGGCAGTCTTCGCATGGTTACATATCTTAAGCAAAGCACTAAGAGCTCCTCCACATCCCAGCTACTATGTGCAGTGTATAGCTAGCTACTGCCACTTAAGCCTCATACACACGGTCGGACTTCCATCTGACTTTTCCATGGTTTTTTGTCCGAACGGAGTTGGTTGGGAACACCCATAGCATACACACGCTCGGACTTTTCTGCAAACTTTCTTAAAACTTCTTACAACATTGCGTGTTTTTTCTGCTCTTTACTGCCACCCTTTGGTCAACTTCTGCTATTGTTGGTTGATTTTAACATTAGTTGTTTTGTCCATCGGACTAAAGTCCGATGGTTATCTGTACACACGGTCGGACTTTGCTCCATCTGACTTTTGTTGGGCAAAAGTTTGTCCGTTTGCAGACCCAACTTTTGTCTGATGAAATCCAAACGAAAAAAGTTTGTCCGATGGAGCGTACACACGGTCGGATTGTTAGTCCAACTTTCTTAAAACGAAGTTTGTTGGGCAAAAGTCCGACCGTGTGTACGGGGCTTAAGTTTCCTTTCCTACCATGGAATTTCACAGGTCAGAACTGCAACCAGAAGCTAGCTATACACTGTGCACATTGTAGCTGTAAGATAATCGAATTTCAGCTCCAGTGTGTGCTGTGTGGGGAGCAGGAGCTCTGCCTGTGTTCAGGCTGTGTACAATGCAGGAATGGGAGGCAGAGCTCTGCCTAGTTCACTGCCGGCTGTGACCCCTGTACTGTGTCCCCCCTCTGTGTTGCGTCGTCCTTCCCTCCACCAGCTGTCACCTCTGCCTCCATGTCTCCCACTGGGCTCTGACTATGCCATGCAAGGACATTCACTTTTTTTTTCTCCTTTGACCACTGTGTGGTCATTTTTGCTGTGCTTTGGGACATTGTCATGTTGGAAGGTAAACATTTTTCCCATTGACAACTTTCTGGCAGAAGGCAGCAGATCTGCCTCAAGAATTTGACAGTGTTTTGCTCCATCCATTTTCCCTTCTATCCTGACATGTGCTCCAGTCCCTGCTGCAGAGAAACACCCCATAACAGGATATTACCACCTCCATGCTTTACTGTAGGAATGGTGTTATTTGGATGGTGAGCTGTATTTGATTTCCACCAGGCACATCGTTTGGTGTGGAGGCCAAATAATTCCATTTTAGTCTCATCTGACCACAACACCTTTTTTCCATGTGGCTGCAGAATCTTTAAGGTGGGTTTTGGCAAAGTCTTAACTGCATGTGGCCTTTCTTGAGGAGTGACTTTTTTCTCACAACCCTCCCATACAAGTCGCATTTGTGATATTGTCACTTGCACACAATAACCACTCTTCATCATAAATTCCTGCAATTGCTTCAGAGTTCCTGTAGGCCTCTTGGTGGCCTCTCTGACCAGTTTCCTCCTGGTTTTTTCATCTGGTTTGAAGGGACATCCTGATCCAGGGAGGGTCTGTCATACCAAATGCCACTTAAAAGGGGTTGTAAAGGTTCATTTTTTATTTTCTAAATAGGTTCCTTTAAGCTAGTGCATTGTTGGTTCACTTACCTTTTCCTTTGATTTCCCTTCTAAATATTTGTTTTCTTTGTCTGAATTTCTCACTTCCTGTTCCTCCTCAGTAAGCTGTTCTGGCTGACTCCACACCACTCGGATGATGGTGTGAAGTTTAGTGAGGAGAAACAGGAAGTGAGAAATTCAGACAAAGAAAAAAAATCATTTAGAAGATAAATCAAAGGAAAAGGTAAGTGAACCAACAATGCACTAGCTTAAAGGAACCTATTTAGAAAAAAAAAAACGAACCTTTACAACCCCTTTAATGATAGACTTCACTGTACTTCAAGGCATTCTCCTGATTGTGTCTGTCCACAACTTTATCCCAGGGATCTTTTGACAGTTTCTTGCCACCCATAGTGCAACTGTAGCAAACAATCAACTATCGGGGACTGAAATGCTCCAGGAAAGCAATTTTTTTTTTCATGCTGAGCTAATCAAAATGGTCACAGCTGATCACAGTTGAAAGTCAAATGGCTTTGTGTGCCATTGAGAAGGTGATTAGCTACACCTGATTTGAGTTTACAAGTCTATTTTAGGTGTGATTCTGTTTTATTTTTTTTCCTGACCTGTTGGTTATATCTTTCACTTGGATGTTATAAGTTGCACTGAGTAAATACAGCTGGATTAAAAAACAAAACTGTCTGTCTGCAAAGCAACAAAATTAATTTTTCTTTTAAAGGGGGATTCTTTTCTCTACCCATTGTATGTCTGAACCAGGAAAGTGAGAGGAGCACAACTAATGGTAAAAGTGCTATATTCTGCTGAGTGTTTTAATACTACTTTAATCCCTTAGGCCTGGTTCACACTATTACGGGAATCGCAGCTATTCCTGCACCCACAGTCAAAATGCACAGGGCTGCCATTCACTCTTAATGGCACCCCTATGCATTTCAAACTGCAGCACGTTTGTGGGTGTGGGAACCACAAGGAAATGGAATGGTGCAAAACCATCAGGCCGGGTTCACACCTATGCATTGCGTTTTAGAGCTTGGAGTCTTTGCCAAGTTCGCAATCAGTCGTTCAGCGGTTCCATCGCGTTTTTAGCTGCGGACTTGCCGACCTGGGTTCCCCTCCAGGAGCATATCGGGCCCTTAGGTCTGGTATGGACTTTACCGGGAACCCCTACGCCGAAAAAAAAACGGTGTGGGAGTCCCTCCCAAAGTCCATAGCAGACCCTTATCCGAGCATGCAACGTGGCAGGCCGCAAGAAAAGAGGGGGGGGCGAGAGAGCGCGCGCCCCCCCCCCTCCTGAACCGTACCAGGCTGCATGCCCTCAACATGGGGGGTGGGTGCTTCAGGGCAGAGGGGCGCACTGCGGGCCCCCCCCACCCCAGAAGAGCCCCCTGCCCCCATGTTGAGGACAGGGCCTCTTCCCGTCAACCCTGGCCGTTGGTTGTCGGGGTATGCGGGCGGGGGGCTTATCGGAATCCAGGAGCCCCCTTTATTAAGGGGGCCCCCAGATCCCAGCCCCCCACCCTATGTGAATGAGTATGGGGTACATCGTACCCCTACCCATTCACCTGGTGGAAAAAAAAAATGGCAATAAAAACACTACACAGGTTTTTTTAAGCCATTTATTAGTCAGCTCCAGGGGTCCTCTTCCGACTTCAGGGGGTCTCCGGTGTCGTCTCCGCCACGCTCTCTGTTTCTTCTCTCACTCTCCGGTTCTTTCTTCCTTTTGCAGGGCCTCCGTTATCTTCTTCCAGCTCTTTTGCTAGCGGGGCCCGGTCTTCTTCGTCGCCTTCTTCCCTCTTTTCTCTCCTGGAGATGTTGACTCGTCGCTCTCTCCGGCTGTAATGCTGTACGGAGCGGAGTGCATTCACTTTTATAGGCATGGGCGTGGTCACCGGGTGATGACACCCAGTGACCCCGCCCCATATGACGTCACAGTCCCGGGGAATGATGGGACTGTGTAGTCAACATCTCCAGGAGAGAAGAGGGAAGAAGGCGACGAAGAAGACCGGGCCCCACTAGCAAAAGACCTGGAAGAAGATAGCGGAGGCCTGGCAGAAGGAAGAAAGAACCGGAGAGCGTGGCGGAGACGACACCGGGGACCCCCGAAGTTGAAAGAAGACCCCCCCCCGGAGCTGACTAATAAATGACTTAAACCTGTGTAGTGTTTTTATTGCCTTTTTTTCCCCCACCAGGTGAATGGGTAGGGGTACGATGTACCCCATACTCATTGACATTGGGTGGGGGGCCGGGATCTGGGGGCCCCCTTATTAAAGGGGGCTCCTGGATTCCGATAAGCCCCCCACCCGCATACCCCGACAACCAACGGCCAGGGTTGTTGGGAAGAGGCCCTGTCCTGATCAACATGGGGGCAGGGTGCTTTGGGGTGGGGGCCGCAGTGCACCCACCCCCCCATGTTGAGGGCATGCGGCCTGGTACGGTTCAGGAGGGAGGGGGGCCGCTCTCTCGTCCCCCCCCCCCCTTCCTGCGGCCTGCCAGGTTGCGTGCTCGGATAAGGGTCTGCTATGGACCTTAGGGGGACCCCCACGCCGTTTTTTTCGGCGTAGGGGTTCCTGTTAAAGTCCATACCAGACCTAAGGGCCTGGTATGCTCTTGGAGGGGAACCCATGCCGTTTTTTTTTTTTTTATTTGGCGTGGAGTTCCCCCTCAAGATCCCTGTTCAGAACGCAACACGTGCGAATCAGATGCGTGCCCATAGAACATAATGGGCCTGAATTCGCACCTGAGCCGCACCGCAATGCCTAAAGAACACACACATTTTTTCGGCAATGCGAATGCATCGCACATATGTGAACCAGCCTCATTGGAATCAATGTATTTTATAATGTTATGCGAATTGGATGTGGTGTAAGCCACAACCAATTCGCATAGGTGTGAACCGGGCCTCAGACGATTTTTTGGCTCCTGTGTTTCTAAAATGGTGCATGAATCTTTTTTTTTTTCCAGGAAATGCAGCCTATTTAAATAAATGGCTGGCCGTGCCCTTGCAAACCCGGGCCACAAAAGTGTGAACAAGGCCTAAGACCTATCCAGTACAGAATTTAGGTGTAAAAAAATGGCAAAAGAATATCCCTTCACCTTGCTTTCACTAATAGTTACATCAACATACAGCTCTATATCCTGACGTAAAATCGTTTTGCATTCATTAAACTTTTTTTTTTACTATTAATAACAATGACTGTTTTTCCACTTTTCTTGTTGAATGAGGCACAGGTGGTGTAAACCTTCCCTTCACACTGGCATCCTGAGAAGTTCCTGTCACATGTTCCAGGAGGCAGAATTCCAGAAAGTGAAGGGAGATTAAAATGGGAAGAGTAAGGAGGAAAAGTATGCAAAGAATAAAGTCTGCAATTGTCTATACCTATATCTGTAGATTGCTAGTACTAAACATTTCTAGAAGTGCCTTTGTTGTAATTTTTATGATGCGTGAGGTTCCAGAATAGTAGGTTTACACCTCAACACTGTAGTGAATTAGATTTCACCATCAACAAAGCCTATGTTGTAGATCTCCACACAGAGATGTAAGTTGAGTTGACAGACTTCTGAGCAAAATTCTGTGGAATATTTAAATTTTCTTTCATAAAAAGCATCCAATAATACCACACACAGCATCATCCATGTTGCAAATTTATTCTTGAATATTGTGTCTCAGTCAAAATATTTTTGCTTAACAAAAAACATATATCCATCACAAGCATTTTTTTTGTACAAAGCACAAGTGTAACGGCAGTTTCCTGCTTGCGTTTTTATGTTGACCCCACTCAAAAAATGCAAAAACAATTTTCACACGAGTTAAATGAACTTAAGTCATCTTACTTGTTGCCAGCTGTATGAACTGTTAAAGCAGGTATGATCTTTATTGCATACTTACATTTATCCAGTTTGGACCAATGTAAGTTTGCATATCTCATACATGAGGGATCACTGAAGAAGCTCACAATCTGTAGTATTTGGCGCTCCTAGAGTGACAGCAGTGATCTTCAGAATCCTTGCCGAGCATCTTACCCTCTGCACAGTGACTACAGACCTTGCATTTATTTCAGCTAATACGAGGTGTTCTTTGACTGGAAAGGAAGTGGAAATCATGCCTTTAGCACCCCTCCTCTCCACCTAATTTAATCAGGATTCAAAATTAAAAAAAATATATATAAAAAGGTGTTGTGTGAATCTGGAAATCATGGTAGCACGGACTACTAGAGTGATTTTCAGCTTCCCCTATAGCCCATCAGGTATAATTTAGCATATTTTTTTTATATTGGTCCAAGCTTAATTATGCAATAAAGATCATACTTGGAGTTCAGCTTTAGGCCTCTTGCATGTGACACTCCTGTTTGAGCATCTACTTTTTCAGGCTTTGTTTCTGGTATGTATTTGTACATATTTACGCGTGCAAACTTATTCTTGCATTCTCTTCCTGCACAATATGTAAATGAGCATTTGCATGCATGAGGCGTAAATTACTGACAAAAAAAAAAAAAGCGCCAATTTTTCTATTTATTACATTTTTACAATTAATGGGCTGTATTTTAGTTCAGTAAAAAAAAAAAAAAAAGCAAAGCTGTACTGAGCGTTTTCAAGCTGCAGTGTCACAGCATTACTCATTGAGGCCTTAAAAGTGTAACTAAATACAATTTTTTTTTTTTTTTACGTTTTGGACAGTTGAGAGGGTTTACAACACCTGCTGCAATTTTTTTATTGCTGTCTGTACCCCCCTTCAGGAGATCCCCCTTCTCTATTTGTCCTGTTTTCATCATGCTCATTGAAAGTAAAAAATAAATCTGTCTCCCAAAAAGAAATATAGAGGGGAAATCTTCTAATGGGGACACTAGCTCTGTTGACTTGGGGGTCCCCTAGAGATTCCCTTAATTTGCAGGGATTTCCTCTCACTTGCTGTTTGGCTATGGGACAGGAAGTGAAGGGAAGGGAAATCTCAGCCATAGGACACAAAAAAGAAAAAATCCGACAGGGGTATAAACCTCCCTTGCTCTATCCAAAATGAAAAGAAAAAAACATTTTGCCTATAGTTCTACTTTAAGTTTGTATCTAGGCTAGCTTTTCAATTGTAAACCTGTTGGTAATTGTACACAGCATTACTCCTTGTAGCCAGATGAAATGTATGGGTAACCTGCTGCAAAGATGTAAAAAGAAAAAACAAAAAAAAAGTCAATTGGTCTCTTATAGCTCTTATAGATTTCCACAATCTCTGGGATATAGCTGTAATAATACATACTGTATACTCTTAGACAATCCAGTAAAGAGTTGTCAATTGGAAAAAATAAATCCAATAAAAGTTTCTTGGAGAAAAGAATAGGATGTCGTAGCTCTCACAGGATGCACTCTGGCCCATAATGGAATAAATATCAAGCTTCCTCAGTTCAATGTGACTGCTTCATTTAGCTTAATAGATGTTTCTTGCCAAGGAACTGTATTTTACGATCAAAAGCAGTAGATCGTACAGGGGTGTTTGCTTCATAAAAAGGATTCATGGCAAACTGTGGAAAGAAAACAAAACAAAAGTAAACTTTTTGATGAGCAAATACTAGAACTAGAATGAAGAGCGTCAGCATTATAGGAATTTAATGTCCATACTAAACAGTCTGGGTGCCAGTTACAAGGAAACTCACTTTGTACCATACAGTATAAAACTCAGCTTTCTAAGCAGGATACATGTTGATGCTATTAGAGAAGTCATTGTTTTAAAGCAAACAACAAAACTGTTATTTAATGTATGCGTGAAAATATTTTTTATTTTAACAACAGTTTGGTTGTTAGCTTTCTAAGCAGGATACATATTGATGCTTTTAGAGAAGTCATTGTTTTAAAGCAGTTACGATAAAACAACACATACATAATTGTGACATAATGATCATTACAATGGCATCATTTTTATTTTATTTTTTTACCCAGGTGAAAGTATAAGGAAAAGCAGCACAGTGGCTTAGTGATTAGCCTTGCAGCACTGTGGTTCTTGGTTCAAGTCTCAGCCAGGACACTATCTTCATGGAATTTGCATGTTCTCCTTTTGCTCCCACACTCCAAAAACAAGCTGATAGAAAAGAGCCAATTAACCTAAAACCAGGTACACACTACAGTTTTTTTTCCCTTTCATGCAACCCAGGGGGTTGCACGAAAAGAAACTGGCAGCTCTGGTCGGAAACCGCTTGCAAGGTCAGTCCAGCGATCTCCCCCACTTTGTGATAGGGACCATAGGTCATAAGCTCCGTTAGGGCAGGGACTGATGTTAATCTACACTATGAAAATGGGGGTGGTGTAATGGCGCTTGCTAAAAACAAATCCCTTTAATTAAAGTGCAACAAAGAGGGTATAAACTAAAGTTAAAAATGATACAGGCTAAATAATCCGTGGTGTGATAACATCTTACACAATAAGTATAAAAGAATAATCCAATAAAGTGCTCCAATATTAAAGGCAAAAATTCCATGCAAAAGGTATAAACAAATGTGAGTCTCAGTAAAAAATACAAATCTTCTGTGCAAAAATAGAAATCTGATAACAATAAAGTGCAAATAGTGAGTCTCTGTAGTCAAAAAAATGAAACACGTGTCCAAAAATACAATAAAAAACGAGTCTCTGTGCAGTATAAAAAATATAAAATCCAAAGTAGTAGTGCAGAACAGATCCACCATCCGCAAGTGGCTAATCACATGCAGGTGCTTCTTTCCAAGTGCCTACTTTTCCCCCAGCCTCTCACCTTGGCTGGCTTGTAAACAAGCCTCTTCAGTTAACCCAATGGCAGATGCATCTCCTCAGCTAGATGGATATCCCTCAATGGCTATGGATCCCGGAGTGACCATGTGATTCCTCTGCATCAGTAAACGCTTTGGAGTGGGGCACTAGGTTCTCAGAAGTGAGATGAAACACAGGGGGGCTCCCATAGTGTGATACCATTCAAAATATTTATTTAAAACAACATGGAAACACTTACATCAATTACTGTTCAACAGACGCATGTAATCTCATACAAACATAAACACTTCCGCTCTCGGCCGCTGGGCGGAAGTAATGTCACCACTGGCTATCCTCCCTGGTCCCTTACGCGTTACGTGGCTGTACACGCCACTTAATCACAGGGTAACAAGATAGATACCCTATGATTAGGTGGCGTGTACAGCCATGTAACACGTAAGGGACCAGGGAGGAGAGCCAGTGGTGACATTACTTCCGCCCAGCGGCCGAGAGCGGAAGTGTTTATGTTTGTATGAGAATACATGTGTCTGTTGAACAGTAATTGATGTAAGTGTTTCCATGTTGTTTTAAATAAATATTTTGAATGGTATCACACTATGGGAGCCCCCCTGTGTTTCATCTCACTTCTGAAAACCTAGTGCCCCACTCCAAAGCGTTTACTGATGCAGAGGAATCACATGGTCACTCCGGGATCCATAGCCATTGAGGGAATATCAATCTAGCTGAGGAGATGCATCTGCCATTGGGTTAACTGAAGAGGCTTGTTTACAAGCCAGCCAAGGTGAGAGGCTGGGGGAAAAGTAGGCACTTGGATAGAAGCACCTGCATGTGATTAGCCACTTGCGGATGGTGGATCTGTTCTGCACTACTACTTTGGATTTTATATTTTTTATACTGCACAGAGACTAATTTTTTATTGTATTTTTGGACACTTGTTTCATTTTTTTTTTTTGACTACACAGAGACGCACTATTTGCACTTTATTGTTATCAGATTTCTATTTTTGCACAGAAGATTTGTATTTTTTTCTGAGACTCACATTTTTTGTTTATACCTTTGCATGGGATCTATTGCATGGAATTTTTGCCTTTAATATTGGAGCACTTTATTGGATTATTCTTTTATACATATTTTGTAAGATGTTATCACATCACGGATTATTTAGCCTGTATAATTTTGAACTTTAGTTTATACCCACTTTGTTGCACTTTAATTAAAGGGATTTGTTTTTAGCAAGCGCCATTACACCCCCCCCCCCCACTCCCCCATTTTCACATGTTTGATGGTGTGTGAACACCTTTTAGTTGTGGCAGCTGCTTAGTTTATTTGTTAGTAGATTTATTTGGTCTTTATCCTGGTTTGCGTATCGATTACCCACCATTTTAAAATCTACACTATGAAAGTTCTGTGTGAATTACCTATAAAGTGATAGCACTTTGTTAGCAAATTGGTTTCCAAAACTGAAGTTCAATCATAACTTGTGAAGTGGCTCCATCGTTGCTAAAAGCGCTATTTCTATCAAATTTCTGTCATCACTTCTCAGTATAATGTAAGTAAAATGAAAGCAGTATTAAATCCCAAACCGAAAATGCAATATTTTGCTGCTTACCATTCCGTAGATGTGGTGCCTGCATTTGTTTTTTTTTTGACACACACACACACAAGTTTTCCCCTGGTGATCTGGCCAGTAACAGACCTCCTGTATTAGAGTGCCCCCATTCTGGATGAAGGAGCACAGCAGATAGTAGTATTGTTAATCTGGGAGAAGGGCATGTCAGATGTGGTAACAGATTTATATACACTAAATTGAAGCCAAACTCCAGCTTACACTGCAGTTACAGCAAACAGTTTGTTTTCCTCTTTGGGATAACAGTTTTACATAAATAAATAAAAGCTGGTCATTGTAAGCACCCTTGTCCGTGTTAAATGATTTGTCTCAACAGCCTTAACTGATAGGCCTCATGCCCACGGGCGTTTTTTCAGCCGCGTTTTTGAGCGTTTTTTACAGCTTAAAAACGCCTGTCCATGTTAGTCTATAGCTTCATGCCCACCTAGGCGTTTTTGAGCTGTAAAGAGCATAGGCGTTTGTAAGCTGTAAAAAAAACCCAGGGCCAGTGCGTTCCTCAGCGTCAGAACTAGGCAGGAAAAAACGCGAGCGTCAAAAAACGCGCACTAACGCGCAAAAAACGCGCACTAACGCGCGGTCGCGTTTTTAGCTCCGACGTTTTTTTTTTTTTTTTCAAAAAAAAAAAAAAAAATATTTACAATAACATGGACAGGCGTTTTTAAGCTGTAAAAAACGCTCAAAAACGCAGCTGTAAAAACGCCAGTGGGCATGAGGCCATAAACTTGCAAAAGAGCTTGTTCTGTTGAAAAACAAACTGACTGGCCAGATCACCAGGTGAAAATACTGGAAAAGAGCAAGAAAACGAATGCAGGCACGAAGAATTGCTAAGCTGCAATATAACAAAATATATATATCTAAAGACAGCTTTTCTTTCTCTTTGTGTTGGATAGAGTGGAGAGGGATTTAAACAGCTGTCAGGTTTTTATTTCTTTTCATGATGCGTTGGGGAGATTCACTCTCTCTATGCGTTCTGTTTACGGTTCTCTGTTCTCATCAAAAGTGAAAGTAAAAAAAAAAAAAAAAGTCAAATGTTGGGTTGTCCCCAGAAAAGGAGGGTAAATCTTCCAATGGGGAAACTAGTTCTGGTGACCTGGGGGGCCTCAATAGATTCCCTGAATTTTCAGGAATTTCCTAACACTTCTTGTTTTGGCTAGGAGACAGATTCAAGTTAAGTCTCCCCAATGGAACACAGATGGCCAAAAAAAAATAAAAAATAAAAGAAGAAAGGGGTTATAACCCTCCTTTACTCTATCCAAGGTGGAAAAAAATTTTTTGGCCATAGTTCTACTTTAAATACCACTTTCAAGTGATTTGGTCTGATTTAGGCCCCTTTCACACTGCCGCGACTTGAAAGTTGCGCGATTTTGTCTCACTTTTACGTTTATCCACGATTTTGCTGCGATTTCAGGAAATGCCTGTGTAAACTTAAAGGGGTAGTATAGGTACACGTTTTTTCACCTTAATGCATCCTATGCATCAAGGTGAAAAAACATCAGACGATACCGGCTCCCCCAGCCCCCCCGTTTTACTTACCTGAGCCCGTTCACCTGCTGCGCTCGCCCCCAACGTCCTCTTTGCCGCTCAGCCTGGCTGTTAATTGGCTAGAGTGGATGGATTGAAAGCAGCGCAGCCATTGGCTCGCGCTGCTGTCAATCACATCCAATGATGCGGCGCGCCAGGCGGGGCCGAGTGATACAGTGGGCAGCTATAGCCGCTGGCTGTATCACGTCAGCGCGCCCGCAAGAATTAACCACCATGTGAGCTCGCTCGCATGAAGGTGCCGAGACAGCCGCCGAGGGACCCCAGAAGACCAGGTTCGGGGCCACTCTGTGCAAAACAAGCTGCACAGTGGAGGTCAGTATAACAGGTTTGTCATTTACAAAAAAAATAAAAATTTGCCTTTAGTGTCACTTTTAGGTCTATGGACCTAAACTCGCATCAAAGTTGGACCAAAGTAGTACAAGGTCTACTTTGAAGTTGGTGCGACTTAAAGTCGCACAGATATGAATGGTTATCATTGAGAATCATGGGGTACGACTTGTCATGCAACTCTGATGTCCAAAGTCGCACCCCCCCCCCCCTGCCAAAACACACCGGTCAGTGCTCTCAGCCACTGGCTGAGAGCGCTGATCGAACACCGGTTTTCCGTGACCTGTACAAATGAGCCGAATGTCGGCTGGTTTCTACTGTACCGCCTGATTTCAACCAATATTTGTCCCCTGTGTACAGGGCTTAAATGTTTCTGGCCTGACAATTGCACCTCTATTGTAGAAATTGATGCAGGAGTTGCCTCAAAATGCTACGATAGCAGGAATAAAAAAGGAGCCATGATCAGCAAGTACCTCTATAAAACTTATGAACAGGGACACACAGTGGGAGTAGTATTTTGTTTTAGCGATTTTTTCAGCTTATATTTGTCTTGAACTATACCAAACTGTAAAATATACAAGACCGAATATGCACAAGACTCCTATTGGCTAGGATTGTGAATCTATTCTGTCCTATGGTCTGAGAATTTTTAAGCTTTAGAAGCTACTTAACAATGCATGATGTATTAATTTTCAGCAAGAGATAAGCTTATGATCAGTGAAGTCATTCTAGTAAAACCTCAGAATCAAGACATATGGAATAATTGTGGTTCCTGCCTGCTCAAAGCTATAAAGAATGTAAATGTTGGAAGGCATAAACTACACTGTGGATATATTATCTTTATCATGTGAATTGTTCCAAACAATACAGGATTAATCTGCCTCTACATTCAAGTTCTGTGCACCCATTTCTTAAAGATGTTTTTCAGCTTCCATGTAATAAGTCACCTCAGCCTGACTCCAGCTTCACATCAAGCATTTGTCGTGTGAGCTGCCAGGCATTACAGTGATTTATCAGGTAAATTAGACTGTTTCCCGTTGCAGAAAGTTTGTAGTTTACGTGATCCCCTTTATTGGCCAACTTAAAGCGGAGGTCCGCCTACAAAAAAAATATTAAAAAAGTCAGCAGCTACAAATACTACAGCTGCTGACTTTTAATAATCGGACACTTACCTGTCCCAGGGTCCAGCGATGTGGAGGAACGAAGCCCCGCTCGTCTCCCCCTCCTCTCCGCGGCACCGGCATTGTCACTGTGGGCGCCCAGCTGTGGCTTCACAGCCGGGCACGCGCTGCGAATGCGCGAGCCACGCTGCGCACCGTGATTGGCGGAGCAATCACCTGGAACCTGTGACGTGTCCCAGATGATTGCGGAGAGGGAGGGGGGAGAGGTGACTTACTTCCGGTCGCTGAGGCGACCTAGGGAGGAAGTGGGAGCGGGAACCCTCTAAAACTCTTAATAGGTGTAGAAAATGAATGGGTAACAGACCAAGTAGCAGACCTCTCCGGGTATAGGGAGGTCTTTTAGTCGTTTTTCAATGTAGTATCTTTACAAGATTGATTTTGAGGATCTGCTGGGACATATATAAGTGAAGGGTACTAATGATCAGAGTGGATGACGTAATTTTGTTTGGTGTGGCCACCGATGGAAACAGATCAGCAGTCCCAGATGCCTGTAACTAGCAGGCTCCCCAATAAAGAGGGATTTCAAAACGCCTACAGGATAGGTTCCGACTGGGAGGACACATCCGATCCAAACCTATCCTGTAGGCGTTTTGAAATCCCTCTTTATTGGGGAGCCTGCTAGTTACAGGCATCTGGGACTGCTGATCTGTTTCCATCGGTGGCCACACCAAACAAAATTACGTCATCCACTCTGATCATTAGTACCCTTCACTTATATATGTCCCAGCAGATCCTCAAAACCAATCTTGTAAAGATACTACATTGAAAAACGACTAAAAGACCTCCCTATACCCGGAGAGGTCTGCTACTTGGTCTGTTACCCATTCATTTTCTACGCCTATTAAGTCTGGATGGTTATGGATGTGTCCTCCTAGGAGATTTTGCCTCCTGGAGTTCTGTGTCTATCTTGGGCCCCATGTCCCCGTGGACACACTTGGATCCCTGATCAGCATTTTTGCCTCTTGGCCCGGCTCCAAGGTTATGTGACAAGTCATGCTTTTTTTCATTGAAAATAATATTATACTGAGGTCCTGAAGAAGCGGATTCCTTTTTTGGAATCATTAACGCGAAACATGTTGAGCACTGCATACTTTGTAATTATACCTGTATGAATTTTCCATTGTGTCACAATGGTATAAATTGTCGATTGTCACAACTACTCTCTGAATGTGTACATGGGGAAATTTTCTCTTTTTCTTTTTGTAATAAAAACTTTTATACTCATATCTTTAACTGTTTATCAGTTTTTCATACAATTCGGTATTCAAGGGTGTGTTTTATATTGGAAAATACAATACAAAAAAATCCTTCCACTCATACCAGCTAGCAAGCAAAAAAATAATCCTACACCGTTTTAACAATTTCTGTTAAACAGTTTTTGTTGCATATGCATGCAAATAAATGTGTAAGCCCCACTGCATTATCAAGTCCCCCCTCTGTGCGATCTATACCTCTAACGGAACTCCCATCCTTACATATACATTATATTATATAAAAATTATTAAACTGAGGGCAACTTTGCCTGGCGGTAGCACATTTCTCCTTAAAGGTGAAGAGACAACAGAAGCCCAGTTAGGCCCCTTTCACACAGCAGAGGATGACAGGTTTGTGTCCGCTCCGCTGATGCAAAGCAGACATGGACACAGCCCACTGTGCTCTATGGGGGGGTTGACTTCCAACTGTCATCCGATCCAATGGATGGATGGGGAGCCGACCCCCATCCATCTGTTTTTAGCAGACAGGATAGGATGTCAGCGGACACAGTGCTCCATAGAGAGCAATGAAGGTTCCAATCAGGTCCGCTTAAAAAAACAGGCAGCGGTCCCAATCAGAACATCAATGCAAAAGGGGCCTAAAGCACAATAGCAGCAATCAATTCATTACTTGCTTTGTATTGGTGCACTCAGGGCTGCTGTTAGAAATCACGAGGCCCTGTACAGCCTACCTGACAGAGCTCCCCCCTAAAAATATCAAATTATATTTTCCTAAAAATACACTCAAGTCGTTATTTTCAGAATTTAATTTATTTACATTTTTTAACTGCCCTGTTGAGGTGGCCCAAATAATGGAAATCAATGGTTCCCCCTGCAGCGCAGCCAGAGGGAGAGGAGGAGAAATGTAAACTCAGCAATTTTGCTTAGCGTGTGTAACGTTTTTTTTTTTTATATAAATTTATAGAACCATGGGAGTAATTGTTATGTGTAATATAACCACCACAATGGGCACAAAATGCCAAAAGTATTTTACAAAAGAAAATGTGCATGTTCACAAATTAATGTCTGCAGCTTGCTGAAAAAACTCTGCAACTAAGTATACAATCAGTTCCTCTTCCAAAGATTAGGAGAACAATCCTCTCAATGTGCATGTACAGGAAAAAGACCTTGACTCCAATAACAGAATGAATGTAAACCTAGTCTCTGTTCATCTATAACCCTACTGTATAGCTGGACATCTGCTAACTAAATGAACTGTGAATTCTCTCATAGCAAGCTGGTACACACACTGTAAAAACATACATTATGCCATACCTTGATGTACAAGTCATACGCTTCATTAAAGAAATTCTTTATTCCATCTTCTTGCCGGACATCGTGCAGCATAATGAATCTCATATGTAAAATAATAAAGCTAAGGAAATTTAACAAGTGTCCACTTTCTGCCTTTTTACAGTTTGTTTGGGCTTTTTTTTTTAAACTTGCTGAAAATCTAAATCTTATAACAAAAAGCCTATGGAAAAATCAGAGCCTGAGTGGTTTCTAAAACATTAGCCATCTTGCACTGAAAGGATAGGACAGCTCAGAGTACTTCAGAAGATTTAAAGTTTTTTTCCCCCAAATAAATCAACTCCATGATGGGCTGCTGCAGCAGTTAGACCCCTTTCACACTGGGTCATTTTGCAGGCGCTATTGCCCTAAAAATAGCGCCTGCAAACCGACCTGAAACAGCCGCTGCTGTGTCTCCAGTGTGAAAGCCCCGAGGGCTTTCACACTGGATCGGTGCGCTAGCAGGACGGTAAAAAAAGCCCTGCTAGCAGCATCTTTGGAGCGGTGTGCATACCGCTCCTGCCCATTGAAATCAATGGGGCACCGCGGCTATACCGCTGGCAAAGCGCCTCTGCAGAGGCGCTTTGCTGTGGTTTTTAACCCTTTCTTGGCCGCTAGTGGGGGTAAAAATAGGATTTTTATAACAGCTTACCTGTAAAATCCTTTTCTTGGAGTACATCACGGGACACAGAGCGACATAGTCATTACTAATGGGTTATATAGATACCGTCAGGTGCTGGCACTGGCAACTTCCAAAACCGGAAGTACCCTCCCCTATATAAGCCCCTCCCATCCGGGAGCACCTCAGTTTTGTAGCAAAGCAATAAGTGTCCCTAAAGAGGGGCGGGAGCTCTGTGTCCCGTGATGTACTCCAAGAAAAGGATTTTACAGGTAAGCTGTTATAAAAATCCTATTTTCTTTCTCGTACATCACGGGACACAGAGCGACATAGTCATTACTAATGGGATGTCCTAAAGCAATGCCAAATGAGGGGGGGGATACACCATATATAAGCTGAGCGCTATCAGACATGAGGATCTTTTGCGGCCTGCAACACACTGCGCCCAAAGGCGACATCCTCCTGACTTCTAACGTCCACCTGGTAGGACCTAGTAAACGTGTGTACCGAAGACCATGTTGCGGCCTTACAGATTTGAGCCAGGGAGGCCTGGTGATGCACTGCCCATGAAGTTCCAACTGCTCTCGTGGAGTGCGCTCTAACTTTGAACGGAGGCGGTCTCCTTCTCAAGCCATAGGCTTGTATTATGACCTGTCGAATCCACCTGGCTAAAGTAGATTTTGACGCTGCCTGACCCTTTCTGGGGCCTTCCGGCAGAATAAACAAAGTATCCGTTCTGCGAATCTGAGCAGTGGCTTTTAGATAAGCTTTAACTGCTCTTACTACATCCAAAGAATGCAATAACTTTTCCTCTACCGAAGTAGGTTTGGGGAAAAAAGAAGGAAGAACCACATCTTGGTTCAAATGAAACCTCGATACCACCTTAGGAAGAATGGCTGGATGAGGACGTAACACTACTCTGTCCTTATGGATAACCAGATATGGCTCCTTACAGGACATAGCTGCTAATTCCGATACTCTTTTAGCCGAACAAATGGCTACTAGAAAAATCAATTTCCTGGTGAGAAGCACCAAGGAAATATGCTGTAATGGTTCAAATGGTTGTTTCTGTAGAACCGACAGAACCAAGTTTAGATCCCATGGATATATGGGAATATTAACCGGAGGCCTAATACGCATCACTCCTTGTATAAAGGCTTTGACTAGTGAATGCGAAGCCAAGGGCCTTTGAAAAAATATTGACAAGGCCGAAATCTGACCCTTGATAGTACTCAAGGCAAGCTTCCTATCTACAGCCCACTGTAGGAAGTCCCGAATCCTACCTATTACGTACTTATGTGGATGCCATTTCTTGGCCTCACACCACGCGATGTACGCCTTCCAGATTCTATAGTAGATCTGCCTGGATACCGGCTTCCTGGCATTGATCATGGTAGATACCACAGCATTAGAGAGCCCTCTCTTTTTTAGAATGTGGGCTTCAATAGCCAGGCCGTCAAACCTAGGGCTGGTAAGGAAGGGTGGTATATCGGTCCTTGCGAAAGCCGGACGACGTGGGAGAGTCCAAGGACTCCCCACTGAAATTTTACAATCTCCGCGTACCACGCTCTTCGGGGCCACGCTGGAGCCACCGGAATCACTGGTTTCTTTTCTACCCTGATTCTGCGGAGTAATCGAGGTAACCATTGTGGCGGTGTGAATGCATATATCAACTTGAACTGATCCCCAGGGAACACTAGGGCATCCGAGCCGCAAGCTAGGGGATCCCTTGTCCGAGAGACAAACCTGTCCCCCTTTGCGTTGAATCTGGATGCTAGAAGATCTACATCCGATGTTCCCCACCGCTGACATATTGTCCAGAAAACCTCGGGGTGAAGGGACCCTTCCTCTGGGCCTAATTGCTGGCGACTTAGAAAGTCCGCCTTCCAATTCTCCACTCCTGGAATGAATACCGCAGATATGGCTGGGACATATTTTTCCTGCCCATTTCAGGATGTAATTTACTTCCCTCTGGGCTGCACGACTCCTGGTGCCCCCCTGATGATTGATATATGCCACTGCTGTGGCATTGTCTGATTGAATTCTGACAGGGGACCCTTGGAGTTTGGATGTCCATGCTACTAGGGCATACCGGGCTGCTCGTATCTCTAAGAGATTGATGGGCAGGGCCTTTTCTGCATCCGACCATCTGCCCTGGAGAGACTATTGCTCCAGTACTGCTCCCCAGCCTATAAGGCTGGCATCTGTAGTGACCACCTTCCAAGAAATCGGACTGAAGGATTTCCTTTTTTCCAGATTCTGGGGAACCCACCACCAACGGAGGCTCTTGCGAACGGAAGGGGACAAGGACATTGTAAGTCTAGGGCCTGAACTTTTTTGTTCCAGGCTGACAGTATGGCCCCTTGCAAATTCCTTGAATGGAATTGACCGTAGGGTACTGCTTCGAATGATGCCACCATTTTTCCCAGCAGCCTCATATACAGGCGTATGGACGGCTGTCTTTTTTGTACCCACTAAGTGGATCAAATCTTTCAAAGACAACACCTTTCCTCGAGGCAAGAATATTTTTCTCTGGCCTGAATCCAACCTTAGCCCCAAGTATTCCAGACTTTTGACTGGTTTTTAGGGCTGACTTGTCTCGGTTGATAATCCAACCGTGAGATTCCAGATACTTGATCGTCTTGTGAACGACCACGTCTAGTTTTTTCACTGAGTGGTCTATCAGCAACAAGTCATCCAGATATGCCATTATCATTACACCTTGTGTTCTTAGATTGGCCAATAAAGGGCCAGAATTTTTGTAAACACTCGTGGTGCTGTGGCCAAACCGAAGGGTAAGGCTCTGAACTGAAAATGGCGCCCTTCTACTGCAAAGCGTAGAAATTTTTGGTGGACTGGAAAGATGGGAATGTGCAAATAAGCATCTTTGATGTCGATCGTGGCTAACCAATCCTCCCCTTGTAGGGCAGTGGCCACCGATCGGATCGACTCCATCGGAAAGTCCTGATATACAGGAATTTGTATAGCCCTTTTAGAATTAATATGGGCCTCCCGACCGCGTTTGCTTCGGGACTGTAAAGAGGTTTGAGTAAAACCCGAACCCTCATTCTTCCAGGGGAACCTCCATAATTACTCCTTGGAGCAATAGTTGTTCTAGTGCCAACAGGAGGGACTCTCTCTTCCGGGATCCCTTGGCACGTTTGACCTCAAAAATGGGAAGGAGGAGAGTCTTTTAACTCCAAACTGTATCCCAAACCTACTGCGGAGAGCACCTATCTGTCTTGATCGTGTCCCGCCAGGTCTCTTGCGAACAACTGGAGTCCTCCCCCCACCCGACTGAGTGGGGGCTTCAATGAATTTAACTTTGGGGGAGGTTTTGTACCTCCCCTGACCCAGGGTTTCTCATTACCCTGCTACTGTCCCTGTTTTTTACCCCCAGGATTTGACCGAGGAGGCCGTCGGAACTGTTACACAGCCGATGCCCCAGGGACTGGAGAAGCAGGCCTCTTAAAGAGGGACCTCTAACTCTGCTTTTAACCGGCAAGAGCGTATTTTTACCGCTGGAAATTTTCTGGATATATTTGTCCAGGTTTTCCCTGAATAAGCGTTCACCATGAAATGGGACGCTAACCAGCCATTCTTTACAGGGAGCTTCAGCAGACCAGTTTTTGAGCCATAGGAGCCTACGCATATGTACTATAGACAGCGTAAGGCGGGAGGCCTGATGGACTGAATCCTCTATGGCGTCAACCGCAAAGCCTAAGGCTCTAGGTAGATCAGCTAGGGCAAAGCCTGCTGATCTGTCAAGTCCCTCAAGACCTGTTTCAACTGATCCTTCACTGCTTAGCAGACCCCAATAGCTGCTACTGCTGGTTGTATCACCAAGCAGATTTTCATAAGGACTCCAATCTTTTATCTATTGGGTTCTTGAACATTTGGACATTATCCACTGGACATGTCAGTGATTTATACATACAAGAGATGGCTGCGTCCACTGTAGGGACCTTCCATTTTTTTTTTTTTTTTTTGATGAACTTATCCTCCATGGGATAGACCACCGGAAATCTCTTGGGGGAATAAATATTTTCTCAGGACGTTCCCAATCCTGGTAAATGAGCCCTTTCAGTAAAGGGTGAAGTGGAAAAGAACAAACAGTCTGGGGGCTTCTAGCGACCCCAACGAGGATACAGTAGTGGTTGATGGTTCCGCAAGGTGCATTTTTAAATGCTGATCTGACCATGTTAGTCAGAGACTGAACCCATAATCTTTCAGCTTAAGATGCTGAGAAAAGGTTCCCCCACTGTTGATTCCTCTATAACAGAATCAACCTCATCCTGATCCCCTTCAGGCAGGTCGATCCCTGTATGGGACTGTTGCTCTGCTAACAGGCACTCTGAAGGAGGAGACGGAGATCGGGCATGCTTTCCCTGACAGGGAGGCAGCGATAAATGTTGACAATCTCTCTCTAATCCTCCCAGAGCTGAGGAAAAAACCTCCTCTGTTACATACACAGGAGCAGGTGAACTGAGGACAGCCACAGTACCAAGTACCCTGCGGGGTCTCTACGGTCACTTACCTCTGAACTTCAGGGGAGACTGGTGCAGCAGGAGTATGCCCAAGATCCTCCGAGCCCGATGAGACCCCCTTCGCTTCCTGGAAGATTCAGTTCCGGAGCTTCTGGACGGCATATTCCTAAGCCTAAAGCTGAGGTATTCCAGCCGTAATACACCACTTTTACTGAGAATAGTCTAGCACAATTGCTGCTATATCACAGTTGGTGTCTACTAATGTGCCTTTCTAGGGGATGCCTGTATCAACCGCTTGCTGTATGCCTTTAAATGTTGCCAGCTCTGTCTCTGTACTTCATAGCCAGCTCACTACAATATTGTGGTTTTTTTAAACTGCTGGGACGCCCGCACATGCGCAGAAGCGCTGCGGCGCGCACAGAGCGTCATCCCCCAGGCTCCGCCCCCTTTCCCGGCTCACCTCTATATATAGAGGCGCGTGCACGCGCACGTGCGCGGGCACGTGCGCGGGCACGTGCGCCTTCGGCGCTAATTTCAAATATGGTAACAAGGGACAGGAGCCAGGGCCCCTCTTTGCCGCAGGCCGGGGGATGGACGAGCACTGCAACATGGCAGAGGAAGCAGTTTCCTATAAGAGAACTCACCATCTGCCTGGACTTTGCTCTGCTGAGAAGAAGCTAGTCCACATGACAAGAAAACATTCCACAGCGGCCTCTAGTGGACAAACACAGGTACCGCAGTCTAATATATTAAATATATATAAAAAATAATTTTTTTTTTTTTTTTTTTCTTGACCACCATTAAAAATTATTACATTTTTTTAGTAGTTACAGGCATGCACAGAATTTTGCGGGAATACCATTAGGTAACAGACAGAAAGACAAATTAGGCTTGGGGGTCCCCCAATAGAACCAAGTTCCTGGGGGCCCCCACTTACCTGTTCCCCGCCGCAGGACTTTGTTTGGTCCACAAAAGCCCAAACTTCACCTATCACGGCAGGCATTGTAATCAAACCTTCAGGGACCGGGTTCCCAAGGATTCCACTCCCCTGGACCTGTATAGCACCCTGCACAGAAAACATCTTGGTCGTGGGTATGACCAGAGCTCTGGATCCCAGGGTCCAGCTCTCCTAAGAGAAGCATTACAGGCAGAACCTTGCTCTTCTCTGCAAGGCCCGGGTACCGACCGTTTAGCTATGAAGCTTTTTTGGTCGGATCCGGAATAGCTTACTGAGGCCCAAAAGAACCTGTACGCAAGCTCAGTGAAAAACACATGTTTCTTCTTGGCCAACACCTTAGACACTGGCAAAAAAACTGAGGTGCTCCCGGATGGGAGGGGCTTATATAGGGGAGGGTACTTCCGGTTTTGGAAGTTGCCAGTGCCAGCACCTGACGGTATCTATATAACCCATTAGTAATGACTATGTCGCTCTGTGTCCCGTGATGTACGAGAAAGAAACCGCACCGCTAGTGGCCAAATAGCGGCGCGAAAATTTGCGGCAATTTACCGCCGACGCACCTCCCGCCCCAGTGTGAAAGGGGCCCTAGTGCTAAAGACCTCAGCACTTAAAGTGGTTGTAAATCCTTTCATATACCCAGTGAAGTGACTGGCCCCAGGTGATACACAGAGATGAAACAAATCCTCCTACATAAGTTGTACCTGTTTATCTGCAGTCTTCTCTTGTCTACATCTGTTTAAAGTGCAGAATTTATAAAGTTTGTCTGAGGTGTCAGAAAAAAAGGGGGCAGGGAGCTAAAATTACAATGTAAAGAGAGCTAATTGGACAGAAGGGATACATCCCCCTTCACACAGCACACGGGAACAGAGATGAGGCTGTCAATCAGCTGGAGATCCCTCCCCGTCACCTTTTTTTCTATTGGTATCTTGTCAGAAGCGATTCATGCTGATAGCAGAGGAATGAAGCAGCAAACAAAAATGACACTTAGTACTCTGGATTGAGACAAGTAAACACTATAGAGGGTTATGCTTTGTTCATATTTCATGTCTGAAGTTTACAACCACTTTAACACCTTTGCTGTGTGGTTTTTGTTTAAAGCCTTTGGGGTTGATTTACTAAAGGCAAATCCACTCTGCATTACAAGTGCAGTGCAAGTGCACTTGGAAGTGCAGTCACTGTAGATTGGAGAGCAAGATATGAAAAAAGGGGAATCTCTGCTGATTTTATCATCCAATCATGTGCAAGCAAAAATGGTGTTTATTTTTCTTGCATGTCCCCTTCGGATCTACAGCGACTGCACTTCCAAGTGCACTTGGAAGTGCACAGTGGATTTGCCGTTAGTAAATAACCCCCCCCGTCTTTGAATTCCATCTCTTAAGCATCTCTCCTCCCCAGTCATGTTTTTGAGTGGCCCCATCCCCTTACTGGCTTTCATGGGGCCACATTTGCGTGGTGGTATGCACTCCTGGCTGACAGCTACATGCACTGCATGTGTACCACTTTAACTTCCTTACTATCCCAATCTAACTGAAAACCTAGACAAGCCCATATACACTGACTGCAAAGGTAGGAGACATCTGACTGGGTTAATGCTCCCCCTGGCTGTATGTGTTAAATACACATTATATATGAACATAATATATACATCACACTAAGAAAACCACTGTTTTGTATTGCAGATAGTGAATAGAACTATAACTGTGAAAGTCTTTCAAGCAAATGTTAGAATAGGTCAAATGGCTATTCAGGGAAATTACATTTGCCTTTTAAGCTTTACATTATTAATCTTTTGTGTGCATTGGCATCATTCCTCAAGCAGATCTATTGATGAAGGAAGCTCTGTTGAATGACGATTAATCAGTACTAAATGAACCAATAGTCAATTGCTACAAGAAAGCAGAATATAATTAGGAAATGTGCAAGGGAAGCTTTGTATTCGTAGACTACAGAAAAGGATATGTCCAGCTGTTACAAAAGCAGAAACAAACCATTCATTAAACTTGTCAACTGTCTTGAGGTACATGTTGTTTGACAGCCACATGTTCTCATCTACTAGGTCAAGTGCTGCATGGGCGATGAACTGGTTCAGATGGCGATGATCATCCTTTAAATGAGAAAAAAAAACAAAATTTAAAACCAATGTCTTACTGTCTGTATCTAGGGAAAAGTCTTAATGGTACAGAATAGACTACACTGAGCTTTCATTTTGTATAAACATTGGAGGAAAAAAATAATAATAAATAAATCACATTTTGGCTGGGCTGAAAACACAAGAAAGGGCACATTGTGATCAACAGAAAATACCAGTCAGGACAAAAGTCACCAAACAAACTGTACTGGGTTAAATCCACTGTTATATTTTTAACCAAGAGCTCCTGAAGTACAAAGACTGAAGTTTATATTCTATACTACACATATTTGTAGAAGCTGCCTTTGGGTGTACCGTCTTTTGGATTGTTTTGCACAGTCTGCAACCTTTGTGTAGTCACACAGCCTTCAGGATTTACCAGGTCACACACTGGCGTGGGTCACAATCTTTTCTCACACAGTACATCCAAAAACAAAATACACACAAGCTGTTTTTGTGGCCTATTGGTGATTTTTGTAGTTACATTTTCTTTTAACTAAACTCAAACGTAACTATAAGTCCTAAAAGAAAAGATCTGTCAAGTAGAACTATAGGCAATATTGGATAGCGTAATAGAGAGTTATAACCCATTAGAATATTTTTGCCATCTGTGTCCCATTGGGGAAATTTACCTTCACTTCCTGTCCCATAGCCAAACTGGAAGTGAGAGGAAATCCCTGCAAACTAAGGGAGTCCCTTGGGGGTCCCCAGGTCATCAGAAGTAGTGTCCCCATTGTAAGATTTCCCCTCTATTACTTTTCATAGAGACAACCTAAAATGTGGGATTTTTTTTACTTTCACTTTCAATGATAATAGTAAAACATTACAAATAGAGAGGTTGAATCTCCCTAATGGGGACACAGACAACAATAAAAACCTGATAGGTGTTCTAACCCATCTCCACTATCCAAAACTAAAATAAAGTTTTGCTTTTAGTTATACTTTAATGTGTAATCAATGTTAATGTGTACAGTATTTTATCCCTATCATTTCCTTTGTAGACACTGGGGTGGATTTACTAAAGGCAAATAGACCGCGCACTTTGGAAGTGCAGTTGCACTTATTTTTCTCTCTGCATAGTAAATTTGATGAAGCTCTGCCAATTTCCATCATTTAATCTAGAGATGCACCGAAATTTCAGCCACCGAAACATATCGGCCGAAAATGGCTCTTTCGGCAAAAAGCCGAAAGAGAAATTAGGCCAATACTGGAGCGGGGCTCTGCCCCCCGCCCATGGTGCCGTCCATTACGGGGGTGTCATTGTGGAAGAGGAGAGCCGCTGCCACCTGGGACGGGTGATCTGTCTATCAAAGTTCTCCGGACAAGGGGGAGGGGCTGTATGTGATGGCGCCGCAGGGAACACACAGCTATTGAAATGAAAGCTGTTATGTTCCTGGCACTCTAATCACCAGGCGGCAACGGCTCTCCTCTCTCTTCCCCTGCACAGGTAGGCTGAACTGGGGACACGGGCGGCTGCTGAACTGGGGACACGGCTGGCTGCATCTGACGGTCACTGGTGAGGCTGCATTGAGCTCCTGTACCATGGCCCCAGTCTCTGGCCATCTCCTGTACCATGGCCCCAGTCTCTGGCCATGTCCTGTACCATGGCCCCAGTATATGACGTCCACCCGGAGGGAGGGAGGGTTCCTGCCGGTGTCATAATTATGGCCCAGTAAGGAAGGGGTTAAAGGACCCCCGCACATATATACGTATGCAGGCACCTAGGATGCGCATGTAATAATAAACATAAGTTGTGCAACTCATATCTCCATGCATAGCCAGAGAATAATTCTAGGATCTTCAGTTACAGCTAAGGGTCCTTTCACAAGAGGCAGACTCCACCTGTAATCTGCTTGCTCACCAGGGGATCTGTCTACTGATCCCCGCTGAGTAGGCAGATGACAGGTCAGTGTCAGCCCCGCTTATGCAGAGCGGACATGGACACAGTCTGCTCTCCTCTACAGGCGGTTGGATGGAAACAAACTGCCTGCCCATTCCCACTCTACTGCCATCTGATCCGATGGACAGAAAGGGAACAGATCTCCATCTATCTGTTTTTAACAGATTGGATGTAGGCGGATGTAAACTGACACATGTCTGTTTACACTCACATCTCCAAAAAAAAAAAAGAATAGAGGTTCTAACAGGGTCCGCCTGAAAAACAGACTGGCAGACCCAATCAGAACGCAAGTGTAAAAAGGGGCCCAACTCTTTTTTTTTTTATACTTTTATAAAGGGGGGCCTAACTCTTAAGCCCCATACACACTATCAGTTTGTCTGCAGGTTTTTGTCTTCAGGTTTACCAAAACCATGTAGTACAAGGGCCTGCCTGACTGCATACGAATTGAAACTCTTAAGGTTTGACCTTATATTAGATGGTTTTGGTAAACCTGAAGACAAGTGTGTATGGGGCTTGAGTTAATGAGCCTGTACATTTTTCAAAGACTTGCCTATTGACAATTTTGGGTGTCGTCGTTTTTTACCATTTGGTGGGAGCAATTTTGAGGCTTAATATCTTTGATATTTAATAAAGATGGTACTGTTTCATTTTTTAGATTTGACAGAATATTTGGAGATCATGTTGTGATTGTGTACACTAAAATTAATTTTATTGTATTTTTACTGAAAACATACTGAAAAAAATATATTTGCACAAATATCATGCAACATAACAAATTGCAACTGACATTTACTCAACAGGTCCTCTGTTTTCAGAAACTATATTGTTTGTTTGTTTTTTTTTCCAATTTCCTAATGCCATTATAATATGTGTGAAAAGAAAAAAATGGTCCAACAATGAAAGATTTAATACCAACACCCAGCAGTGGAAAACTCAAAACAACTAGTTACAAACCTTGGACTCAGTCTTTCCTGGGGGCAGAAATTCCATCTCAAATACTGGGTTGTCATGATGTCCCACAATCACAAAATAGAAGCTGCCAGACATGTCAGGAATATATCAGGAATACCTAGGTACAAGTAAATTGTTATTATTATTATACAAGATGTATATAGCGCCAACAGTTTAATGCAGTGCTTTACGACATAAGAGCAAACAGTACAGTTACAATACAGTTTAATACAGGTGGAATCTGAGGGCCCTGCTCATTAGAGCTTACAATCTAAGAGGGAGGGGCAAGAGATACAAAAGGTGATAACTGTGGGGGGTGAGCTGAAGAAGAATAAAAGTACAGTTGTACAATTGTAAAGAATTAGAATAGAGCTCATAGTATTTGAAATTCCATTGTAATTTGAAAAACCATGGTTGTGTAAGCCAGTGTGTTTCCCAAAGTATGGGAATTCTGGGAAATAAAGCCGGTCATAAATGCTGCTGCTTTTATCTTTTTTCAATTGTCAGGATACCGATTCGAACCTGCTGACCAACCAACCACCACTTACTGCTATGGTAGTTGCTTAGCTGTAGAGGTTAATTCCTTATCTAGCAATCAGTCTCTATGCCAGTTCCTCTCTATTATATAGAACTTACACACTCTTCCTAACAGGACCATGATGTACATGTTGACGTTCATTTACTAAAGGCAAAAAGAGAATGAAGAGAGGAGCAAGTGGGGCTTGATTTACTAAAGGCAAATGGACTGTGTGTGAATATGATAAAGCTTCGCTTTGTAAAGAATACCCAATTAGGTGCAAAAAAATTATAATAATAAAAATAAATAAAAAAATAAAAACAGCATTTTTTACTTGCACATGATTGAATGATGGAAATAAGCAGAGCTTCACCACTTTCACAAAGCTCTGGGAAAATGAGCGCAACTGTACTTGCAAAGTGCACAGTCTATTTGCCTTTAGTAAATTCACCCCACTGCATCGGTTTGATGTTTTTGCTGAATGGCTCCTCTCTTTATTCTCTTGTCCATCAACTGAATTGTACTTTCTAACACAGCCCTAACTAGAACACAGAGTCAAATTCTCCTGTCTATGCCACAGCTGGTGCACTGTGCCTGTTATGGCATTCAGGAGACCTACTATGCTGTTGACCACATTCGTCACACTATTTACCTTTGTTTCCATTTGCTAGACTACCTTCTCAGCTGGTCGCTTAAATGTTTGATAGGCATACACCAGTCCGATACTACCATGTCGGCATGTTTGGGTGCCATTAATTGTAAAGCTATTTGTTAAATGCAACTAGTAAGTACCTAAATCTGTCTTGATATTAGCTATTTGTAACCCCTTGCACTCCTCTCTCTGGAAGGCACAAATTAAATGGTGGATTTGGCTCACTCAGTAGAGGTAAAGAAGCTTTTTGTTTAATTTATAAAGCTTGTGCATCACATAGTATCTAGATTTAGAGCCTGTTTAGGCTGTCACACAAGAGCCTTTAGAAGTACTTTACCTGCAGTAGCAAAAAGGGAAGACGCGCAGTATTTCCTTTTTTATTTTTTATAAGACACTATCCTGGCTGTGCTGCCGAGCAGGTCTGTGTAAACCTAAAGCATAGTTATACAAAGCTATACATCCTTTTGCTGGTAAATTTGCTCCCATATATGTAATGTATCTGTGTATTTAGCAGTTTAACTGGAGTTCAGCTTTATAACCCAGTGCACAGGTGGAATTTGCTGCAAAGGTTATTATGGTACATAACAGAACAAAGGCAGGGAAACACTGGTGTAAATTAAAAGAGAAGTATGGGTTTGGTAGGTTTTCCTCCATCATACTTACCTAGGTGGATGCAGCATCGGTCTGATGCTGCATCTGTCCCCCGACGCCTCTACACTGAGAACCGAGCGATCGAACACCGCCAATGGCTCGGTTCTCACAGCTCCCCGAGCAGAGAGCTGCTGACTCTCAATCAGCATCTCTCCTCTCTGCTCCTCCTCACTCACTGGAGTGCTGAGCTGTGGAGGGGGTGGAGCAGGCCATCTCAGGCTCTCAGCGGCTCGCTGACGCGGTGCCTGGACTAATTTCTGTGACGTCAGGAGAGAGCGGACTTCACCCCACTGTCTGCTGAAAACAGGTCACAGGAGTGCAAAATGAATTGCACGCCTGTGACCCATAGGAGAAGCCCAGCCAATCGAGCTTAGGATGGACTTCTCCTTTGAAGGACAAGTTCCCCTTTGGGAACATATTACATGTTCCACCTGGTTTTAAGGTGGAACATGCTCCCAGTGCTGCAGCCGCACAGGAAGAAGTTCCCCGTACTAGCTGCCACTATTTGAAAACAGCATGGCTGTGCAGGGCTCCACCCACACAGCCACTTTATTCAGACACACAGCTCCGTGTGTCTGAATGAACTACAAGTCCTGGCATACTTAGGGGCTGTCGGCTTGTAATTCTCAATGAACTTCCATGGTACTGTAGTAGTTCAATCGAGTCTTCCTGTTAGGGAGTATTGGCTTACCTGTACGGACGGGATGTACGAGGAAGCCGATACACTGACAGTGTGCAGAAGACCTACATGACATCAGAGATCTGCTGATCGCTGGTGCAATGCTTTCCAGGCTTCTGCAACAAAAAAAATAAAATAATAAATGCACATTTATTTACCTGCAAAAAAATATGTGCATTTTGTTTATTTAATTTTTAAAAGTGAACTCATCCTTTAAGAAAATGGTAATCTAATCTATGATAACAATACACTACTGGGATAAAACGTGTCCCACATGATAGAAGATTGCCCAACATCGCCTTTAATAACACTGTGCCGGATGCAAAACAACCTTCCACATGAGTGTTTCCTGTCTATGATTAGAATGCACTCCCAGTAAAACCACAACAAGATCTGGGTAGCTGCGGACCAAATATGCCTGCCAACGTTTGGGCTAATACACCATTGCATGTGTGGAGAATTGTCAGAAATAAAAAACAGGATTATACCTCTTCTCCACTCCATCCACAAATAACCTCTGTCTGGAGTTGGGCTTTGCTGTGTATATGTGTATATATATATATGTCCTTAGCCCTCAGATGATAAAACTACAGTATAAATAAAAGCACATCCTGGAAGTGGGTCAGTGTTAATCCCAATGTTTACACAGCAGATCATAGGAGGATTCCCCACCCTGACTACTCCTCTGTACTTACAATGACTACCACCAAACCCCCTCACACCCCGTATTCCCCTCACCCCCAAATACCTCTTTCTCACATCAACAGAGCTTTCCGTCGCAAGGTAATGACGTTCCACAGCGCTCTTCCAATCAGATTCTCTATAGATGACAGCGCCGACCATCAGGAAAAAGGAAACTTTATTGACAAAGAGCACAGACAACGGACGTATTCAGGAATCGAGGCTTGGGACGCGGAATACGGTCCTGTCTGGTATTGGACAGTAGAAAAACTAGCAGAGGATTGGTGGGGAGGTCCCAGGCTCTGCTTGTGATTGGCTGTGTGGTAGCTCCCAGTGGTCTCGGCAGTTATGAGTTGTTGTGTATAGAGGAGTGCTGGTTGGTAGTGGAGACGACGCTGTGTCTTCCCTGCTGTAGTGAGTACATGGCATTGTCTTATACTTGTGTACTGGTTTGTGGATGGGGTGGCAGTGCAGTATGGGGGACTAACCTTAGTGTTACTTATCTCCCAATAGCTGATTTCAAACCCAGATCAGTTTTAGCTTACTGCACATCTTCCAATCTGATTGTACAATCCCTTTTTAGCTGGTCATACACTGTGCAATCTCTGTACATTCTCCTTTAGAGTTACCAAAGCTATAAACTGAGAGGACAAACTAAGCAATTTAGTTTGTAATAAATCAGGCAGGCGCTTGCCCTACATTGCTGATGGTAGATCTTGAGGAAATTGTACAGTGTATGATCAGCCTTAGATCTTCAACTATGTAGTACAAGGCCCTGCCTGACTTGATACAAACCGATTAGATAGTTTAAGTGTGTCCTCGTATTTACATAGTTTTGGGAAATCTAAAGTTGATTGCACAGTCGGATTGTAACATGTATGGCGACCTTTTTATAAATCTCTTTTTTGAATTGCAGCTTCTCCTCTCCAGGTTGTTCTCATGACTTGTTCAATAAAAGCAGATGTAAGCACACAAATTGCCATAATCTCATACAATGTATAACATTGTCATTTATAAAACCTAGTGTATGGGCATCATAAAACCTCACCCATGTGCAGAAAGAACACTGGGCAATTGTTTGATACCCACCGGGTATTAAACCCAAAAACAAACATCTTAGATGTGCTCCTTCATCCAGAGTTGGAGCACAGAAGGTGTGTTACACTTACTGGCAAAATCACCAGGAGAAAAACAGAGGGAAAAGAAACCAATAAGGTTCTCAGTGCTACCCTTCCCTGTGAATGCCTAAAATACAACAGTTTAAAGAAGGATTATTGTCCATAAAATATTCCGGTGTACTGCCTATATAAATGTCTAGGATGTAGGGTAAAAAATGTTGCTTGAAATGTATGAAACAGTTAACGGTATTCCAAGAGGGATGCAAGGCTGCATAGAATAATACCGCTTTAAACACTCTACAATACCATAGTTGGCAACATTGGATTTTTTTTTAAAGGGACACTTTTTTTTTGTCTGTGGGTGGAGTCTTATGATTAGAGGGCGGGGCATTCATTTGTAGGTGTGATCGCAGTGGGAAAGAAAAATGCGGTGCGCGAATCAGCGAAAAATGGGTGTGGTTTAAGCTAACTTTTGGGCGTGGCTTAAGGGGTGTGTGGTTAGAGTCTGAGATAAACGAGGGAGGAAGAAAAGAGCGGGGTGGAGGGACAGCAGGCCCAGATCCTACACCACAATAGAAATATCTGTATTTTAGAAAGTTTAACAATCAGCAGATAAAGATACTCCAAACACCTGGTGTTAGCACTTCAATCATCCCGGCACCATTGTTGTGGTGTCAGGATGATTGAAGTGCATTAATACATTGTAATATAAAATTAAATAGTTCAACTCACCATAATGTAGAATCAGTGGGAGCTCTGAGCGTGTCAATTGCCACATCACCTGCCACCAGATGCCATCAGGCGTCCCCCCGGCGGAGTCCCTCCCTTACATCAGGCGTCCCTCCCTTACATCAGGCGTCCCCCCGGCGGAGTCCCTCCCTTACATCAGGCGTCCCCCCGGCGGAGTCCCTCCCTTACATCAGGCGTCCCCCCGGCGGAGTCCCTCCCTTACATCAGGCGTCCCCCCGGCGGAGTCCCTCCCTTACATCAGGCGTCCCCCCGGCGGAGTCCCTCCCTTACATCAGGCGTCCCCCCGGCGGAGTCCCTCCCTTACATCAGGCGTCCCCCCGGCGGAGTCCCTCCCTACATCAGGCGTCCCCCGGCAGAGTCCCTCCTTACATCAGGCGTCCCAGCAGCGGAGTTTCCGTCACAATTACAGAATTCCAGAAGCAACAGGTCGAGGGGATCAAGATGGAGGTGGAGCTGGCCGGTTGGCTAGAATAGAAATTGAGCTGCGGCGCCGTTCATCACCCGCCCCTTTACACAACAGGTCACAACCAGACCGGCGGGGCAAGGGCAGCGGCGCCGCAGCTCAATTTCTATTGTCAGCAACCCGGCCGGCTCTGCCTTCTTGTTTTTTCTTCTTCTGGTCTTCTGTAAAATGGCGGCCGACAGGGACATTGTCTCCGCCGGCCGCAGACCTCTAGCAACAGTGGTGGGCGGCAGTGAAAAATCGGGAAAAAGGTCCAAATCCTGGGAATGTCCCAGGAAGTTGGCAAGTATGCAAAACATGATCATAAGCTCTGATAACTGGAATGCTAATGAGGTTAATTTGAGGAAGCAAGGGCTTGATAATGTAATATTCCATAATAAAGTGTAGAAGCCCTCCAAATGTCTTTTTTATTTTATTTTATTTTTTTCCTGCCTAATTCAAACCGGAAATTTACCCATAACAACTGTAACTTGGGGGACAGGTAGCAGGTACAAAAGCTCCCTGGGATGAGCAGGCACAGATACCAAGTCCATGGGATAAGTGAAAAAACAGTGTTGTTTATTGGTGCTATATACAAAGTCTATTGACAGGTGCTGTACAGTGTGCAGAAAAAAACAAACAGAACAAAAATAGCTAAACAAAACCCTAGCCGTGTCTCGGCTCTAACTATACAGTATATACAGGCCCTCACTACCAGGCTGAACAAGCCTACCGCTTGCCAGCTTCCACATCAACTGATTAACAGTTTTCACCAACCTTATTGCTCTCACAGACCAGCGTTGTCTGTGTTTCCCAGGCAGAGCAAAGGCTGTCTGCTCAGGTGAGCTTTTAATTGACCTGGGAGAGAGGACCAACACCTGGACTGGCTACTGGATCAGAGATCCCTAAACGTATAAGAGAGGAGCCTGGGAGATGTATAAACCCCGAACAGGACTTTTCCTGTCTCTCTCAGGGACGCTCTGCTACACATCCTCCCCCCCTTGTTTCAAACCCAGGGTTGGAACACCTGTGGCCCAACAGGAGTGAACACGGGACAGGGCATCTACATTCCCCATCTCTCCCTGGCCTGTGGTTTACAGAAAAGGAATAATCCTGTAGAGCCAAAAACCACCGGTTCACCCGTCTATTGTGTTTTCCCACATTTGGCACTGCAGCGCATGAAACGGCAGCAAACATAGACTGCCTTCTAATAGAGAGATCACACTGCATTGGTTCATCTGTCAATGGACAGTTTGCCGCAACATGTCCCAGTTCTTGACAACGAAAACACCTGATGTTTCCCCAGTTTGGTTTGCTGACAGGCAGTGGCTTCCCTTGTTTGGGACGCCAAACTTCAGTCCTGGCACCAAAAATCCCCCCCCCTATTTCCTTGCCATGCTTACCACCCACTTCCCCTGGAACAGTCTTACCGGTTGCCTGGGGAGACCGTGGCTTTGGGTGGAAAGTCCGTGCAGCTGTAGGGGTGGTGACCAGGTTCTCTGCAGCAAAGTACCTCTCAACGAGCTCCACCAGGTTGTCTGCCGACTTGGGATCTCCTTGACTCACCCACCTTTCTAGGGGAATTGGCAATGACCTCAGGAATTGGTCCATGACCACACGCTCCACTATTTGTGGCGCAGACAGGGACTCCGGCTGTAGCCATTTCCGCACCAGGTGGATTAGATCAAACATCTGCGATCTTGGGGGCCTCTTATCTTGGAAGAACCAGCTGTGGACTCGCTGAGCTCGAACGGCCAAGGTGACACAGAGTCGCGTCAGGATTTCCCGCTTGACCTTCTCATAGTCTCCCGCTTCTGTTGACTCTAGATCATAGTAGGCCTTCTGCGATTCTCTATAAAGCAAGGGGGCGATCAGTCCTGCCTACTGGGTTTGAGGCCAACCTTCCCTCTCAGCGGTCCATTCAAACGTTAGTAGGAATGCCTCTGGATCATCATCTGCAGTCATCTTAGAAAGAAAGCGACCCACATCGATGGCTGTGGGCTTATCTCCAATATCATTCATTTTCGCAGATGACCCCTGTGCTAGCGTCTCCACAACCTCAGTAAGGGTTTTCCTATCCGCTTTTGCAGCAGTGGCAAGCTGTTCAAACAGCCTCTGTGATTGCTCCTTTACAGCACCAATCTGTTGGCACCGCAACTTGATTTGCTCCTGTGCGATAGCGTTTGCTTGCTTTTGTGCAGCGTTTGCTTGCTCTTGTGCAGCGTTGGAGGATTTCCTCCATGTTGTCACTTTAAGTACTGGCCTTTTAAATAGTAACTTACTACAGCTGCCCGCATTCTCCACCATATGTAACTTGGGGGACAGGTAGCAGGTACAAAAGCTCCCTGGGATGAGCAGGCACAGATACCAAGTCCATGGGATAAGTGAAAAAACAGTGTTGTTTATTGGTGCTATATACAAAGTCTATTGACAGGTGCTGTACAGTGTGCAGAAAAACAAACGGAACAAAAATAGCTAAACAAAACCCTAGCCGTGTCTCGGCTCTAACTATACAGTATATACAGGCCCTCACTACCAGGCTGAACAAGCCTACCGCTTGCCAGCTTCCACATCAACTGATTAACAGTTTTCACCAACCTTATTGCTCTCACAGACCAGCGTTGTCTGTGTTTCCCAGGCAGAGGAAAGGCTGTCTGCTCGGGTGAGCTTTTAATTGACCTGGGAGAGAGGACCAACACCTGGACTGGATCCTGGATCAGAGATCCCTAAACGTATAAGAGAGGAGCCTGGGAGATGTATAAACCCCGAACAGGACTTTTCCTGTCTCTCTCAGGGACGCTCTGCTACACAACTTCCTTTGGCAAGGAACATACATGATTCCACATTAATAATTATGCTACCCAAATTAGTGTGTGCTGCAAATTACCTCCAGCATTGTTTGTTTCTTCTTGCTGGAGGCTGCCATTTTGCTGAAGCCCAAAGCCCCTGACCAAGAAGTAAATCTTAAAGTGGAGCTAAACCCATCGATTTAACAATTTAAAAAAATGGGAATGCTGGAATTGATAACTGTCACATTTGCTGGTGCCCTCAACCAAACTGTCAAACCATCCAATGGCTGGTGTCCTAACTGATCACATATGCAGCACCATGGCAGTTGCAGAACAAACAGAAGCAGCTTCCTTGGCAGTAAAGGATAGAAGGGTTTAATTCCGCTTTAAGGCTCGGTCCACACTACTGCCACCTGAAAGTCGTCTGACTTTGCCAGGAAACTTGATGCGACTTGAGTACTACTTTGATGTGACTTGGAAGTGAGGGAGGGGCTACACCGTAGGGAATGCCTGAGTAATCTTCCTGTAATGTCGGATCCAAATCCCATCAATATAGATCAGGCTCTGACTTGGAGGCGACTTCCATCAAAGTCTACAGGCACAAGTCCGATAGAAGTCACCTTTAAGTATGACAGGAACACTTCAGTAGTGCTAATTAATACAGCTCTCATTGACTAACATGGGATTTCACATGTCAACGCGACTTGGGGGCTCACAAGTCAGATCCCAAGTTGGGGCAGTGTGAACCAAGCCCAAGGCTGTCAGCAGATCGGCCTCTATGAATTCAGCAGTGCCTAAAAATGGAGAGCAACCGAGCATGTGCAAAACAGGGTGAGACAGCATATTACTGGATTTTAAACAATATAGGCACTTATTTTTAATGTTTTACATAGCTATACGTGCAAAAGGGGCGAGCCTGAAGGGATCTAGCAGGACTTAATTTTTTGACTAAAGTTCCACTTTAATTTATCTTTGTTTTTAGTGATTTTGGTTCATCCTGCATGATGTCTCACGGTAAAAATAAATCTTTGACCACCCAAGAAGATGTGCGCAGAAGACTTTATCAAACCTTTAAAAGCAAAGGAGTTTTGGATTCATTGAAGGTAATTGTTTCTTCACACTATATAACTGATACACATACTGCATACGGTGCATCTCCATAATATACAGTAAATGTGTGTTAGAGAATAATACAACTGTTTCATATATTATGGTATTTATATCGTGCACTGGATGGAAAGAACCTCATATTACCAAATGGGCAGGTCCTCCTGTAATTAGGGCGCAACTAACTGACATAACAAACCTAGACCGCACTCTGTCAGTGTTAACTGGGATTCTATGAACCAGATACTGGCTTTAGCCCAGTTCCCTCCCATTGGCCATGGTGGCAGCACCCTTGCCATGCTAATGTTATTAAAACTGCCACACTAGCTAAGTAACTGATACCTGGCTGATTTCTTTACAAACAGCAGCTGGCCACAATCTGTCATATTCTACCACTTGCATATGGGACCTTACATCTGTATGCATGCGCTATTTTACACAAGTAGCGATACATACCTCCTATACAGCCGCCTACACTCATTCATGTCTATGTATGCAGAATGTAGGGTCCCAGGCACCCAAATACTCCAAAAACTGTAAAGAGGAATGGGTCTGTGATCATGAGTCTTTCTAGGAAACCTTTAGAAATATTTATTGAGCCTAATTGGTACCATTTTTGTATTGAATTCTTCCTGAAGTTCACTTCCTGGTATGTGAGTGTGCCTAGGCACTTCACATACATCCTCATAGCTGTATATCTGCAATGGGAGAAGTTGGCGTGGATCTTTTTTAGAGCTGGTTCACACCACAATTTCTGCATTCCGGATGTATTGCTGCATGCTCGTTTTTGATGTGTCCTGGTGCATCCCCCATCCTTTCTTTCTTTTTAGTTTCTTTATTTTTTTTATTTTTTTTTATTTATTTCTATTCTGGACATGTGCGTTCTGGTGCTTTTTATGTGTTTTGCCACATTACAGATGCGTGCCATACAGAAAAAAAATGCAACATGTTCTACTTGTGTTGACTGCTCTGTAATGCACTGCACCCGTGTGAACTATGGTCATTGGAATTCATGTTAAACACTGCCCATGCATTTTTGATGCAGAATAAAAATGCACTGGACTGCATCTGGTGTGAACCAGCCCTAAAGCTCATTTCATGGCAGGTCTCCTATATTTTAAATATCACTAGAACTATGGCTAAGACAGATTGCTTGTCTTTTGGAGTGCTTGTTTCCTTTCTGGTAATACATTTTTGTAACAGGCTCAAAAGCACTGAATAGGAAATAGTACCGTATATACTCGAGTATAAGCCGACCCGAATATAAGCCGAGGCCCTAATTTTACCACAAAAAAACTGGGAAAACGTATTGACTCGAGTATAAGCCTAGGGTGTCCATCTGCATGCCTCACTTTGCCTCACTGTGTCCATGTGCATGCCTCACTGTGTCCATGCCTCACTGTGCCCATTCCTCACTGTGTCCATGACTAGACTGACGTTTACATGGGAGTCTATGGAAGGGGTGCCCGGTTTGAAAAATCTGTGCTCCCCGGCCGTAGGTCCCCCAGACAACAACCTTTGTACACTTGTAAAGGATAAATTGGGCTACATGTGTGCCAAGTTTTGGGTCCAGGGGACCTACGACCGGCCGGCACCGGGTCCCCAAAGTCACCAGAGAAATTACTGTTTAACATTGAAGTCTATAGAAGGGGTGCCCGGCTTGGAAAAATCCGTGCTCCCTGGCCGTAGGTCCTCCGGACAACAAACTTTGCACACTTGTAGAGGAAGAGTGGGGCTACATGTATGCCAAGTTTGGGGTCCGGTACCGGGTCCCCAAAGTCCGGGAGATCAGGCGCAAAAAGGTGACTCGAGTATAAGCCGAGGGGGCATTTGCAGCACAAAAAAATGTGCTGAAAAATTCGGCTTATACTCGAGTATATACGGTAATTGTTTTTTGAAAACTACCAAGAAGTCCCCTTTCATTGGCCTTTATTCTACAGGCTAGCATGCATTTTTGTGTATAAAACCATTAAGCCCTGTGTTCACACCTATGCATTTTTTAGTGTGTTTTCAGTTTTGCAGAAACACACTACAGTCCGTTTTAACATGGTTTCCTATGGATGTAGTTCACATCTGTGCATTTTATGGAAAGGGCCAGGAACTTTTTTCTGGTTTTTGGTTCCATAGACTTCAGTAGATGAAAAGCGTGTATTGAAAAACACAAAATGCACCTGCAATATGCAAACTGCATAGGTGTGAACCAGGCCTAAGTGGTTAGCACTTCTGCCTAGCAGCATTAGGGTTGCCTGTTTAAATCCCAACAATGAAACTACCTGCCTGGAGTTTGCATGTTCTCCCTGTGCCTGAGTGGGTTTCCTCTGGGTACTCCAGTTTCCTCCCACACTCCAAAGACATACTGGTAGGGTAATTGGCCTAGTATGTGTATGTATTAATGTGAGATGAGGGACCTTGGATTGGAAGCTCCTTGAGGGCAGGGACTGATGTATATGTAAAACACTGCGTAAATTCACAGCATTTTATATAAGTTCCTGTAATAAGTAAATAATGACTCCAGCATTTAATAAATTATTTGTTTGACTGCCCTTTTCAGTAAGAATTGAATGTATGCGTATGTGAATACAGTTTTACACTTTGCCAATTGAATTCCTTAGACACAGCTACGAAACCAGCTTATTCAGGATCTGAATCCTCCTGCATATAGTAAAGAGCAGCTCCATTCTTCAGACACTCCCAGTAACTCTTTGGTACATCAAGTATGCAACAGCCTGGTAGTAGATCATATGAGAAGATGTGGTTATGAATACTCTCTGTCTGTTTTTTATCCAGAGTGTGGACTGGAGAAGGAAAAGGTGAGGTGGCTTTTCATTTATGTATATAACTCTCTAGTAAGAAAGTTGCAGCAATTGACAATTCGGTTGCTAATTCATTGTTGGCATTTTCTAAACTTTCTATATAATGGGTCTCGTCAAATGTTTCATTGCATGATTCACTAAACCAAGTGGCTTAGTTGACCTATTGATACATGTCCCAAGACATGGTAACACAGGTAGCAACCTCGTAATATAAAGGATGCCTTTACTTTTAAAATCTTCCATTCTACCCCAGTATTGCATCCTATGCACTAAATTGTCAGTGCAGAGTTCAAATGAAGTGATCAACCATTGCTTTTTATGGCCAGGCCGAAATATGTGCAGCATGTCACATGGTTGCCTGAACGCACCCCGCCCTGGGTAGGCTACAGCAGTGTACATCAGGGACCCCTTTTTTATTTATTTTTTATTGTTGAATGCCTACCTGCAATGCTCATCCTGTGGCTTCACAATGTACTGTGTCAATGACCCAGAACAAACCTGTAGGTCCAAATGCCTGCATGATTACATTACTTTTTTTTGTGAAGCCACAGAGTGACAAGTTTACTTGTAAAGACTTGGAGGGAGCTTTTTACAGATGGCATATGCAACATTCTGTTTCCCCATAGGGCTTGTTCACACTTGACTAAATCTCTAACGCTTAACAAATGCTCCTATAGTGTTAGTATAGGTGTTAGACTTGCGTCAATGAGCTTTAGTATCTGGCGTCATACAAGCCTTTAAAACGTTCCCTAAACGCCCTATGTGCAGTTTTGAAGCACAAATGGGATATTACAGGAAATAAACAAATTTTAACTTGCACTACAAACGTCTGCCAGAGCATTTGCAAAGTGTTACTGCAGACTTGAATGGGAGGTGTTGAAAGGCTTCAAATGCCTCCGGACTCAACATGAGGCTTTCATTTTGAAGCAACGTTAACACTTCATGTTTTGATAATGTGAACAGCACTTCCATTGTATCATTTGCTTAGGCGTTTGAGGGGCATTTTTAGCGCCCCTCAAATGCCTGCTTTTAATGCCAGTGTGAACTTGGCCTTTAGAGTCGCCTACCTATGTGTATTGGGAGAAGAATCCTTACTTTTTAAGGTCAAATGTGTTGTACTTATTTGACAACCTGCACTTGTCAGTTGTCAAAAGCAACACATTACAATGCAATTCAGGATCATGTTAAAAGTCTCCTTAAGGATAATTCACATAGGGGACCTTCATATAAGTATGGCTTGAAATGCCATACACAAATCAATTCCTGGTGTGGCATTGATACCTAATTGTCAGTGACAGCTGTGTTTCTTCTTGGTCTCTTTTATGTTATGATATTTGGTTTAATTGTACTGTCATTTTTTTCCAGTTTCTTTGTATTACACTAGTTAAATAACTTAAAATTAGGTTGCATTTTTCTTTTTAAGGTTCTGAATATGCATGACTTAATGCAACTGATGAAAATCAACCCAAAATGCAGGCTACACCATACTCTGGTAATGTCTTGTCTTGTTTCTTTGTATTCGTTTTATAATCTATATCATGCTTAGTAAAACTTCTCATGTTCGTAACCTGCCTTCTATTTTTGTTTCCTGCAGACATCATCCCTACAGAGCAGCAATGCAAGAGGTATACTTCTTTTCTTCCTAGCTATGAGTGTACACTTGTAGACAAGACACAAGTCTCCCACACGTTTGAGAAATATTACTAAAGGGATGTTTTCTGTTTAACTTTTTCTACGTTTTTAAGCTTGATTTGTGCTATTTTGTACAAGATTAAGCTCTGTTGTTGTTATAGGTTTAATCGTATTTTATCCAAATTTTAAAATGGTCTTTTATGAAAAAAAGATGTCCTTTATTAATGACTTTAGTAAAGTTCTAAAGCAGCATGGTTCCTGAAGGAAAAAGCTTGACAGCTGCTGAATTGTACTGTCCTTTTTAATCCATAGCTGTACAGTACAAAGCAACTATAAAAATAGGCCTTGTTAATATGGAAGACCATGAGACAGTAAAAAAAAAAAAAAAAGAAGCGGTTGAGCTGCGGTTTTACTGTCCCCATACCGGCCACCTAAAAGCTACTATGCAGCCAGAGGGGGCTGTACAAATGCTGCGCTCAAATGCTTTGTGTCGCAACCGTGAAAAACGTACCTGTGACGGGAGGGCCCGTGGAACCAAGAATCCCTTGGAGAGGTTGGGAAACCCTTGTTTCAGCTCCCCATGCACCTCCTATGTCTAAATCACCCTGTGTCCATTAGAGGCACAGGGTGAATGAGAAAAATGATGGACAGCTGTTTAATGGACAATGAGAAGGTGGTTACTTAAATATAACAGTAATATTTATCCAGGTAGGAGTCGGACAGTCTACTCCTACTATAGTTTGTTGCATACTAGGCTGAGGAGGGGGGAGATCACAGTTTGTATTGTAAATTGTAATTAGCTTCTGCTATTGTGAGGTTTTCTGTATTTATATTTATGATAATGTTTATTGTGTCTTCTGAGCTAAAAGACGGCAAGTCTGTCCTGAAAGATCATGCCTCTGAGTCACCTAGGCTGTCTAAACGATTAGTAATTAGCTCATGTTAATTACCGTATTTATCGGCGTATAACACGCACCGGCGTATAACACGCACCCCAAGTTTAGGAGGGAATTTTAAGGAAAAAAACTTTTAGGAGGGAAATTCAAGGAAAAAAAACTTACATTTAAATGCAGCATGCAGCCTTGCCCAGTGTCCATCTGCAGCCTTGCCCAGTGTCCATCTGTCCATCTGCAGCCGTGCCCAGTGTCCATCTGTCCATCTGCAGCCGTGCCCAGTGTCCATCTGTCCATCTGCAGCCTTGCCCAGTGTCCATCTGTCCATCTGCAGCCGTGCCCAGTGTCCATCTGTAGCCTTGCCCAGTGTCCATCTGTAGCCTTGCCCAGTGTCCATCTGCAGCCGTGCCCAGTGCCTTTGCGATCGTGTCAGTCCCGGCGGTTTTTAAAATTTGGCGCCGATTTCTGTGGAGAGGAGCGAGCGGGGCCGAGTGTACTTCGGCTGGACTCGGCTCCTCTCGCAGTTCCGCCCATCTCCACTGACTGCGCCGCTGACGGAGAAAGCCGAGTGTACTTCGCCTAGACTCGGCTCTGCTCACAGTCACAGGCAGGACTGCGAGAGGAGCCGAGACTAGGCGAAGTACACTCGGCTTTCTCCGTCAGCGGCGCAGTCAGAGATGGGCGGGACTGCGAGAGGAGCCGAGTAAAGCCGATTGTACTTCGGCTTCGGCTCCGCTCGCTCCTCTCGCTCGTTTTCAGCAGGGGAATTATCGGCGTATAACACGCACCCACGATTTTCCCCTGATTTTAAGGGGAAAAAAGTGCGTGTTATACGCCGATAAATACGGTAGGTTTCTGGTTACAGTTTGTATTGTCATGCTTGTGTATATATTTGTGTGAGATCTCAAATAAAGGAGGCTATTCCTGATGAACTCCTAGACTGGTGTTGTCTGGTTCTTGGGGGTTACTATAGTCCGATCCATTGGGCTTGTGTTCCAGGACTTAGGAAGCGATATACTGACAGAAGCACTCAAGCGGAGTGTGGGACGTTCCGTCACAGTACCTTTGCTTGTCAAGTTACCTGCCTGTCAAACTCACCTGTTCACCTCCTAGATGCCTGGAAGCAGCTGCTTAGCTGTCCTCTAAAACATTCCACCACGGCTTGCCTTTTCAGAGACTACCCAAGTGTAAGCTTTACAGACATTTTTTCCTGTTACCTCTGAGTTTTTCTTAATATCTCTGTCCCCATTGAGGACATTTCCCCTCATCTATTCTTGCAGAGACACAAAGGCAATGCGAGTAAATCTTCTAGAAGTGAGAGAAAATTCCACCTTTTGAGTATTGTCCCTGGAGCAGATCTTCACTTTGGGAGATTTGCCCTCCCCTCCCATTCCAGTGACCACTGTAAAAATTTAGGGTTGTTGTAAACCTCAGACATGAAAAATTAACAAAGCGCATCCTTCTATAGTTTATACTAGCCTGATCTCCAAAGGAATGGGTCTGGTTTCACTCTGACCTCTTCTCCCATTTGCTATCTGCATGAATCGCTGATAGAACTCTAAGCAGACAAAACGGCCTGCAGGGAGTTGGCCTGGCCCCTGCTGCCATACAACAGGTGACTCATAGACTCAGCTCTGTATGTTTTTTTTTTTTTTCCACGAGCCTGTGTACAGGGGGCGAGTTCCTTACCTCCACTCAGCTATCAGTTCATAGTACAGCTCTATGATTTAGCTCTGCAGTGTGTGATGTCAGATCCCCCACCTCCTGCTTTTTACTGCTGAGAAAAATCCTTTGATCTGTGTGTTTTGCAAGACTCCACAGATTAACAGGTACAACTTATATAGGAGGATTTGTTCTTTTACAAGGTTTTTATTAGGAAAGTAATAGTACCAAATGAGTAACATACAAAAAAATAAGGCTCAGCAGAGTGTACTCATTAAAGGGGGTTTGTTTAATATCTGTGTATCACCTGAGGCTATTCGCTTCACTTGGATATGTTAAGGCTTTATAACCACTTTATGTTAATCTCCCAATTGGGAACACAGATGGCAATATTAAAAAATATCAGATTCTAACCCTCCCCCGCTCTACCCAAAATGGGGGCAAAAAACATATTCTAACCCTCCCCCGCTCTACCCAAAATGGGGGCAAAAAACATTTCGGCTGCAATTCTGCTCCAAGTTGCTAGCTTTAGTTTGTCTAAATTAACCGTAAAATGCATTGAAACATAGTTGCCTGCATTTACTTTTTTTGACAATTAACTTCATGTTTCCATATTGATATATCTGGATCTTTACCTGGATAGTTATGTTTCACGGTCCACATGGCTCAAGAATATATTTGTTTGAATTTACAGGCCTCCTTTTACAGATCTTGACAGAGCTGATAGATCACCACCTAAGCAAAGATGGCAGAGATGTCGACACTCAAACGGTCACAACATCACCATACCAAGAGTCAATTGGTACAGCCATTTTCATTTTTAAATGTAGCCATTGACTGGAAATTGGTCTTCCAGTTACAATAGAAATGCCTTCTCTGCTTCTACCTCATTATTTAGCGAGACATATTTAGTGCACATTACCGAGATTTGCTTTAATTTTTACCTGCAATCCTCTTTCTAGAGAAATTAGATATTACAGCTCTTTCTGTGAGATATACTGTAGATATCTGAAAGTATTTTTTTTTGGTGAAGAATGACTTTTCAGCTGTGAGCAATGCATACCACAGGGGGATCAATGCTTCACTGTCTCCGATTCGGGGAAGGGTCTGAAGCAGTTGGGCATTTTTATCTATACTGGGAAACCTCTTTATCATGTGCAAAGGTAATATTATGTTAATAATTGTGTTAATGGGTTTTATGAAAGGAATGTCAGAATATTTTTGGGAAGTTGTACCTGATAACATTTTGAGTCATCATTACCACCTGTCTATATGTAGAGAACTGTGTAAGGTTATCTTTTTTATTATTTCACAATATGAAACCTCATTGTTCCGTACAGCCTTGTGTCAATAGTTCTAAAAACCGTTGATTTATCTGCATGCTTTGACAGCCCTAGTCTCTAATAGTGTAATGAAAATGGACAACTACTGTATGTTGTTTTTAAGTTACCCAGCTTGCTCTTTGGATTAACAAAGTATTCTTAATAATATTCAAATATTTTATCTTCATTTAGTCGAGAAACTTAAATTCATTGATGAACAGTTTGATGAACTGTATCCAAAGCGTCCTAAGTTTGAATCCCTTGAAGGCAAACTGACTGGGTATCGCAGAGAACTTGAGGAACAACATCAGGAAGAGATGACTCAAAAGGTTAGTATGGCTAATACATGCTGGAATGAACAAGGGATGGGAAGACACCTGCCTGTCCTCAGTCACAAAGGGACATTCAGCTGGATTGAAGGCTTTGTACATGGAGATGAGTGATGCTGTGTACACACGACCGTTTTTATTGACAAGAAAAATTAATTTTTTTTAAATGGTCATTAAAAATAATCGTGTGTGGGCTTCAGAGCATTTTTCACGACGTGAAAAACGGGCATGAAAAAATTGGAATATGCTCTAATTTTTCACGTAGTTTTTTTACATTGTTGTTTTTCTCGTCATGAAAAACGGCCGTGTTTGGGCTTTAACGACGTGAAAAAAAATGCGCATGCTCAGAATCAAGTATGAGACGGGAGCGCTCGTTCTGGTAAAACTAGCGTTCGTAATGGAGATAGCACATTCGTCACGCTGTAACGGACTGAAAAGCACGAGGCTGAAAAGCGCAAATCGTCGCTCAACAAACTTTACTAACATGAAGGGTGGCGCCATCCGAATGGAACTTCCCCTTTCTAGTGCCGTCGTACGTGTTGTACGTCACCTCGCTTTACTCGAGCATTTTTTTCCACGATAGTGTGTAGGCAAGGCAGGCTTGAGAAGAATCACATTGAGAAAAATGCTGTTTTTTTTCAATGACATTAAGGCTACTTTCACACTGAGGCGCTGGATGCGCTGGCGGTATAGCTGCGCTATTTTTAGCACCGCTATACCGTCGTTTTTGCCGCGATTTGCGGGCGCGAGCGGGGGGATTTTAGCCCCCGCTAGCGGCCGAAAATGGGTTAAAAACGCTTGCAATAACACCTCTTTGCTGCGTTTTACGATCGTGTTGGAGGCGCTACCCCATTGATTTCAATGGGCAGGGGCGCAATAGGAGCGGTATTTTTACCGCTCCTATTGCGCCTCAAAGATGTGGCTTGCAGGAGTTTTTTGACCCTCCTGCAAGCGCAACGCTCCAGTGTGAAAGCCCTCTGGCTTTCACATTGGATACAATTGAGCGGCCTTTTTGGGGCGCATTGCATTTTTAGCGCAATAGCGCCTGCAAAGCACCTCAGTGTGAAAGGGGCCTAAAAACGGTCGTGTGTACGCGGCATGAGAAGTAAGGAGGACTGGCTGGGTCACTTAGAAATTGATACACCTATAGTATATTACAAAGTCAGAAGTGGTTATTGTCAACCCAAAGTGTGACTTTATTTGGCTGCACTTCACCAAAACCGTGGAATGCACAAACAATCCCCTTATTATGTATTGTATTGTTATAACACCTGAAGAGGTAATGTTAACTTCTTTACTCTTCTTGTAACCTGTAAACCTAACCTAGCCTCTCACATACAGTGCCTTTAAAGTATTTATATCCCTTGAAATTTTCTACATTTTCTCCTGTTACAACCAAAAAATGTAAATGTATTTTATGTGATAGACTAACACAAAGTGGCACATTATTGTGACGTGGAAGGAAAATAATAAATTGTTTTCAATTATTTTTACAAATATCTGAAAAGTGTGGCGTGCATTTGTATTCAGCCCCCTTTACTCTGATACCCCTAACTAAAATCGAGTGGAACCAATTGCCTTCAGAAGTCACCTAATTAGTAAATAAAGTCTACCTGTGTGTAATTTAATCTCAATATAAATACAGCTGTTCTGCAAAGCCCTCAGAGGTTTGTTAGAGAACTTTAGTGAACAAACAGCATAATGAAGTCCAAGGAACACACTAGACAGGTCAAGGATAAAGTTGTGGAGAAGTGTAAAGCAGGGTTAGGGTATAAAAAAAAAATATATATATATATCCCAAGCTTTGAACATCTCACAGAGCACTGTTCAATCCATCATCCGAAAATGGAATGGTATGGCACAACTGCAAACCTAACAAGACATGGCCGTCCACCTAAACTGACAGGCCGGGCAAGGAGAGCATTAATCAGAGAAGCAGCCAAGAGGCCCATGGTAACTCTGGAGGAGCTGCAGAGATCCACAGCTCAGGTGGGAGAATCTGTCCACAGGACAACTATTAGTCGTACACTCCACAAATTTGTCCTTTCTGGAAGTGGAGGGATAAGAAGAAAGCCCTTGTTGAAAGAAATCCATAAGAAGTCCCCTTTTACAGTTTGCTTGAAGCCATGTGGGGGTCACAGCAAACATGTGGAAGAAGGTTCTCTAGTCAGATGAGACCAAAATGTAACTTTTTGGTCTAAAAGCAAAACGCTATGTGTGGCGTAAAACTAACACTGCAGATCACCCTGAACACACCATGTTGTGGGGATGCTTTTCTTCAGCAGGGGCTGGGAAGCTGGTCAGAGTTGATGGGATGATGGATGGAGCCAAATGCAGGGCAATCTTGGAAGAAAACCTGTTATGCCCTGTACACACGAACGGACTGTCCGTCGGAATAAAGTCCGACAGATTGTCCGACGGAATTCCGCTCAAGCTGTCTTGCATACACACGGTCACACAAGTCCGACCGTCAAAAACACGGTGACCTACAACACGTACAACGAGCTGAGATTAATGAAGTTCAATAGGCAGTTCGGCTCTTTTGCTTGATTCTGAGCATGCGTGGTTTTTAGTCCGTCGGAATTGCATACAGACGAACGGACTTTCCGATATAAATTTTTGTCCGTCAGAAAAAAAGAGAACAAGTTCTCTATCTAAGTCCGTCCGGAATTTCAGAAGGAAAAAGTCCGATGGGGCATACACATGGACGGAATATCCGATGAAAAGAGCCCGTCTGACTTTTTCCATCGGAAAATCCGGTCGTGTGTACAGGGCATAAAAGTCTGCAAAAGACTTGAGACTGGGGTGGAGGTTCACCTTCCAGCAGAACAACGACCCTAAACAAACAACCAGAGCTACAATGGAATGGTTTAGATCAAAGCATATTCATGTGTTAGAATGGTCCAGACCTAAATCCAATTGAGAATCTGTGGCAAGACTTAAAAATTGCTGTTCACAGATGCTCTCTATCCAATCTGACAGAGCTTGAGCTATTTTACAAAGAAGAATGGGCAAATATTTTACTGTCTAGATGTGCAAAGCTGGTAGAGACATCCTCAAAAAGACTTGCAGCTGTAATTTCAGCGAAAGGTGGTTCTACAAAGTATTGACTTAGAGGGGCTGAATACAAATGCACGCCACACTTTTCACATATTTTGTAAAAAAAAATTGAAAACCATTTATAATTTTCCTTCCACTTCACAATTATATGCCACTTTGTGTTGGTCTATCACATTAAAATCCCAATAAAATTCATTTACGTTTTTGGTTGTAACATGACAAAATGTAAACATTTTTAAAGGGGTATGAATACTTTTTCAAGGCACTGTAATACCTAAAACAAAATGTAAACATGATCTATAGCCACAGCATACGCTTTTATTTCCTAACTTTTTAAGGTTGTAATAGCAATACATATAATAGGTATTTTTGACAATACAATAAAAGCTTTTAAAAACAGAAAAAAAAACAAAATCTAATTTCATGTTGTGAGCACTGATTGTCTGCTGACCTTAATTAATTCCTGGATTTTCTGTGTGCTTTGCAGCTTCTCTTTTGCAGTTTACTTTCAAATTCCATGGACAGGGTACCTTGATGCTTGCAAGGAGTTATGATGTGGTGTGTTTCCTGTACTAACTCATCCCCCTGAAATTCTTCCTCTCAGCACCTCTGTAGTTCCGAATGCAGACTCTGAAATGTGTGACACATCAGTGCCTACTTACAGGGCGTAGTGTATATACATGTCACTCATTTCAAAAATGTATATGTGTGGGGATTCATCAAAAAGTATGCTTTTAAACTTTTGAGATCATTCAGATTAATAGGAGTAGGCTAGAAAAATGTGAAATTCAATGTGGAATTGAATGTAGGATTCTGCACTTAAAGCTTTTGATACTACAGTGGAACCTCGGATTACGAGCATAATCCGTTCCAGGAGAATGCTCATAATCCAAAGTACTCGCATATCAAAGCGAGTTTCCCCATTGAAGTCAATGGAAACGAAAATAATTTGTTCTGCATTGACTTCAATGGCATGCAATACCGCATGTAGCCAGAGGTGGGGGGCGCCGGAGAGCCTTGGAAACAGCCGGAAAGGCTCGGGAACGGAGTCTTTACGAGCCTTTCTGAATGGCTACGATCGGCTCCGGGGGGGCCCCCCACCTCAGGCCAAACGCGGTACTGCACACCGCTTCGGCCTGAATCCTGCTCGTTTTGCGAGACAACACTCGCAAACCGAGATAGAATTTTCAAAATACAGTGCTCGTATTACGAAATGCTCGTTAACCGCGTTACTCGCAATCCGAGATTCCACTGTATATTATTTCAGTGATGCATGATGACCTCACAGTGCTAGTTTAGTTTATAAACCGTGTGTGTGTGTGTGTGTGTGTGTGTGTTTTTCGTTTACGGTTTTTACATATCGGAAACTGCGCTCCAAATTCAAATCGTAAGTAGTCAGGAATGCACTTCTTGCTGTAGAAATAAGCAATATTTATTTCTTTAACAGCTAAAACATTTCAAAGATGTTGACATTGCAAAGATTAAATTGGAAGAAAGAGAAAAATGTCAAAAGGAGATTTCTGATTTGCGGAGAGAATTGGAGACAACGTACCAGTCCAAGATGGGCGGATTAGTGACGCGAGAGAAGAACGCTGTAGAGAGGCTTCAAAGACAGCAGGAGGTTTGTATGACATAATAAATGTATTTTGTTAAAGGTGTGTTCATCATACCTTCTGTTTTAGTAATTGTGTGATGGTTCTATTTTTAAAGAATGGTTTGGGCCTTATTTACACGGGCTTCAGCTTGTATACAATGCGTACAGCATGTTTTTACAAAAACATTTTTAAAGCTTTACTAAGCTTCAAGCAGCTTTGTTGCTTTTGGGTGCTGCTTGTTTGCTGGCCATCTGTTTCCACAAATACCTGGATTCCCTGCATGCTTTGCAGCTTCTCCTCCTATTGTTTACTTTCAATTCCTAATGAATAAATATCCCATGCTTTACTGCCTGAAAGCAATGATTCCTGTACTGACGCCCCCTCCTGGAACTTCTCCCCTAAGCACCTCTAACTCAGAAGGCAGGCTCTGTGAAATGTGTGACACAGCAGTGCTTAATTACAGGGCATAGGGATTATGTGTCCTGAAATTCAAGGAAGTAAATATGTGGGGGTCTTTACAAAGTAAGGTTAAAAGAGAAGTATGACTTTCTAAAAAAAAAATAAAAAAAAGAAAGAAAGAAAGGAAAAATGTACTGACCTAGGTGGATGCAGCCTCTGACACCGCTGATCGCTCAGCTCTCCATAGAGTACCAAGACGGTCAGTCCTCCACTCTCTTCCCCTCCAGTGATCACTGGAGCGCTGGGCTGTGGAGGAGGCGGGAGGGGCTGGTTAAGATTCTCAGCGGATCGCTGAGCTGCTAAGCCAGGTGTCGATCCAGGATTCTGGGTGGATCCCAACCAGAGTATCCATGGGCACAGGGTATTATGTTTTACTTTTTCATCATGTAAAACTGGGCCCATGGTGCAGTTGAGGATAATGCTACTGGAACATTCTACCAACCGGGGTGGTGCTTTGTTTTTCATCCAGTGGGGTCACTGAAAGAAGGGTGGGAAAAAAAGTCCTGTTCTGGACAATGTGAACAGGTCTGGGTGTCATTCTGTAATGAAGGTGATCCGCTTCACACTCAGACGGCCCAGCAGCAGGTGTGCCTAGGTTGCAAAATGCAATAAACTGAGATTCCTTTCAGAAAGGCAAGAGGTTTTAAAAGAGTATTCAGTAGGAGAACTTGGGTTTCAGGGCCTTCCTGGTATCAATGAATGATTCATGGTGATGTTACATGATCCATTGAATACACCAGTTCATGCTCGATTAGGGACCCGTGGGGTATCCTAAACTGGTTTGTTGGCATTTTCACAGCCCTCTTTTGCTGTAGGCCAGCATCAAATAGCGCTGCACTGTGGGATTATTAAATAGTCCTGCATGGTAGGAATTAAAACAGAATTTCAGGAATTCAACTCCTTTTTATAATACACCCGGAAGACCGTTATTGCTATAGTGAACAAGTCTGATCCTTCTAAGCTGTGCATCTTGAACAGGAGAGTTTCTGCAGCTGCTATGCCTGCCCCTCCCCTCCTCCTGCCCAATCACAGAAGCCTTGGTATTATGTGAACACCTTGGCAAAATACAAAGGCTTCTGTGAATGGGCAGCAGAAGGGGCGGGCATAGCTGCTCTTTCTGTTTCTCTCAGATAACCCCCCCCCCCCCCTCCTCCTCCCCGAGGCAGCCAAAGCCTTCTCTTTCTGACTGAGATGTTTTAGGAGAAAATTATTGGGTTGGATATGGTACCTAATGTAAAAAACGAAATGTGTGCATTTTCGGGAACCTATATTACTTGAATCGTATGATCTTCTTTTTTTCTTTCCTTCTGGTATTTCTAAGTGTGCATTTTCAGAAGCCCTTTTTACTAGGTGCATGGTATGATCTTTTCTAACCAAAGCCAATGTCTAAATTAGTAATTATTAGTAATAGTTTTTATTCAGTTGAAACTCCAAGTAGTCTAACGTGGACCAGTTATTGGCAAATGGTAAATCTCTATCAGCTGCGAAACTCGTCCCTATTTTTTTTTCTCCAGTTCCAGCTGACTGTACAGAACATTTGATTGGATGGGCATATTAAGAATCGTAGTTACAAAACCACTATATATCTATTAGGTGTTTATCACTTTCATTTTGTGTTCACAGATTGAATCCAAGGAAGTGTATGCACAGAGGCAAATTCTGCTGCAAGAGATTGGGGTGGTACGGAATCGAGAAATCGAACTTCGACAACGAATGGAAGCTTTTGAGCTGTATGGTTTAGAAGTATCCATTATTATCTACTATTTATCGTTTTTTTTTGGTTATTGCCTTCTCCAGGCTTGGTCCCTACCAGATCCGCTCTGCCCAGTGTGAATCTTCCTAGCAGCATTGACTGTTCTAAATCACTTTTGGCCAAAATAGGGAGATTACTTGTTTGACAAGCAGGGGCGTTTTTCAAGATCATACATTGAGCCCCAATCCTAGACTAAAAATACAAAAATGTGGTGTGCTTAGTGCACCATGGTGAAGAGTGGACATTGTTTTCTTTGTGCACTCCAAGAAAAACAGGAATGTGGTGCACCGCAGTGAACTGTGTGTGTGTGTGTGTGTGTGTGCGTGTGCGGCCAAATTGCATTAATGGTGTAAGGGGCTTAAAGGGGCATGGTTAAAAAACAAACAAAAGCCTTCTTGTACCCATAAAGTATGCTTAGATTGTTGTGCCACAAGTAAGAGTCTCACAGACATGTACAAACCTCAGCATAGTATTTAAAAAAATGTTTTGACTCTTCCATTACATATGATTTTTTTTGTACACTGAATATATACAGGGAGCTAACATTTTTGTCTGAACCTATCTTCTAGAAAAACTTAATTAAAATAGTCAGGGACTGCTTGGTAACCAGCAACTGTTGAGACAATGAGTACTTTGGTCAGAAGTATGCAATAACTATATAATCTTTAACCTGTATAGTGCAGGACTCTAAGTTGACCATAGAGTGCTGAACAGATTCCTCAGTCCACAAAAATTTGGCGAATGGAGGAATCCTACCTGCCAGGACATTGTCTGTTCCCCAGTGCAGCCCCCCAAGGGCAGCCTGTTCCCCAGTGCAGCCCCTCCAGGCCAACCTGTTCCCCAGTGCAGCCCCTCCAGTCCAGTCTGTTCCCTGGTACATATGTCCATGTATGTAGGGTGGAGGGATTTTAAGTGCTTTGGTGTAACTTTTTTTGTTTGTTTTTTACTTAAAGGAGAAATATTGCCAAAGCTATTTTGGCCCTGCTTTTCCTGTTGACCACAGGAGTGCACTTTGTTCTGCCGCTGGAGGCTGATTTCACTCAGCCAGTTCAGGTTCTGGAAAGATCCTTACTTTACAGTCGGGATCCACCCAGATGCCTGGACCGGCAGCTGGCTTGACTTCTCAGTGAGCCGCTTGGAGACCGAGCCAGCCACTCCCACTCCCACCCCTTCCACGGCCCAGTGCTCCAGTGAGCGCTGGAGGGGCAGAGCAATGAGCTGATGACTGACGGTCAGCAGGGGTGGGGGCGGACTGCATGATCAACAGTCTTTGATTACTCAGTTCTCGGTGCAAAGCCAGCAGCCATTGGATCGATGTTGCATCCACCTAGTGTATATCATTTTTATTTTTTCCCCTATACTTCTCTTTTAATAACAATAAGAGGGTGCCATTCTATACTAATTATTTATTTATTTATTTTTATTGCTGACGCAGGATAGCTATGACAGAAGAGACCCTATCGGTCTCTTCTGTCATAAATGCTTCCCCCTGCCTGTCAGCCGTCATGTACACTGAGCTGCGCATGCATAGCTCAGCGAACATTTTTCTTTCTCGTACATCACGGGACACAGAGCGGCATAGTCATTACTATGTGGGTTATATAGTTTACCTTCAGGTGCTGGCACTGGCAACTTCCAAACCGGAAGTACCCTCCCCTATATAAGCCCCTCCCATCCGGGAGCACCTCAGTTTTTTTGCCAGTGTCTAAGGTGTTGGCCAAGAAGTAACATGTGTTTTTCACTGAGCTTGCGTACAGGTTCTTTTGGGCCTCAGTAAGCTATTCCGGATCCGACCAAAAAAGCTTCATAGCTAAACGGTCGGTACCCGGGCCTTGCAGAGAAGAGCAAGGTTCTGCCTGTAATGCTTCTCTTAGGAGAGCTGGACCCTGGGATCCAGAGCTCTGGTCATACCCACGACCAAGATGCTTTCTGTGCAGGGTGCCATACAGGTCCAGGGGAGTGGAATCCTTGGGAACCCGGTCCCTGAAGGTTTAATTACAATGCCTGCCGTGAGAGGTGAAGTTTGGGTTTCTGTGGACCAAACAGAGTCCTGCGGCGGGGAAAAGGTAAGTGGGGGCCCCCCAGGAACTTGGTTCTATTAGGGGACCCCCAAGCCTAATATGTCTTTCTACCTGTTACCTAACGGTATTCCCGCTAAATATCTGTGCATGCCTGTAACTACTAAAAAATGTAATAATTTTAATAGTGGGCAAGAAAAAATATAGACAGACCGCGGTACCTGTGTTAATCCACTAGAGGCCGCTGTGGAATGTTTCTTGTCATGTGGACGTTTTCTTTTCATCAGAGTCAAGTCCAGGCAGATGGTGAGTTCTCTTGTGGGAAACTGCTTCCTCTGACCGTGTTGCAATGCTCGTCCATCCCCCGGCCTGCGGCAAAAGGGCCCTGTCTCCTGTCCCTAGTTTCCTTTTTCAAAAAGAGCGCCGAAAGCGCACGTGCCCGCGCGCGTGCGCGTGCACGCGCCTCTATATATAGAGGTGAGCTGGAAAAGGGGGCGGAGCTTGGTGGATGACGCTCTGTGCGCGCCGCAGCGCTTCTGCGCATGTGCGGGCGTCCCAGCATGTTAAAAGGCAAAATTATGTGTTGTGAGCTGGCTATGGAGTGCAGAGACAGAGCTGGCAACATTTAAAGAAAGGCATACAGCAAGCGGTTGATGCAGGCATCCCCATACAAAGGCACATTAGTAGACACCAACTGGTTATATAGCAGCAATTGTGCTAGACTATTGTCAGTAAGTGGTGTATTTCGGCTGGAATACCTCAGCTTTGGGCTTAGGAATATGCCGACTAAGAATCCCAGGAAGCATAGGGGGTCTCCATCGGGCTCTGGGGATCTTGGGCTTGCTTTGGCTGCACCAATCTCCCCTGAAGAATCAGAGGTTAGTGACCGTAGAGCACCCTCAGGAGTACCTGGTACTGTGGCTGTCCTCAGTTCACCTGCTCCTGTGTATGTAACAGAGGAGGTTTTTTCCTCAGCTCTGGGAGGGCTGGAAGAAAGATTGACAACACTGATCGCTGCTTCCCTGTCAGAGGGAAAGCGCGCCCGATCTCCGTCTCCTCCCTCAGAGTACCTGTTAGCAGAGCAACAGTCCCATACAGGGATCGACCTACCTGAAGGGGATCAGGATGAGGTTGATTCTGTTGTAGAGGAAACAACAGTGGAAGAGCCATTCTCAGCATCACATGCTGAAAGATTATGGGTTCAGTCCCTGACTAACATGGTCCGATCAGCATTTAAAATGCCCCTTGCGGAGCCATCATCCACTTCTGTCTCCTCGTTGGGGTCGCTAAAAGCTCCCCAGACTGTTTGTTCCTTTCCAATCCATCCTTTACTGGAAGGGCTCATTTACCAGGATTGGGAACATCCTGATAAAATATTTACTCCTCCCAAGAGATTTCAGGTGGTCTATCCCATGGAGGATAAGTTCATCAAAAAATGGAGGGTCCCTACAGTGGACGCAGCCATCTCTTGTGTGAATAAATCACTGACATGTCCAGTGGATAATGTCCAAATGTTCAAGGACCCAATAGATAAAAAATTGGAGTCCTTATTAAAATCTGCTTTTGCTACAGCAGGCTTGGTGACACAACCAGCAGTGGCAGCTATTGGGGTCTGCCAAGCAGTGAAGGATCAGTTGAAACAGGTCTTAAGGGACTTGCCAGATCAGCAGGCCCTTGCCCTAGCTGATCTACCTAGAGCCTTATGCTTTGCGGTTGACGCTATAAAGGATTCAATCCATCAGGCCTCCCGCCTTACGCTGTCTGTAGTACATATGCGCAGGCTTCTATGGCTCAAACTGGTCTGCTGAAACTCCCTGTAAAAAATTGCTGGTCAGCTTCCCATTTCATGGTGAACGCTTATTCGGGGAAGACCTGGACAAATATATCCAGAAAATTTCCAGCGGTAAAAGTACACTCTTGCCGGTTAAAAACAGAGTTAGAGGTCCCTCTTTTAAGAGGCCTGCTTCTCCAGTCCCTAGGACATCGGCTGTGAAACAGTTCCGACGGCCTCCTCGGTCAAATCCCGGGGGTAAAAATCAGGGACAATCGCAGGGTAACAAGAAACCCTGGGTCAGGAGAGGTACAAAACCTCCCCCAAAGTCAAATGCATGAAGGGTTGCCCCCGCTCAATCGGGTGGGGGGAAGACTTCAGTTGTTCGCAGAGACCTGGCGGGACACGATCAGAGACAGATGGGTGCTCTCTGCAGTAAGTCTGGGATACAAATTGGAGTTAAAAGACTCCCCTCCTTCCCATTTTATAAGGTCAAACGTGCCAAGGGATCCCCGGAAGAGAGGATCCCTCCTGTTGGCACTAGAACAACTATTGCTCCAAGCAGTAATTATGGAGGTTCCCCTGGAAGAATGGGGGTTCGGGTTTTACTCAAACCTCTTTACAGTCCCGAAGCCAAACGGGGACGTGAGGCCCATATTAAATCTAAAAGGGCTAAACAAATTCCTACATATCAGGACTTTCCGGATGGAGTCGATCCGATCGGTGGCCACTGCTCTACAAGGGGAGGAATGGTTAGCCTCGATCGACATCAAAGATGCTTATTTGCACATTCCCATCTTTCCAGCCCACCAAAAATTTCTACGCTTTGCAGTAGAAGGGCGCCATTTTCAGTTCAGAGCCTTACCCTTCGGTCTGGCCACAGCACCACGTGTGTTCACAAAAATTCTGGCCCCATTATTGGCCAATCTAAGAACACGAGGTTTAACGATAATGGCATATCTAGACGACTTGTTGCTGATAGACCACTCAGTGGAAAAACTAGAAGTGGTTGTTCACGAGACAATCGAGTATCTGGAATCTCACGGTTGGATTATCAACCGAGACAAGTCCGCCCTAAAACCAGTCAAAAGTCTGGAATACTTGGGGCTAAGGCTGGATTCAGACCAGAGAAAAAATTTCTTGCCTCAAGAAAAGGTGTCGTCTTTGAGAGATTTGATCCACCTAGTGGGTACAAAAAGACAGCCATCCATACGCCTGTGCATGAGGCTGCTGGGAAAAATGGTGGCATCATTCGAAGCAGTACCCTACGGTCAATTCCATTCAAGGAATTTGCAAAGGGCCATACTGTCAGCCTGGAACAAAAAAGTTCAGGCCCTAGACTTACCAATGTCCTTGTCCCCTTCCGTACGCAAGAGCCTCCGTTGGTGGTTGGTTCCCCAGAATCTGGAAAAAGGGAAATCCTTCAATCCGATTTCTTGGAAGGTGGTCACTACAGATGCCAGCCTTTATAGGCTGGGGAGCAGTACTGGAGCAATGGTCTCTCCAGGGCAGGTGGTCGGATGCAGAAAAGGCCCTGCCCATCAATCTCTTAGAGATACGAGCAGCCCGGTATGCCCTAGTAGCATGGACATCCAAACTCCAAGGGTCCCCTGTCAGAATTCAATCAGACAATGCCACGGCAGTGGCATATATCAATCATCAGGGTGGCACCAGGAGTCGTGCAGCCCAGAGGGAAGTAAATTGCATCCTGAAATGGGCAGAAAGATATGTCCCAGCCATATCCGCAGTATTCATTCCAGGAGTGGAGAATTGGAAGGCGGACTTTCTAAGTCGCCAACAATTATGCCCAGGGGAATGGTCCCTTCACCCCGAGGTTTTCCGGACAATATGTCAGCGGTGGGGAACACCGGATGTAGATCTGCTAGCATCCAGATTCAACGCAAAGGTGGACAGGTTTGTCTCTCGGACAAGGGATCCCCGAGCTTGCGGCTCGGATGCCCTAGTGTTCCCTTGGGATCAGTTCAAGCTGATATATGCATTCCCACCGCCACAATTGTTACCTCGATTACTCCGCAGAATCAGGGTAGAAAAGAAACCAGTGATTCTGGTGGCTCCAACGTGGCCCCGAAGAGCATGGTACGCGGAGATTGTAAAAATGTCTGTGGGGAGTCCTTGGACCCTCCCACATCGTTCGGACCTACTTTCGCAAGGACCGATATACCACCCTTCCTTACCAGCCCTAGGTTTGACAGCCTGGCTATTGAAGCCCACATTCTAAAAAAGAGAGGTCTCTCTAATCCTGTGGTATCTACCATGATCAATGCCAGGAAGCCGGTATCCAGGCAGATCTACTATAGAATCTGGAAGGCGTACATCGCCTGGTGTGAGGCCAAGAAATGGCATCCACGTAAGTACGTAATAGGTAGGATTCTGGACTTCCTACAGTGGGCTGTAGATAGGAAGCTTGCCTTGAGTACTATCAAGGGTCAGATTTCGGCCTTGTCAATATTTTTTCAGAGGCCCTTGGCTTCGCATTCACTAGTCAAAGCCTTTATACAAGGAGTGATGCGTATTAGCCCTCCGGTTAATATTCCCATATGTCCATGGGACTTAAACCTGGTTCTGTCGGTTCTACAGAAGCAACCATTTGAACCATTACAGCAAATTTCCCTGGTTCTTCTCACCAGGAAATAGATTTTTCTAGTAGCCATTTGTTCGGCTAAAAGAGTGTCGGAATTAGCCGCTATGTCCTGTAGGGAGCCATATCTGGTTATCCATAAGGACAGAGTAGTGTTACGTCCTCATCCAGCCTTTCTTCCTAAGGTGGTATCGAGGTTTCATTTGAACCAAGATGTGGTTCTTCCTTCTTTTTTCCCCAAACCTAGTTCAGTAGAGGAAAAGTTATTGCATTCTTTGGATGTAGTAAGAGCAGTTAAAGCTTATCTAAAAGCCACTGCTCAGATTCGCAGAACGGATACTTTGTTTATTCTGCCGGAAGGCCCCAGAAAGGGTCAGACAGCGTCAAAATCTACTTTAGCCAAGTGGATTCGACAGGTCATTATGCAAGCCTATGGCTTGAGAAAGAGACCGCCTCCGTTCAAAGTTAGAGCGCACTCCACGAGAGTAGTTGGAACTTCATGGGCAGTGCATCACCAGGCCTCCCTGGCTCAAATCTGTAAGGCCGCAACATGGTCTTCAGTACACACGTTTACTAGGTTCTACCAGGTGGACGTTAGAAGTCAGGAGGATGTCGCCTTTGGGCGCAGTGTGTTGCAGGCCGCAAAAGATCCTCATGTCTGATAGCGCTCAGCTTATGTATGGTGTATCCCCCCCCTCATTGGGCATTGCTTTGGGACGTCCCACATAGTAATGACTATGCCGCTCTGTGTCCCGTGATGTACGAGAAAGAAAATAGGAATTTTATAACAGCTTACCTGTAAAATCCTTTTCTTGGAGTACATCACGGGACACAGAACTCCCACCCCTCTTTTGGGGACACTTATTGCTTTGCTGCAAAACTGAGGTGCTCCCGGATGGGAGGGGCTTATATAGGGGAGGGTACTTCCGGTTTGGAAGTTGCCAGTGCCAGCACCTGAAGGTAAACTATATAACCCACATAGTAATGACTATGCCGCTCTGTGTCCCGTGATGTACTCCAAGAAAAGGATTTTACAGGTAAGCTGTTATAAAAATCCTATTATTGTAATGGGATTTAGTGTGGGAGCGTAGAACCTTTTTATTAATATTTTTTGTAAAACTTTTTCTTTTAGTACCCAAAGGTTACAGGAAGAGAAGAACAAAACCATGGATGATTTTCTCAGGAAGAGGGAGCTGGAAGTAAAGAACATTGAAGACACATTTGAGCAGAAGTTAAAGAATGAGCTCTTACGGTCTGACTATTTGAGTAACCTAACTATAAATCTGTCTCCACTCCTCCCTCCATTGGTCTTAAGCCAGCCATACATTAGTAGATTTCTATATGAAAATTCTCATCAGCACTTTTGATTACTTCACATTTTTTGAAGCACATTTGAATGACATTTGTCAAGTAAAGTGAACAGACTCTGAATTAAAACCACATTCACTGTTAGAAATTAAATGTTAAAGCTGAACTCCAGGCAGTTTTCTTTTTCCCATGCAAAATGGCTGTGCAGGCACTGCATGGGTAAGCTGTATACTCAGCCAATCCTAAATTCCAGCGGCAAACTGCACTACCCTACGATCAAGTGGTGCACTGTTCCTGACGTTTTTATGTCCAGAGCAGGTCTATGGGCGTGATGACGTCGGGAACTGTCCACCACACAAGAATGCTAGATTGCAGGGGGGCAGGAGCCGCAGGGACCGGTCTTGTGTTGGGAGGACAGACAAAAACAAGCAGAAATATTTGTCCGGAATTCAGCTTTAACTTGGTTGTCTTTTATTATATTTATTTTATGTGTATAATAAAATATACAGGCTCTCAGACCTTGATCTTCTTCTCTTATTTGAGTTTATATTATGGTTTACACCACTGTTTATGAGCACAGTTCTTAAATGTATTTTTCTTTTCATTGTGATAATTTTGTCACAGGGAAACCAATACTTGTTTCTATAATTTATTATAGATATCAAATTGAACTGAAGGAAGAATATTTAAAGAAATCCCAAAAAGTCAATGAAGACGAGAAAAAAATCCGAGGTAAGATTCTGAAAAGGAAGAACTTCTTTTGTAGTTTTTCTAATAATATTATTGTTGAATAACCACTTCCGGTCTCTAGGATGTGTTTATTCTTTGCAAGTTGCGCTATATCACTTTTTGTATATATCAGTTTAATAAGGTTAGAATCACTTTATGGGTTTGGCTAGCAACTTTTTCAAAAAATTTGGTTTACATATTATTGGATTACGCAGATTGAATATTGGTACACTCTCTAGGATGTACCTGTACGTCCCTGGAGACGAGTGGTTATACCAGGATTATGGCTACAGCTGTAACCATGATTCTTAGATCAAAATTTGGAGCCAGCAATGGGCTTTCATGTATAAGTGACCCGAGCAGCTCTAAAGCTGCTTGATCACTTTTTTACAGGATGTGGAAGGTTGCAGGAAAGAAATTTGCACTATTTCCCTATCAACACAGACAGTGCTCCCTCCTGCTGAGCAATTGTCCCCGCCAGGAAAAGACGGTGATTATTGCTAGCGGCTATAGCAAGCAGCCGCTAGCGATAATCGTAAGAGAATCTGGCAGGCTGGTTGTGCCCAAGTTAATCGATCAACTTGGTACATTCAGCCTGCCCATTAACAGGTTCAATCTAGACCGGTTCCTGCTGAACTGGCCCAGATTCAAACCGTGTATGGTCGGCCATGAATGAAGCCAAAAGTGACATGTATTAAGTCCCTTCCAGTTTCAGTTGTTTGGCTGTCTGGCACAGGCCAGTAAACAATCAAATCTGTTTGATCAGCTGCCTTGGAAGTGAGTACCTGTCGCGGGCCATGCTATGGCAAAAAATGTTGTTACATCCCTTGTGAGATCAAAACATTTGATAACAAAAAAAAATTATTTAAGAAACTGCATACAATTTTTTTAAATGAAATAATATATGTATATTTTTTTTTATATTTTAACTCGCCCCCATACTCACGTGCAAATGTGAATGTGCACATAGGTCCCCATATGCAGAGCTTACATTTAACTCTAAGCTGTAAAGGCATGACCTATGGAGATTTTTAGGTACAGTCGTTTACTGCCATTTCACGGGCATGCAAAATCTTAAATCCTGACATGTTTGGTATCTGTTTTCTTGGCGCAATATCATCTTTTATATTTTACCAAACATTTGGTATTATATTGTGTTTGTGTGCATTAAAATTAATTTAAAGTGGGTGTAATTGAATTGCATAGAGCGGCCCCAATCCTCCCCTTCATGGGTCCACTGCTGGCGCTCCTGACTCCTCCTCTCTTGCTGGTGCCCCAATAGGAAACCGATTTCCGTGGGGGCATTCGTACATGATACAGTAATTTTCTAGGAAAATAAATGCTTGTGTGTGTGTGTGTGTGTGTGTGTGTGAGTGTGTGAGTGTGTGAGTGTTGTTTGTTTTTTTAGAGGTGCAACTGATTTGGCTAGGTTATGTGCTTTTATTTTTGTCAAATAAAAATGGAGTCTAATAAGTACAGCCACAGTTAATATATATATTTTTTTATTCTTTTGTTTTGTGCTCTATGGTTAGAGGAAGCAGCAAGGTTACGTGAAGACAAAATTGTCGTCAGCATGAAGAAGCAAGAACTAGAGCAGACCATTTCCCGAACGAAACACCTAGAGGTAGCTGGCTTTTAAACTTTTTTTCTCCTAGGAATGTCCAAAAATTATATTAGGCCATTGTTAAAAAGGTACAAAGGGAACCTGAAATATGTGCAGTTACTTGGCTCTGAGGAAAGGGGTGCGCCCCCGAAACGCGTCAGCTTTTACCTTTTGATGTGATACGGCACATGTGTCCACACTGATCAACATTGTCTGGTTTTATGGCTCATTGACAGTTGCAGCTTTGTGAGTACCCACTTTTTACTGATTTTACTATTCAATAAATGTTGTTGGTAATGCACTAGGTGCGTGCGCCTTCCATTTTGTTTTGTTTTGTTTTTATGTGCAATTACTTGAATTCAGACTGGAGGCTACCGTTTGATCAAAAACAAAAAATCTGCTGAAAAGATTTGGAACAAAAGCAACTGACTGGACAATGATTTATGGAATTACCAAAGTTATCATATGACAAAAGCTAACATCATGGAAACACTAGGTTTTACTTAAAGCTGAACTCCTGGTGGAAATGAAATGACAAAGTAATGCAGTACTTTAAACATTAGCACATTGTTACATGTATTTTTCAAAATACAACCTTTAATTTGATCTGGTATTAGCATCGTGCAGGCCAAAGTAGCAGCACAAAGTGCAAATCAGTTAATGAGCTGATAAGAAGTATACTGAAAAAAGGAGAGAGTAGAGCGACAGAAATTAGCTCATTACAGTACGGATTCTCCCTTCACTGCCCATGAGACTTGGAAGAACTAGCAAGAGAAGAAATCTCTGGATTAAGTGCCGCTTCACACTAGGCCGATGTGGGAACCAGTGCGATTTCAGTGCTGATTCCCGCATTGCATACAACTCGCAGGCAGTTAACACTGCCCTCTGCGAACCGCTGTGGGTGTCAATAGAAAGTTAATGACACCCTCAGATCAATTCGCATATCGCAGTGCAAGCTGTCAAATGGTGCAGGAATCGGATCACATGGGTGTGAACACTCATGCGATCCACTTCCGGTGCGTACACACAGTGGGTTCACACTGGTGCGATGTTAGATATTGTATGTGCTTGGCACCGCACTGCTGATGTCTGTGCAGATGCAAATTCTGCCATATAGATTGTATGGCTGAATTTGTATCACATTTTCACCAAAATGGTGCAGGACCCTTTTTTTCGTCCACACTGGAATTGGATTGTATGGGTGTTCACACCCATGCGATCTGATTCCTGCACCATATGACAGATCGCACTGCGATATGCGAACCGATCTGGGGGTGTCATTAACTTTTTATTGACAGTTCACATAGGGCAGACATAACCCTCTGCCCTGCAGCATGCAGCCTCAGGTTTTTTTTTCTGCCTAGCAGAAGAGAAGGATGTGGCTCCCTTTTGGGCCCAGAGTCCTGAAGAATTTTTTTTTTTTTGTGATATCTTCTATCAACTGCCGGCTGGGCGACAGGCTGGATATTATAGATCAGTGATGGGGATGCGTGGCACGCGTGCCACAGCTGGCACGCCAAGCCATCTCTGTCGGCACGCCAGGGGAATCTCTCAGCCAGACAGTCACTTGCACTGACGTGTGGCACGGAGGAGCCGGCTCCCTAGCTTGTATCAGTGCCAGTGACGTCGGCAGCTCCCCCTGCTCCAGGATGACTTTGGTTTAGTCTGCCCTAAGAGGAGGGGGAGGGGCGGTGCTTGGAGCAGGTCATCCATGAGGGGAGGTGCAGTGATTGCTAGCTGACCTCCGATGGGCAGGGATATCGAGGGGCAGCTGGATGGCGGGATATCGAGGGGAAGCTGGATGGCGGGATATCGAGGGGAAGCTGGATGGCGGGATATCGAGGAGCAGCTGGATGGCGGGGATTCCTACAATACTGCCCGGTGAGAGCTGGACGATGAGGCCATGAAAAGGTAAGAAGAAGGATGCCTCCTCCGATCTACATTGTACTGTGTGTGGGGGAGGGGTGGGGATGTGAGTAGTCAGGAAACATGTGTCATGTAGGTGAGTGTAATGTCATGTAGGTCAGTGCATGTAACATGTGTCATGTAGGTGAGTGTAATGTCATGTAGGTCAGTGCATGTCACATGTGTCATGTAGGTGAGTGCATGTGTCATGTAGGTGAGTGCATGTGTCATGTAGGTGAGTGCATGTGTCATGTAGGTGAGTGCATGTGTCATGTAGGTGAGTGCAATGTCATGTAGGTCAGTGCATGTATCATGTAGGTCAGTGCATGTCACATGTGTCATGTAGGTCAGTGCATGTCACATGTGTCATGTAGGTCAGTGCATGTGTCACGTAGGTCAGTGCATGTGTCACGTAGGGAGAATGTATATTTAAACTAAAGGTGGACTTTAAACGGCACACAGATAGATATTGTAAAAATTCTAAGGGTTTTATTGTTGGTAGAAAAATATAATTGAATTTAGGTAAAAAGTACATTAATACAAGACACTGACATTATGTAACAGTTATCAATAGTTGATATAGGGTCCCATTTACAAGACTCGACACATCTCCCAGGAATTACATTGACATGTAAAATACACAAAATAGAATGGAATAATGTATAGCCAACAAACACAAATGAGGAGTTGGACGGTATGCACGAGAGATGACTGGTCTTATTGATAGGTCCGGTAAATTCAAAGATAAAGATCTTGCTTTCGCTCGACTAGTTTCGCGTTCCAAAACGCTTCGTCGGGAGCATAATATTGAACAAGGCCGTGTTAAGTAGTGAAACCAGCCTAGGTATTTTTACCTGGCAATCCGTGTATCACAGGGTGCCAGTATTATATAAACACATTCGTGGTAAACAATCATGCGTGATTTAAGTAAAAAAGTAACTATGCACAGGCTACTGATAGGTAGGGAACGTAAATCCAGGTATAACAGGCCAGACAATACTGTAGAGGAGTGTGTAAGTCAGGAGCACTTGCTCGAGCCACACAATGGTAATCTGTTAGGGTGACCCCTAATGATAGACTGACCCAGCTTATAGCTTGACAGGGATTATATGCTGGTAGACCTGGATGGAACCTCTCCTGTGGACATGTGTCACGTAGGTCAGTGCATGTGTCACGTAGGTCAGTGCATGTGTCACGTAGGTCAGTGCATGTGTCACGTAGGTCAGTGCATGTGTCACGTAGGTCAGTGCATGTGTCACGTAGGTCAGTGCATGTGTCAGGTAGGTGAGTGTAATGTCAGGTAGGTGACTGCATGTGTAATGTAAGTGAGTGTAATGTCATGTAGGTGAGTGCAATGTCATGTAGGTGAGTGCATGTGTCATGTAGGTGAGTTAAATGTCAGGTAGGTGAGTGTAATGTCAGGTAGGTGACTGCATGTGTAATGTAGGTGAGTTAAATGTCAGGTAGGTGAGTTAAATGTCAGGTAGGTGACTGCATGTGTAATGTAGGTGAGTGCAATGTCATGTAGGTAAGTGCATGTGTCAGGTAGGTGAGTGTAATGTCATGTAGGTGACTGCATGTGTAATGTAGGTGAGTTAAATGTCAGGTAGGTGAGTGTAATGTCAGGTAGGTGACTGCATGTGTAATGTAGGCGAGTTAAATGTCAGTTAGGCGAGTTAAATGTCAGTTAGGCGAGTGCAATGTCATGTAGGTAAGTGCATGTGTCAGGTAGGTGAGTGTAATGTCATGTAGGTGACTGCATGTGTAATGTAGGTGAGTTAAATGTCAGGTAGGTGAGTTAAATGTCAGGTAGGTGACTGCATGTGTCATGTAGGTGAGTGCAATGTCATGTAGGTGAGTGCATGTCAGGTAGGTGAGTGTAATGTCAGGTAGGTGACTGCATGTGTCAGGTAGGTGAGTTAAATGTCAGGTAGGTGACTGCATGTGTAATGTAGGTGAGTGCAATGTCATGTAGGTGAGTGCAATGTCATGTAGGTGAGTGTCATGTCAGGTAGGTGAGTGTCATGTCAGGTAGGTGAGTGTCATGTCAGGTAGGTGAGTGTCATGTCAGGTAGGTGAGTGTCATGGTTAGGTAGGTCAGTCTGTGGCACTTTGAAAGAAATAAGTTGGTTTTGCGTCGCGGTTTGGGCACTCGGGCTCAAAAAGGTTCGCCATCACTGTTATAGATCCTTGTAGTCTTCCCAGTTCCGGCCATCGAGCGTGTCAGTCCCTTGCTTCGCGCTTGGTTCTGACCATGACATACCCCATGGCTCCAGGGGTGGCCGGTGAGCACATGCTCCGGGGTCCACATATGACTGGGCTGTTTGTGCCTCACTCACAGTGGAGCGGGCCGACAGCTACTCCGTACCATCGGTTGTGGGTCTGTCAGGGACGCGCCAGCTTGTCCTCGCAAGGATGGGTAAGTACGGTTCCTCCTGTCTCGGCAGGATGGAACAGCTGCGCATTCCCGGGATTTAGGGGTTCTCCTGTCCTCCCTTTCCCTGCTCTCTGTCGCTCCCTTTCCCCTCCTGCCCTAGGGCCCGCTGCATCCGGGGTGTACCTGTGGGGGGGCTCTGAGTCCCTGTGGGGTGCCAGGGTCCGCTTTCTGTGAGGGCGGTCTGTCTCCTGGGAAGTCTCTGCAGGCCTTCTCATCCACATCCCTGGCCTCGGGCGCCATTTTTTGGAGTGCTGCCGCCATTTTCAGTGTGTTTTTTTTTCTGTATTTAAACCTCCATTGGCTGCCATTTTCTTGTAGCCGCGCTGTGGCGCAGGTCGGTATTGCGGGCGGCCATTTTCTTGTGGTCCATGCCCTTTTACATCTGAGGCATCTGGCGGCCATTTTGGGGTGTAGTTGGCCTCTAGCACTGGCTTCTGAATAGCGGTGCTGAGCGGTCTCCTTCTGGGCGGTGAGTCCCCTGGGCGTTTTTATGGGGTCAGTATGTGACCTTTCTTCCCCATACATTGCAAAATCAGCAAATGGTGCCCCTGCACCTGCGGTTTCCTTGGATACATTATAGATAGTCCTGGAACCTTTTGTTGCCAGGGTAGAAACTGATTGCGGGCGTAAGGGGGGTAAGAAAGCGCCCCCTCCCCCGCCATCTTCTGGGAAATGTTTGTCAGGGCACTTCTGAGTGCACTTCTGATGCTGTGAGGGACACTCTCCAGCTGGGATTTCCGCAGTGGAGTCTGTCTTTCTTAGGTCACACAAATCTGCCTGCTTTGTGAAGTTTTTTTCCTTATGTTACTTTCTTTGATGGTACATACATAAGGAATGGGAACGGCCGCAGAGGTCCTTGTGGTGCCCCAGCGCTTGGCGGTCCGTTATCATACAGGACCCTTCTGATAGGAGGTCCAAGGCAGTGATGCTGGGGTCAGTGTTGCGACCTATATATGGCTGCGACTTTCCATGTAGGGCAGCACAGTGGTGTAGTGGTTAACTCCCTCACCTGAGAGAGGGTCACTGGTTCGAACCCCGACACCTTCTGCCTGGAGTTTGCTTGTTCTCCCTGTGTCTGCGTGGTTTTCCTCCGGGTACTCCGGTTTCCTCCCACACCCCAAAGACATGCGCGCCTTCTGCACCAGGGTAAACACATATGCACTTATACACAGTGTGTGTATTTAAAATGACCCCGTCGCAGTTTGCTTGGGGTTTGCATGTTTTCCCTGTGTCTGCGTGGGGTTCCTCCGGGTGATCCGGTTTCCTCGTACGGTAAAACCGTATACACTAATACATGCTCGGTGTGTGTGTATGTAAATGATTTCCAGAACCTCTGTATCTGCGGTGGTGCTGCGCGGCCTGATTGGCTGGAATGCTGGTCCGCTGGCTAAGCTCCCAAGTGAGCTCTGGCATATTGCCTTTCTGAGGCTTTTTGGTACCTCGCTGGACAACATTGTTAAGATGTCACTGGAGGTAAGTGCACTCTTCTCTCAGTCCTCTGAGGGGAAGGAGCCGCGCCGTTGGCCGGGGCCCTCCGATTCCGCGCAGAAGCGGTGTTTTCGTCAGTAGATCCTCCCGGGCTGACAATTCTCTAGCTGGGGGACAAAAGCGTCCCTGGGTGCGTGCACGAATGTGCCGGCTGACATTCCATGCTACGCATGGTATTTTGTCCCCGCCCGACTCATGGGTGGGGGGGGGATAATTTTGCGAGTTTGCAGCTCGGTGGACCTCTCCACTTCTCTGCAAGGTGGTCATTTTGGGGTACAAGATAGACTCTCTTCTTGTCCACCAAACAGGTCTTTCCCTCAAATTTTTCCTATCCTTCCGGCTAATCAGTCTGCCTTGATGGGAGCAGTACATGACTTGCTCTGGTGCAGAATATCTTTACCTGCGCCCCTGGTGAAAGGGTTTCAGGGATTCTATTCAAATCTGTTGGTAGTCCCACGGAAGGACAGTGTCCGTCCAATCTTGGACCTCAGGGCCCTCATTACCTTGTGGGGCAGCACAGTGGGTGTAGTCATTAACTCCCTCACCTGGCAGCAAGAGGGTCCCTGGTTCAATCCCGGACCCCGACACCGTCTGCCTGGAAACTGCATGTTCTCCCTGTGTCTGCGTGGAGTTCCTCCGGGTACTCCGGTTTCCTCCCACACTCCATGCACATTACCACATACACAGTGGGGCTGATTTTCTAATAACAGTGCGCTGCGCTGGTTGATCCCTTAATTGGTGCGCCGGATAACTCCTTCATTGGGCGCAGGAACCAGCGGTGCACTGTTATAGTAAATACAAATGTCAGCGGCTCTCTATTGAAAATGAATGGTTCCCTATGGGAGCCCATTGATTTGAATAGAGGTCGCCCGGGAAGTCGGATGAAGCCGATCCGACTCGCGGGGCGACTCGTGTGCCGGCTGACACAGGGACAGCGCGACTTTGCGAGGCAACTTGGATACGACCTGAGCGTGAAGCAGCCGCTCAAGTCGTGTCCTAGAGGCGACTAGCTGGCCGAGAATGTCTCCAGCGCGATGGCATCGCGCTGGTTCTCGGCAGCCCCGCTGTACCGTGTTTGGTATGAATCATGAAGGGAAACTCCAGGGCAAATTTTAATGAAACCCCCCCCCCCCCTGAACCGTACCAGGCCGCATGCCCTCAACATGGGGGGGTGGGTGCTTTGGGGCGGGGGGGCGACCTGCGGCCCCCCCCACCCCAAAGCACCCTGGCCCCATGTTGATGGGGACAAGGGCCTCTTCCCGACAACCCTGGCAGTTGGTTGTCGGGGTCTGCGGGCGGCGGGCTTTTCGGAATCCGGGAGCCCCCTTTAATAAGGGGGCCCCCAGATCCCGGCCCCCCCACCCTATGTTAATGAGTATGGGGTACATCGTACCCCTACCCATTCACCTGGTGGCAAAAAAAGTCAATAAAAAACACAAAACAGGTTTTTAAAGTAATTTATTAGGCAGCTCCGGGGGTCTTCCTGCCGGGCACCCTGCTATCTTCTTCCAGCTCTTTTGCTAGCGGGGTCCCGGGCTTCCTCGTCCTCTTCCCGACAATGGCCAGGGTTGTCGGGAAGAGGCCCTTGTCCCCATCAACATGGGGACATCCTTCCCATGTTGAGGGCATGTGGCCTGGTACGGTTCAGGAGGGATGTGGGGCCACTCTCTCGCGCCCCCCTCCCCCCCTATTCCCCTGCGGCCTGCCAGGTTGCGTGCTCGGATAAAGGGTTTGGTGTGTATTTTTAGGGAACCCCACGCTTTTTTTTCTTCGTTTGGCGCGGGGTTCTCCTTAAAATCCATACCAGACCTGAAGGGCCTGGTATGGATTTTTAGGGGGACCCCCACGCCATTTTTTTTTCATTTTGGTGGGGGGGTTCCCTTTGAATCCATACTAGACCCAAGGGCCTGGTATGGACCTGGGGGGGGGGGACCCCACGCTGTTTTTTTTTTCCTGTGTGTGTATTTTTTTTTTTTTTTTTTTTTTTTTTTTTTAGAGCCGGCAATGTTTATTTTTTTTTACATTTCCTTTAACAACCAGCTATAAACAGGTTAAAAATAAATAAAAAATTGCCGCAAATTCGCGGTGCTTGCGTTTTGGATGCGGGTCCATTGAATTCTCTTACATCCAAAACACTGTTTTTGGCCTGGCCAAAAAAATCTGCAGTTGCGTTTAAACTCGTTTTTCACAAAGCCTAAAAATGCCTTCAGACGCCAAAGATTTCCACGTTTCAGACGCGGTCCCGGCGTTTAGCCGCATTTTAGTTTAGAAGCGTTTTTAAAGGTGACCTTTTTTTTTACATTGATAAACTCCAAAATTATGGCAATTTAGGAAAAACCATTAAAAATATATATATCTATCAAAAAATAAATGCAATTGCTTCCATTGCATTGTGGACAATCCACAACTTGGGGCAGGTGACGTGACAAGTGGACAATCCACAACTTGGGGCAGGTGACGTGACAAGTGAACAATCCACAACTTGGGGCAGCTGACGTGGCAAGTGGACAATCCACAACTTGTGGCAAGTGATGTGGCAAGTGACACGCTAAATACAACTACACTGCTGCTCTCTGAGCTGCTGATACTCACTCTGGTCTCACAAAATAGCTGAAATCGTTAATAATACTGTTTTTGGAGCTTAGGGCGGCTCCTTATCATGTTTCCTAACTAAACGCATATAGACGCAAATGTGGTAAAACGCGGCATGCAAATGCGACAAAACGCGCCTTTCTAAACGCCGCATTCAACCTTAGTTCTGAAGACTTTGCACCAGCGTCCTGTGTACATGGGGCCTAAAAACGGCTATGCCATTTACAGCTCAAAAACGCCATGGTGGCCATGAGGCCATAGGCTAACATGGAGAGGTGTTTTTAAGCTGCAAAAAACGCTCAAACAAGCGGCTGGAAAAACGTCCGTGTGCATGTAGCCTTATATTAACCACTTGCTTACTGGCCACTTAAACCCCCTTCCTGCCCAGACCAATTTTCACATTTCAGCGCTGATGCACTTTGAATGACAATTGCGCGCTCATACAACAGTGTAACCCAATGAAAATGTATTTTCTCTTACCATCCATGGACTGACACGGTGTCTCTTTACACTTTACACGTGGGTTATGTCCCTGCTTGCAGGAGAAGACCTAGGCAGAATGTGAAATGTTATACATACATTCCAAAAGCCAGAGCTGAACAGCCTCACCCAGGGAGCGGTCCCTCCGTACATAACCCTCCCACTACAGTCAGCAGACTTCAGTTTTTTTCTGCCTAGCAGAAGGAGAAGACGTGGCTCCCTCAGGAGCCAGTCTCCTGACCTATTTTATTCCTTTTTAGAATTATTTTTTATTTTATTTTTGAGAATCTTCTATCAACTGTCGGCTGGGCAACAGGTTGGGTACAAGATATCCTCGTAGTCTTCCCTGTCCGACCATCGAGCGTGCTGATCCTCGCCTTGTGTGCGTGAGACTCAGTTCACGACAGGCCCCATGACTCCAGGGGTGGCCGGGTTTGCTTTCATGCTCCCACGGTCCTCTCAAGACTGAACAGCTCCTGACTGACTGTATCTTTCGCGGTGGACCGGGCCGACAGCTACTCGGTACTGCACTGTGATAGTCCTGTCAGAAACACCAGTGTGTCCCTCAGGGGACGGGTAAGTAGTCTCTCCTGCCTGCAGGTGAGTACAAAAGGCTGTGTGTTTCTCTGTGGGGGATTTTCCCTGTCTCCCCCTGTATTTTATTGTCGCTCTCTGTCACCATTACTGGCGCTGGCTGTGTGGGGTGCTTGGGGGTCACACTGTTCTTGGGGGGCTCATGCTGGTCTGCAATGTATGCTTTGGGGCTTTTTTGTGTGGTTTTTTTTTTTTGGGGCCTGAGCGCCGAGTGGCGCTGTGCGTGTGTGCTGTTTCATTTTAACTGCGTCATGGCGGCCATCTTGCCGCGGATCGCCTCAGTGAAGTGTGGCGGCCATTTTCTTGTAGCCCGCGCGCTTTTCAGCACTAGTTTGGCCTCTAGCGCTGCTGTAGCAGCGCGAATCTCCTCACAGTCTCCTCACAGCTCACCAGCGCTGACACAGCGCGGTACAGACAGCGGAACTAAGCGGTCCCTGGTCCGGTTTGGTGAGTCCCCTGGGCGCCCCCTCCTCAGTCAGCACAGCCTGTGGGTGGACTTTTTATCTGAGAGAGTCTCAGAGGGGGACAATATGGAGTCTGTGTCACCAGCTTCCCCTAAATGTCAGTGGCAACAGGCAGTGCTTCAGCACCTGCGGTCCCTATGGACCTGTTGTGGGCAGCCCTGGAATCAATTTCTGACCAGGATGGGAGCTGTGTGCAAGCGCAAGGTACAAAAAAGGCGCCCTCTCCCCACTTTATCTACTCGAGGGCAGTGCGCTGATTCAGATATGGGCCTAGCCACTATCGCTCAGGACCCTAGTTCTGGATGTATGGATGGTTTTGAACAGGACATTCCTTATGAGGGAAACTCCAGTTCTGAGTCAGTAAATGACAGGGCGCTTGTTAGTGTGCTCATGACTGCGGTGAGGGACACTCTCAAGCTCAAATGCTGCGGATGCAGAACCTCAGGCGGATACTGTCTCCTTTGGTTCTTTTAAGGCCAGGCCTTCTAAAGGGGTTTTTTCCATTGTACTTTCTTTGACAAGCTCATTGATAAGGTCTGGAAAAAGCCGCAGAAGAATTTTTTATGGTCCCGCGGCGTTTGTCTATCAGATACCCCTTTGAAGATGCCCTACTTAAAAAGTGGGCTTCTCCCCCAGTGGTCGACCCTCCAGTCGCCCTGTTGAACAAGGCCACCACTCTCCCGATGGAGGGGACTCCTGCATTAAGGACCCCACTGTCAGGAGGTCAGAAGTGGTGCGCATAGCCATGTTTGCCTTGTTGGGATCCGCCCTACGGCCTGTGGTAGCGGCGACCCTTGTGTTTTAAAACACTTACAGGTTGGGCAAAAATGTTGCACCTAGCTGTACAGGAGCATAATCTTCCTCCAGACACAGTTACTCTGGCCCACCAACTGGGCAGGGCCTGGTTTATGTGTGCGACACCACGTTGGACGCGGGCCCTTTAACATCCAGGGCCTCTGTCCCGACGGTGGTATGGCGTCGTCTTATCTGGTTGAAATGCTGGTCTGCTGACCTAGCCTCTAAGAAGCTCCTGACGTATCTACCTTTTTATAGGTGGTAGACTTTTCGGTGCTGCTCTGGATGTCATCGTCAAGGATGTCATGGGAGGTAAAAGCACTCTTCTTCCTTAGACTGGCAAGGGTAAGGGGGCCCGCCGCAAACAGGGCCTTTTCCTTTCCAGCAAACAAGGGGTTTTTTCGTCAGTCGAGTCCACAGGTAGGTCCTCCCAGACTGACGGAGTGCGGCTGGTGGGCACAAGCGCCCCTGGGTGCGTAAACCAAACAAGCGGCTCCCGAGCCCGCCTCCACGTGAAGTGTTGCCTCCGCCCGACTCTGGGGTGGGGGGACGACTTCGCAGGTCACGAATCGGTGGTCCTCCCGAATCTCCGACTGGTGGGTGTGCGAGGTGGTCACCTCAGGATACAGGATAGTATTCCGATCCTGGCCCCCAGACAGATTCTTTCCCTCAAATCTTCCTCTCCTTCCTACCTGTCGGGCAGCCCTCTTGGGGGCTGTACAGGATTTGATCAGGTCCAGAGTGATTGTGCCGGTTCCGTCACAGGAGAGTTTTCAGGGATTCTACTCGAATCTGTTTGTCGTCCCAAAGGTAGGACGTGGTTCGACCTGTCCTGGACCTCAAGGCCCTGAATGCCTTCGAGAAGGTGCAGAAATTCCGCATGGAATCCATTCGCACGGTGATCGCTACACTCCACCAAAGGGATTTTCTTCTGGCGTCCTTGGACTTCAAGGACGCCTACTTGTATGTTCCGATCTGCGCAAGTCACCTTAAGTTTTTGCGATCAGCGAAGTCCACTATCGATTGTGGCTCTTCCTTTCGGCCTAGCCTCGGCACCAAGGGTGTTCACCAAGGTGCTTGCTCCGGTTCTAGCCTTCTGTTACAGCGAGGTATTGCTGTCGTGGGCTATCTGGACGATCTTCTGCTAAGAGCAGAAAGTGGCTCAGACTTAGAGGAAAGGTGACTATCGTCAATTAGACCCTCAGGGACTCGGGTGGTTCCTGAACATTCAGGAGTCAGTCCTGGTCCCGACTCAGTGTCTGGAGTATCTAGTTCTGATTCTGGACTCCTTGGAGGCAAAGGTATCCTATTTCTGGAGAAGTTGCTGACACTTCAGTCTGCGGTGCGGGTGCTGACATCCCAAAAAGGGTTGTCAATCCGTTTTTTGCATGAGAGTCCAGAGACTCGTGGTGGCCTCCTTCGCGGCCGTTCCGTATGCCCAATCACACACCAGGGCATTGCAGTAGGAGATCTTGTCCACCTGGGACAAATCCCCGTTGTCCTTGGATCTTCAGATCCAGGTGATTCACCTGGTCAGGGCGCCCCTGACATGGTGGTTGAGATCCTCGGCTCTTCGGTCCGGAAGGGCGTTCCCCTCCCATCCACTGGACGGTACTCACGACGGACACCAGCCTGACGGGCTGGGGTGAAGTCTGGGGAGTCCTGTCGGCTCATTCCTTGGACTCCGGACGAGCCCGTTTACCAATCACTGTTCTGGTAATACGGGCCATCGGACTGTGTCTCTCCTCAGGTCAGAGAGAGTACGGGGTCGCTCCATCAGGAGCCAGTCGGACATCAAGGGGGAACTCGGAGCTCAGCTGCGGCTTCCGAGGTAGTCCGTATCCTGAAGTGGGCCGGAAGAAACGTGCCAGCTCTGTAGGCCATTTTACATTCTGGGCATAGACAATGGGCAGGCGGACTATCTGAATCGCCAGACACCGGACCAAGAAGAGTGGTCCTTGCATATTTCAACTCCTTTACCGACGGTGGGTCACGCCGGATGTGGACCTGCTGGCCTTTCGACTCAATCGCAAGGGTCGAGGTTGTGGCCAGATCCAGGGATCCTTGGGCGATGCCTCGGATGCGTTGGTGGCCCCATAGGGTCCTTATCGCCGGATATAAACTACGGCGATCCTAATTGTTCCGGATTGGCCGCAGCATCACTGGTACGCTGATCTGGTACGTCTCGTCGCGGACGTTCCCTGGCGGTTGCCGATGGGGGAGGACCTTCAGTCTCAAGGTCCTATGCTTCATCCGGCTTACAGTCTCTGGCTTTAACGGCAGGGCTGTTAAAAGCCAGGTGTTGAGGGACCAAGGTCTCTCGGACTCGGTCATTTTGACCATGTTAAGGACACGGAAGTCTTCCTCCAGGCAGATCTATCACCGTACCTGGAAAGCTTATATCGCCATGTGCGAAGCGCTGGACTGGTGTCCTTGGACGTATTCCGTCCCCAGAATCCTGCGTCCTCTGCAGTGTGGAGTGACCCAAAAGCTTGCTTTGAGTACCATCAAGGATCAGATTTCGGCCTTGGCCGTCTTCTTTCAGCGACCTCTAGCGGGTCATTTTCTTGGTTAGCACCTTGTGTTGGGTTCGCCATGTGTTCCCTCCTGTCAAGCCTCCTCTCCCACCGTGGGATCTGAATTTGGTGCTCTCGGTCCTCCAGGAACCTCCTTTTGGGAATATCCGGGATATTCCCTTCTTGTCTTGTCTCAGAAGGTGGCCTTTTTAGTGTCAATCACTTCTGTTTGACGAGTGTCTGAGTTGGCGGCTTTGTCCTGCAAGTCGCCATGTTTAGTCATCCATAAGGATAAGGCGGTGTTGCATCCGCGACCTTCCTTTTTTGCCAAAGGTGGTGTCGACCTTTCACCTACATGAGGACATTACCCTCCTGTCCTTGTGTCCTCACCCATCGCATCCCAGAGAGTTTGCGCTGCACATATTGGAGGTGGTACGAGCCTTACGGGTGTACCTGTCTGCTACTGCTTCTATTCGAAAGTCCGACTCACTATTTGTGACTGTCTCTGGTCCATAACAGGGCCAAGCGGTTTCGTCTGCCATCATTTTTAGGGGAATCAGACAAACCGTCATTCAAGCCTATGCTCTCAAAGGGCGGGCGTCTCCCTTTCTGGTCACGGCGCATTCCACCAGGACAATTGGTGCTTCCTGGGTTTCCCGACATCAAGCGTCGGTTGCACAAGTGTGCAAGGCGGCGACCTGGTCGTCTGTTCATGCCTTTTTAAGTTTTATAAGGTTAATGTGGCTGCATCTTCGGATGCTTCCTTCGGCCGCAGGGTGCTGCAGGCTGCTGTTTAAAGTTGCGACTCCTCCGTTGAGGAGATCTGCCTTCTTGGAGTGGAAGTTTTTGGTTTTTCCATTTATACTGCTCCCATCCCTCTTGACACTGCTTTGGGACATCCCACGTGTGAAGTGTAAAGAGACACCGTGTCAGTCCATGGATGGTAAGAGAAAATAGGATTTTTTGTACTCACCGTAAAATCCTTTTCTCTGACATCCATGGACTGACACGGCACCCACCCTTCCTTTTAAGTTTGTACTGCTTTGTTACGAACTGAAGTCTGCTGACTGTAGTGGGAGGGTTATGTACGGAGGGACCGCCCCCTGGGTGGGGCTGTTCAGCTCTGGCTTTTGGAATGTATGTATAACATTTCACATTCTGCCTAGGTCTTCTCCTGCAAGCAGGGACATAACCCACGTGTAAAGAGACACCGTGTCAGTCCATGGATGTCAGAGAAAAGGATTTTACGGTGAGTACAAAAAATCCTATTATTTTTTGGCACACAAATAGAGCTTTCTTTTGGTGCTATTTGATCACCTCTGCGGTTTTTTGTTTTCTATAAATACAAAAGACCGTGTTAAAAAAAATTAAAATTGATATTTTAACCACTTCAGCACCGGGCCTATTCTGGCACTTCTCTCCTTCATGTAAAAATCATACATTTATGGCTATAAAATTACTTCAAAACCCCAAACATTATATATGTTTTTTTAGCAGACACCCTAGGGAATAAGATGGCGGTCATTTTTATCTCGCTCGGTATTTGCGCAATAAATTTTTAAACGCCTTTTTTTTGGTAAAAAAAATGGTTTCATGAATGTAAAAAAAATTACAAAACGGTAAAGTTAGCCCAATTTTTTGGGGATAATGTGAAAGATGTTGTTATGCTGAGTAAATGGATACCTAACATGTCATGCTTTAAAATTGCGCACACTCATGGAATAACACCAAACTTCAGTACTTAAAAATCTCCCTAGGCGATGCTTTCAATTTTTTTTACACGTTAACATTTTCTCATTACAGAGGAGGTCTAGTGCTAGAATTGTTGCACTCGTTCTAACGCATGCAGCAATACTTCACATGTGTGGTTTGAACGGTGTTTACATATGTGGGCGGGACTTGCGTGTGCGTTCGCTTCTGAGCGCGAGCTACCGGGCACATGGGCGTTTTTTTCTTTATTTTTTATTTTTTTATTTTTTTGTTTGTTTTTTACTTTTTTGTATTTCTTATGCCGCGTACACACAATCGTTTTTCATGACGTTAAAAATGCCATTTTTAAAAATGGGCATTAAAACCGATCGTGTGTAGGCTCCAGAGCATTTTTAACGACGTGAAAAACGGGCATTAAAAATTTCGAACATGCTCTATTTTTTCACGTTGTTTTTCATGTCGTTTTTTTTAACGTCGTGAAAAACGGTAGTGTGTATGCTTTTACGAGGGGAAAAAAAACGCGCATGCTCAGAATCAAGTATGAGACGGGAGCGCTCGTTCTGGTAAAACTAGCGTTCGTAATGGAGATAGCACATTCGTCACGCTGTAACGGACTGAAAAGCACGAGGCTGAAAAGCGCGAATCGTCTCTCAACAAACTTTACTAACATGAAGGGTGGCGCCATTCGAACAGATCTTCCCCTTTATAGTGCCGTTGTACGTCACTGCGCTTTGCGCGAGCGTTTTTTTTCATGATCGTGTGTACGCAAGACAGGGTTGAGAGGAAACAAGAAAAAAAACGACGAGAAAAACGTTGGTTTTAAAAATGACAAATAAAAACGGACGTGTGTACGCGGCATTACTCTTTTTTTTTACTTTTTGTTTTTTTGGATCACTTTTATTCCTATTACAAGGAATGTAAACATCCCTTGTAATAGGAATCTATTGTGACAGGTCCTCTTTATGGAGAGATGCAGGGTCAATAAGACCCCACGTCTCTCCTCCAGGCTGGAAAGCATGAGATCGGTCAAAAAAATTCACCAATCTCATGCTTACAGCCGAGATCACGGTTTGGTTTACATACGGGAACCCGGCGTGATGTCATAACGTCGCGCCCGGGCCTCCGACGGTCATAGAGATGACTGGTGACCATCTGGTCACCAGTCATCTCTATGCTTCCCATCCGGCACCGGCCAAATCGTTCTCCGAGCCCAAGATGGCACGGGAGAGCCCGGAGAAGCACCGGATGGCGGCGGGAACGTCCCCTCCCGCCGCCTATAAGAACAATCAAGCGGCGGAACTGCCGCTATGATCGTTTTTTATCGTGCACAGAATCGCCGACTGAAAAGAATGATATCTAAATGATTCCTGCAACTGCAGGCATTATTCAGATGTCGCTGCACAAAGCCGAGGACGTCATTTGACGGTGGGCGGTAGGAAAGTGGTTAATATTTCGAAAATTTCGACAAAAGGTAATTTTTCTCCTTCATCGATGTACACTGATGAGACTGCACTGATGGGCACTGATAAGGTGGCAAGGGTGGGCACTGATTGGCACCTGTGGTGGGCATTGACAGGTGGTACTGGCAGGGGCTACTGATTGTCACAGATGACGCAGAATTGCCTCTTCCTCTTCGGGTCCGATGTCCCTTGCACATAAGCCGGTGATTGCCTTTTTTTATGCTCACGCTGTCAGCACAAGGAGAAAACAAAAACCATTACCCAGCTTTTGTTTACATCACGTGATCAGCTGTCATTGGCTGACAGCTGATCACATGGTAAAGGGCAGGTATCGGCCCCTTACTTGGATCTGTCATCACCCGAGTCTCAGTGACTCGGTGACCACAGCGCGCGCGTGCGAGCGAAGGGGAGGACGTTTATTGACGGACTCCCGGCAATTGAGGACCGTGCTGTGGCTGGCGATCAGTTATAGCGCTGATCTCAAGTGATTAAACGGGGTCTAAATGGGCCATTGACATGCATCACAATTCAACTTAGGAATGTGTCTTTGCAAAGTTAAACTAAATGAAATCCTTTCTTATTTTTGCTTGGGGATAGAGTGCAGAGGGATTACAAGTCTAGACAGTTTTTGGGGATGTCTGCACCCCTGATAGGGTGAAGACAACTCCCAAATTTGGCCACTTTATCCTTCCAAATAATTCACTTCCTGTCACATAGCCACACAGGAAGTGAGGGTAAATCCCTACCAATGTCTTTCCTTGGGGACACACAGGTCAATCTAAATACTTTCCCCATTATGTACATTGCACTCCAGCATTTTGCGGGTTACACCCCAAATTATTAGGTATTTTGGACTTTGGGGTTTATTTACTAAAGGCAAATCTACTTTGCACTACAAGTGCACTTGCTGGATATCCGAGGGGGACATGCAAGCAAACAAAAAAAACACCATCTTTGCTTTTACATGATTGGATGTTACAATCACCAGTGATCCCTCAGAATTTCAGCAGCTACACTTTTACTGCAGAGTGGATTTGTCTTTACTAAACCCTAAACTACCCAATGATTTGGGGTGTACACAACAAAGTGCTAGAGTGCAATTTGCTTAATGGGGACACTAGTTAGATTGATCTGTGTGTCCCCAAGAAAAGGCATTGGTAGGGTTTTACCTTCACTTCCTGTTTAGCTGTGTGACAGGAAGTGAAGCCAATTTTACTAAAAGAGGACACAAAGCCCAACCTACAAAAAAAAAAAACCCCAAGCAGGGGTTCTAACAGTTACTTTGTTTCCCTCAAAATGCCCACAATTAGAATTGTATTGCTTGAGCTATTTTTAAGTGCAGTGCTGCTCAAGTACCCCCAACAGGCCATGTTTGTAGGTTTTCCTTCATCTTGCACATGTGCTTTAAATCACAGTCAATGGTTTGGTATTTTGGACAGCAATTCTCCATAAGATAAATTCACAAAACATGTCCTGTTGGGGGTACTTGAGGACTGAGGTTGAGAACCACTGCAGTAAAAAAGGAAAATTGAATACTTACTGATCTGTATTTTTCATTTCCTGGTGATTTTCCATGGCAGCACACAATACAATACATGCATATGCTAGCATGAAGGCACCAGGGTAGACAAATCACACCTGTTGTTTTGACATGCCAATCAGCTGTCACATTTGTTGCAAAGAAAACGCAAAACAAACCTCAAAAACTTTGCATCAAATTTTATTGGTCAACAAAACAAAGAATAATAAAAATAAAAAAACAAAAAACAGGGTCAATTTGAAAAAGTTACAGACTCCACATCTTGAGAAAGATTTGGCTAAATAATGCAGCACAGACAATTAAATCAAAGTGGACAAACATTAACAACATCAAAATTATTTCAGGGGAACATTTCCCCCACACAAAAAAATACAATCCACAAAAGTAAACCAAACATCTGTTTTGCAAAGACATAACAAATAAAATACATGTGTTACAAACTCGATAAGGACACCAAAATGTACATTTTGCCGGACGGACACACACACACACGCTTGCCTCTTTTCAGGGCAAGGTAGAGAATGCTATCTGTGAGCTTTATATAGCATAGGTTTGTGTGCTAATGAGGCAATTGAAAACGCATGCACAGTCCATGGAACACCCAAAATGCAAGTTCACCCAATGTAGAGACTGAACTTCAAAGTGGCTACACCTGTTAAGGATGTCCTTAAATTACTAACCCATAAAAACACTCTCTGAGCATGCCCAGAAATGTCCAGGTGCTGTTCACACACAAAAAGCACAAAAAAAAAAATCTAACAGGCTGGGCATGCACAGAAGAACTCAAATGCAGCTAGCAGAAAATACCCCCCCCCCCCCTGTGCAAAAGTAAGCACATCATCCAGCATGCTACAAAATTAGAGATGGGACAATCCACCAACAAATACCATTGCAGTCTATGGGAACTGACTTGTTAATTTTGCTAGTCCCCACTTGGCTGGCTTATCTTCTAGTTATTGGCCTTAAAATGGGGGCCCGGGTCCCACCCTAAGAAACATATATCAATGTCACCAATTTGGACAACACCAAAAACAAAACAAGGAGAAGTGCCTTTAAATATGCCAAATTGCTTAAGGACCATTTCAAACCACATGCAGTCCATTGCGTTTTTTATGCATCAAAAATTCATGGAAAGTTGGTTATATGGTTCGAAATGGCAGTGTTCTAGTGCGTTCCAGTTCCACAAAAAAAGTAGAACGTGCTGCATTTTACCTGCACTGGACTGTACTGGAACGCAGCAAAACGCATCATAAACGCACTGAAACGCACAGGAACACACCTAAATGCACCAAAAACGCACTGGAACACACTTGTCCTTATCTATGGTTAATAAAAAAGAGGGGTGAAAAAAAACACTGGACTGCATCAAAAAGTACCAAAAATGCACTGGAACGCTTCAAAAACGTGCATGCAGAAAAGCACTTGGAACGCATCCAGATTGCGTTTCTATGGTGTGAACTGGCCCTAGTTCACACCATAGAAACGCAGTCTGGATGCGTTCCAGGTGCTTTTCTGCATGTGCGTTTTTGACACGTTCCAGTGCATTTTTGATGCAGTCCAGTGTTTTTTTTTCCCCCTCTTTTCACTTAGGACAAGTGTGTTGCAGTGCGTCTTTGGTGCATTTAGGTGCATTCCAGTGCGTTTTTGGTACGTTCCGTTGCGTTTTTGATGTGTTTTACTGTGGTCCAGTACAGTTCTGTACCTAAAAAAAAAAAAATGCAGCATGACCAATTTTTTTTTTTGCCTTTCTGAAACGCACTGGAACGGACTACAGTGGTGTGAACTATGCCATTGGCATTAATGTGATCAGCTTTCTTTGCGTTTTTCATGCATCAAAAAAACGCACTGCACCGCATCCGGTGTGAACTGGCCCTAAATATCATACCTGGGGGGTGTCTATAGCAGTGTTTCTCAACTCCAGTCCTCAAGGCGCCCCAACAGGTCATGTTTTCAGGATTTCCCTCAGATGAAACAGCTGTGGGAATTACTAAAGCAGTTAAACTGATCAAATAACCTGTGCAAAATAATGGAGAGCCTGAAAACATGACCTGTTGGGGCGCCTTGAGGACTGGAGTTAAGAAACACTGGTCTATAGTATGCCTGTAAAGTAGCGCATGTTTTCCATGTTTATAACCGTTCCAGAGCAAAATTACATATTTTAAAGTGAAATAATAGTCATTGAAAAGTACTCGCGGCTGTAATGAATTGCTGGTTCCCGTCAATACAGATAAAAGTCATTGAAAGTCTTTGATAACAAAAAAAAAAAAGCGTGGGGGTCCCCCCAAATTCCATTACCAGGCCCTTCAGGTCTGGAATGGATATTAAGGGGAACTCTGCCGCAAATTAAAAAAAAAAATGCGTGCGGTTCCCCCAAATATCCATACCAGGCCCTTCAGATCTGGTATGGATTTTAAGGGGAACTCCACCCCAAATTAAAAAAAAATGGCGTGGAGTCCCCCCAAAAATCCACACCAGACACTTATCCGAGCACACAACCTGGCAGGCCGCAGGAAAAGAGGGGGGGGACGAGAGAGCGCCCCCCCTCCCTCCTGAACCATACCAGGCCACATGCCCTCAACATGGGGAGGATGTCCCCATGTTGATGGGGACAAGGGCCTCATCCCCACAAACCTTGCCCTGTGGTTGTGGGGGTCTGCGGGCGGGGGGCTTATCGGAATCTGGAAGACCCCTTTAACAAAGGGGACCCCCAGATCCCGCCCCCCCCTGTATGAAATGGTAATGGGGTACAAATGTACCCCTACCATTTCACAAAGAAAGTGTAAAATTTTTTAAAAATTACAAGAGCCGGTTTTTGACAATTCCTTTATTAATGTCTTCTTCTTCTCTTTTCTTACATCTTCTTCCATCTTCTTCTTTTCTCCATTCGGGTTTCTTCCTCCATCTTGTTCTTCCTCTTCATCTTCATCTTCCTTCGGTCTTCTCGTCCGCATCTTGCTCCGGCTTCTTCTTTCTTCTTCGGCCACTCCGTTTGAATTGGAGGTTCCCGCTGTGCGACGCTTCAGTTCTTCAGTTCTCCTCTGGGTTCGCTGCCACCCGGTGACCCCGCCCCCCCTGACGCACATGGATTTCACGGGGACTTTCCCGTGGTGTCAGAGGGGGGCGGAGCCACCGGGTGGCAGCGGACCAAGAGGAGAACTGAATCGTCACACAGCGGGAACCTCCAATTCAAGCGGAGCGGCCGAAGAAGAAAGAAGAAGCCGGAGCAAGATGCGGACGAGAAGACCGAAGGAAGAAGGAAGATGAAGATGAAGATGAAGAACAAGATGGAGGAAGAAACCCGAATGGAGAAAAGAAGAAGATGGAAGAAAAGAGAAGACATTAATAAAGGAATTGTCAAAAACCGGCTCTTGTCATTTTTAAAATTTTTTACACTTTCTTCGTGAAATGGTAGGGGTACAATGTACCCCATTACCAATTCACACAGGGGGGGGCCGGGATCTGGGGGTCCCCTTTGTTAAAGGGTTCTTGCAGATTCCGATAAGCCCCCCGCCCGCAGACCCCCACAACCACCGCGCAAGGGTTGTGGGGATGAGGCCCTTGTCCCCATCAACATGGGGACATCCTCCCCATGTTGAGGGCATGTGGCCAGGTACGGTTCAGGAGGGAGGGGGGGCGCTCTCTCGTCCCCCCCTCTTTTCCTGCGGCCTGCCAGGTTGCGTGCTCGGATAAGGGTCTGGTATGGATTTTTGGGGGGACTCCACGCCATTTTTTTTTTAAATTTGGGGTGGAGTTCCCCTTAAAATCCACACCAGATCTGAAGGGCCTGGTATGGATATTTGGGGGGAACCGTACACTTTTTTTTTTTTAATTTGCGGCGGAGTTTCCCTTATACGCTTTTTTTTTTTTGTTTGTTATCAAAGACTTTCAATTACTTTTCTCTATATTGCTGGGAGCCGACAATTCATTACAGCCGCGGGTGCTTTTAAATGCTTTTTTCCTTTAGAAATGTCATTTTGCTGGCGCACTGGGAAGTTCAGAGCTGCGCCTGTTCAACTTATGCAAATTGGTTTACGTGACTTGACATTTACTAAGATTTTGCCGGCGCAGTGTCTTGGCGCAAGGAAACAAGGAAAATTGCCGCGCTGAGCTCAAAAAAACCTCCCGCAGCTTGAATCGTACTTGCCGGCGCAGCGGGCTGGTTCTTAAAAAGTTACTTTCTCACTCTATTTTGGGCATATTAGTTATTTGGGCAGGTGTCACTACATTTCCTCACATCACCCCACATCACCCCCATTATATTTTTACTTCCAGCTTCTTTATATTTAGATTTTAACATGCCGTGTGCCAGGTCCATAGTGGCGCACTGAGCGCCTCCTCCCGTCCGCCGAGAACACTATAGTAAATGGGAAATAGGGGTGCGCTACCGGCGCTAATGTTTTGTAAATACCAAAACAGCCATTGCGCGCGCAGATGCGCCGATACTTATGGTGCAAACATTTTGTAAATCAGCCCTGTGTGTGTATGTATTGTTTTACGGGAATTCTGGCGTCTCTGGACACCAGGGTCGCATACTTGCATGTCCCCATCTGCAACAGCCATCTGAGTTTTCTGCGCTTTGCGATTTGACTTGGCGTCGGCACCCAGAGTTGTTCACAAGGTGCTCGCCCCGATCTGGGCTTTGCTGAGACAGCGAGACATTGGTATCGTGGGCTACTTGGGCGTTCTTTTTCTGAGAGCTGCTTCTGGCTGAGAATTAGAGGAGGACATGTCTATAGCCAGTCGGACCCTCCAGGACTTTGGTTGGGTACTGAACATACAGAAGTCGGTGTTGGTACCGACTCAGTGTCTGAAGTCCCTAAACTTGATCCTGAATTCTTTGGAGGCGAAGGTCTTCCTTCCTTTGGAGCAGTTGCAGACGCTCCTGTCGACTGTGAAATTGTTGGGTCCAGGAGGTTGTTCCTTCCTTTTCCATAGGACTGTGATCACGACGGACGCCAGCCTCACGGTCTGGAAGAATCTCGACCGCCGATCGATGTCCTCGAAATTCGAGCGATCAGACTGTGCCTCTCCAAGTGGTCGCAGAGACTTCAGGGGCGCCTGATCAGGTTTCAGTTGGACGGCCGCAGCGTCGGTAGTCGCTCTCATCCTAAGTTGGGCCGAAAGGAGCGTGCAGGCTTACACCCCCACATAGAGACCTGGCAGGCAAACTATCTGATTCGCCAGATGCTGGACCAAAGGGTATGGTCTTTTCACCCGGAGGTGTTTTCAATTACTTTGTCGGAATTGGGGCACACCAGTTGTGGATCTCCTGGTTTCTCGACTCAATCGCAGGTGCCGAGGTTTGTGGCCAGGTCCAAGGCTCCCCGGGCAGACACGTTGGTGGCTCCATAGGGAATTTATGCCTTTCCCCTACTGGAATTGCTTCCTCTTCTGCTCCGCAGAATGGAGGCTGCTGGGATTCTGGTGATTCTGATCACCCCAGATTGGTCCCAGTGTCCCTGGTACGCCGACCTCGGGAGACTGGTGGCTGACGCTCCCCGGCGGCTGCCAATGCGGGAGGACCCTCTGTCTCAAGGTCCCATGCTTCATCCTGGTTTACAGTCGCTGGCTTTAACGGCTTGACTATTGAAAGCCAGGTACTAAGGGACCGTGGTCTGGCAGATTCGGTAATCCCCTTCATGTTGAGGGCCCAGGAATCTTGATCCCGGACGATCTACCATTGCACTTGGAAGGCCTACATCTCTATATGTGATGTGATGGCCAGGCGCACATGGACATGGCCGGTTTCTTGGATCCTGCTGTTCTTGCAGTGCGGAGTGGATCTGAACCTTGCCTTGAGCACTATTAAGGGGCAGATTTAAGCCTTGGCTGTCTTCTTCCAATGGCCCCTGGTGGCTCACTCACTGGTAAGTATGTGTGTGCAGGGGGTCCGACGTGTGGTTCTCCCGTTTGGACCACCGCTTCCTCCGTGGACTTGTCTCTAGTGCTCTCGGTACTTCAAGAACCGCCCTTTGAGAACATCAGGGAGTTTCCACTCTTTCTCAGAAAGTTGCCTTTCTAGTTGCCACTACTTTGGTCAGAAGGGTTTCTGGAATGGCGGCCTTGTCTTGCAAGTCGCCTTACTTGGTCCTCCATAAGGATAAGCGGTGCTTTACCCGCAACCTTCATTCCTTCCTAAGGTGGTTTCGGCTTTTCACCTAAACGAGGACATTGTGTTTCCGTCCTTGTGTCCTCGGCCGTCGCATCCCAGGAGGCTGCGCTACATACCTTGGACTTGGTACATGCCCTTCGGGTGTACCTGTCTGCTACTGCTTCGCTTCGGAGTTCTGACTCGCTGTTCGTGACGGTATCTGGTCCACAGAGAGGGGCCTGCCGGTCTCGTCGGCCACCCTTTGAGGTGGATCAGGCTGATCGTCATCCAAGCCTATGCCCTTTAGGGGCGGGCATCTCCCTTTCCTGTCGCGGCGCATTCAACCAGGGCAATTTGTGCTTCCTGGGCTTTCCGACATCTAGCATCTGTCTTCAAAGTGTGTGAGACGGCGACCTGGTCGTCTGTTCACACTTTCCCAACGTTTTACAAGGTTGATGTGTGTGTGCATCTCCGGATGCTTCCTTGGCCGCAAGTTTGTTGCAGGTGGCTGTTTGAGGTTGCAACTCCTCCGTGAGGAGCTCTGTTTGTTTGGGGTGACGTTAAGTCTTCTTTTGATTGCTGTACCCACCCCTCATTTTTTCTGACACTGCTTGGGGACGTCCCACTTTGTCAAGAATTAAGGAGCTGTGTCCGTCCATGGACGATAAGAGAAAATAGGATTTTTTGTACTCACCGTAAAATCCTTTTCTCGTTCGTCCATGGACGGACACCGCACCCACCCCTCCTCCTTTTTTAGGTTTATACTGCTTGTTACGAACTGAGGCTACATGCTGCAGGGCGGAGGGTTATGTCTGGAGGGACCGCCCCCTGAGCGGGGCTGTTCATCTCTGATTATTGCAACGTGTTTTTAATTATCTAACATGTTCTGCCTAGTCCTCTCCTATGAACAGGAACATAACCCACTTTGTCAAGATTTAAGGAGCTGTGTCCATCCATAGACGAACGAGAAAAGGATTTTACGGGGAGTACAAAAAATCCTATTTTTTTTTTTTGTTTATGGTTTCTGATCATGCGCAGTCTTTTCTGATTTTTCTCGTACTAAAACGGTACACATTAAACGAAAATCGTTCATTCTGTTCTCGTATGAAAATTCTAGTTTGAAATGTTCCTATTGGTTGTTTTTCTTAAAGATGGAAGTGGACACTTTGAGAGCTCAGCTGTCAACAGTCACCCATCAAAACCACCATCTGACTGACAAGTTGAAGGAATTTGCTGACTACCCCCTGGTGCAGGAAGAAAAAGTGGAGCTTCAGGCACAAGTTAAGTTACTGAAACAGCAACTGGAAAATCTGCAGAGAGAAAATCACATACTGAGAGAAAGTACGTTTTTATACTGTATGCTAATTGTGGAATACAGTGGAACCTCGGATTGCGAGTAACGCGGTTAATGAGCGTTTCGCAATACGAGCACTGTATTTGGTAAAATCCTAACTCGGTTTGTGAGTGTTGGCTCGCAAAACGAGCAGGATTCAGGCCAAAGCAGGTGCAGTACCGCGTTTTGGCCTGAGGTGGGGGGGGCGCCGGAGCCGAATGGCGCCGATCGGCGGAGTTCGGAAATGGCCGGAAAGGCCCGAGGACAGTTCGGCTGACCTCTGCAAACCTTGGAAAGGCTCATGAACAAAGTCTTTCCGAGGTTTGCCGAGGTCAGCTGAACTGTCCTCGGGCCTTTCCGGCCGTTTCCAAGGCTCTCCAGGTGCCCCCCCCGCCTCTGGCCTATTGCATACCATTGAAGTCAACGCGGAACTAATTATTTTCGTTTCCATTAACTTCAATGGGGAAACTCGCTTTGATATGCGAGTACTTTGGATTACGAGCATTTTCCTGGAACGGATTATGCTCGTAATCCAAGGTTCAACTATATTTTATTACATAGAGCTGTTATCATTATACACACATAAAAATTTCTATGCCTCACCCTCACCTTATCGCAAAATTGAGATGAGCACCATCTTTGTCAGAATTGTGCCTTTAGCCGCTTCATTAGCAGCCTAAAGTACCCCATTACCAGTTTTGAACACTGTGATAGTTTGGCTGACGATTATTTCATTATGCAACCCTGTACCCAAATGAGTTTTATATAAAAAAAAAATTTAGCTTTCTTTTGGTAGTATTTAATAACCAGTAGTATTTATTTATTTATATATATATATATATATATGTGTGTGTGTGTGTGTGTGTGTGTATATATATATATATATATATATATATATATATATATATATAAAATGTATACACACACACATAATTTTTTATATATATATATATATATATAAAATTATTTACTGCTAAAATAAAAATTCCAGAAGAGCATAAACTCCTGAAATTTACCCTTTTTTGGAGGGTAGACTCCCCAAGGTGATCTCATGTTTGTTGAAATTAAGAAACTTGCCGGTATTGAGGAGGCGGTATAGAGAGGAGGATATGAAGGGGTTAATGTACAGGCCCATACAGTGGCAGGATGTTTATGAAAGGGTTAATGCTCAGATGTGTAGGACAGGGAAGGTTTAGGTGTTAATATACTGGTCACATGGGGTCACATTCATTCTGTGCCTGTTCATAATTACTGTTCTCTCTTTTCTTCACCTATTGTAAGGGGAAAGGGAGGCATCTGCACTGTAAATGGTGCCATGTGATCACTTTGATGACCAATCACAGCGATCATATGGTACCCAGGCCCTCGGATTGGCTTTGTCCAGTGTCTCTGTGTACCAAGTTGTCTAATGACAGCTCAGTACACAGCAATCACCAGACGGATCCATTGCCATTCAATGACAACATCTTTGCTAGCGTCCAATCTCCTGAAGGCAGCTGCAGAACACATGGTCTAAAACTGAGATCTTATGTCCTGTATTGTACTCCAAGAAAAAGATTTTACATGCGAGAGAAAAATCCTTATTCCTTTTTTTAATTTTTTTTTTTTTTTTTATAATAAAGATATCAAGGGCTCTTTTCAATAATTGATTGGGGTTATGATGTTTTGTTGTGTGGTGGTTTTTAGCTGGGTAAAAATCCTAGTTGAGAGTTAAGCATCCCATCCATATTTTTGGTTTGATTTCTATAGATAGTGGAAATATTATGTTTTCTTCTTCTGTTTTAACCTTTGTGCAAAATGTATAATTTTTTTCATCCATTGTGTTCAGTAATTTTTGCGTCATTAAAACAAATGTTTAAATTGAAATAAAAAAACGTTGTAATGCCTTGCACCAGAAATTTAGTTTTGATGTCATTTATTATTGGAAAGGAATTGTCGAATGAAATGTACACCTGTTTTATTTTAAAGTAATGCTGGTTTTAAAACTAACCTTAATCTAAGTAGGAAGAAAGTGCATTTTCTTTTTAATTTTGTTAAAGTGGTTGTAAAGGCTTACTTTTTTTAATGTAGAATAACACGTGTTATACTTGCCTACTCTGTGCAGTGGTATTGCACAGAGCGCCCCAATCCTCCTCTTCTGAGGTCCCCCCCCTCCCGGAGCTCCTGGCTCCTCCCTCTTCTGCGTGTGCCACCTTAGCAAGCCTTTTGCTATGGGGGACACACATATGGGCTCACTCCTGAGCCAGGCTCTGTGCACTCAAAGACACACAAACCATGGCTCGGCCCGGATCCCTCGTCATAGAATTTGATTGAAAGCAGCAGAAGCCAATGGCTCCTGCTGCTGCCTTTTGTGTCCTGTGAGAAGAGGAACAGTGACCATCGCTGCTACAGACGGGCATAGCGGTGGCTTGAGAGAGGGCTCAGGTAAGTATAAGGGGTGTGAGGGGCGATACTAGCACTTAGACATTTTTAACCTTAATGCAGGAAATGCATGCCTTTTTAGAACCACTTTTAAAGTGGTTGTAAACCTCTGAAAAAGGTTCCTGCATAAAGAGATATGCTTTGTTCATGTTTCATGTCAAAGTCAGACCAACTTGTGTCAGAACAATTAAGATGGCTCTCATTGGGAACCATTGATTTGTACACATCATATGATATGTGCTCCCAAAGTCGGAGCGTATGTCGTACCAGTGTGAACCCAGCCTTATAGTGTGTAGTTTTCGCAATCCAGAGCACTAAGTGCCATTTCTGTCTGCTGCTTCATTCCTCTATCTGCATGAATCAATTCTGACACCAAGAGGAAAAAAGGTGAACGGGGAGGGACCTCCAGGACACAGCCTGTGATCGACAGATTCATTTCTGTTACTGTGTGCTGTGTGGAGGGGGGTGTGTCTCTTCCATCCAATTAGCTCTCCTCTCTGAGCTCTGCAGAGTAACATTGTAGCTCCCCTCCCCCTTTTTTCTAACCGCTTAGACAAGCTGTATAAATTCTGCACTTTTGCGCGGCTATAGTGCAGAGAAGACTGCAGATAAACAGGTACAACTTATGTAAGAGGCTTTGTTTCATCTCTGTGTATCACCCAGTCACTTCACTGGGTATATATAAGGGTTTACAACCACTTTTTTAGTCTGTCTTGAAATTGCATGGAGAATAACATATTTTTTGCCAGACGAAAAGGTGCAATAGTGGATAGGTTAGGAAAATTCTAGAGCTATACATGCAGTAGATGTTGGAAAGCATCAACCTCCTAGACAAAATATACTGTAACTAAATCTTTATCTCTCCAGAATCCTCTCACCCATCAGCGGACTTCCTGTCTCTTCAAGAGGACCTGAAAAGAATGGAGGCTGCTAGAAAGTTTGACCAAGATGAATTTAAAATCCAAAGAGAAATCCTTGAAAGACAGCTAGAGCTAGAGGTAAGCTTGCAGACAACACTTGGACACACAATGTTGTGTTGCAACTTGCTGGCAATAGTTACGGTGCTCCATAGTATGGCTTAACCTAGCTGCCTGGGAATGTTCAGTTGCTATAAATGTATTTCATTTACGGAATTCTACTTTGATGAATACACTAGCAAATGTTCTGCTTTTCTGTATCTTGAACCAAACTCTAAATTTATAAATCCATGCGATTTTCTTCATCAATTTAAAAAAATAAAAAACATGGGAGACTTCTGCTGAATTGAAAGCTGAACTCCCTGTTTAGTTACATAGCCCTAAAGCTGAACTCCGTTTTAGTTACATTGCCCTAAAGCTGAACTCCGTTTTAGTTACATTGCCCTAAAGCTGAACTCCGTTTTAGTTACATTGCCCTAAAGCTGAACTCCGTTTTAGTTACATAGCCCTAAAGCTGAACTCCGTTTTAGTTACATAGCCCTAAAGCTGAACTCCGTTTTAGTTACATAGCCCTAAAGCTGAACTCCATTTTAGTTACATAGCCCTAAAGCTGAACTCCGTTTTAGTTACATAGCCCTAAAGCTGAACTCCGTTTTAGTTACATAGCCCTAAAGCTGAACTCCCTTTTACTTACATAGCCCTAAAGCTGAACTCCCTGTTTAGTTACATAGCCCTAAAGCTGAACTCCCTTTTTAGTTACATAGCCCTAAAGCTGAACTCCCTTTTTAGTTACATAGCCCTAAAGCTGAACTCCCTTTTTTAGTTACATAGCCCTAAAGCTGAACTCCCTTTTTAGTTACATAGCCCTAAAGCTGAACTCCGTTTTAGTTACATAGCCCTAAAGCTGAACTCCGTTTTAGTTACATAGCCCTAAAGCTGAACTCCCTTTTACTTACATAGCCCTAAAGCTGAACTCCCTGTTTAGTTACATAGCCCTAAAGCTGAACTCCCTTTTTAGTTACATAGCCCTAAAGCTGAACTCCCTTTTTTAGTTACATAGCCCTAAAGCTGAACTCCCTTTTTAGTTACATAGCCCTAAAGCTGAACTCCCTTTTTAGTTACATAGCCCTAAAGCTGAACTCCCTTTTTAGTTACATAGCCCTAAAGCTGAACTCCCTTTTTAGTTACATAGCCCTAAAGCTGAACTCCGTTTTAGTTACATAGCCCTAAAGCTGAACTCCCTTTTACTTACATAGCCCTAAAGCTGAACTCCCTGTTTAGTTACATAGCCCTAAAGCTGAACTCCCTTTTTAGTTACATAGCCCTAAAGCTGAACTCCCTTTTTAGTTACATAGCCCTAAAGCTGAACTCCCTTTTTAGTTACATAGCCCTAAAGCTGAACTCCCTTTTTAGTTACATAGCCCTAAAGCTGAACTCCCTTTTTAGTTACATAGCCCTAAAGCTGAACTCCCTTTTTAGTTACATAGCCCTAAAGCTGAACTCCCTTTTTAGTTACATAGCCCTAAAGCTGAACTCCCTTTTTAGTTACATAGCCCTAAAGCTGAACTCCCTTTTTTAGTTACATAGCCCTAAAGCTGAACTCCCTTTTTAGTTACATAGCCCTAAAGCTGAACTCCCTTTTAGTTACATAGCCCTAAAGCTGAACTCCCTGTTTAGTTACATAGCCCTAAAGCTGAACTCCCTGTTTAGTTACATAGCCCTAAAGCTGAACTCCCTGTTTAGTTACATAGCCCTAAAGCTGAACTCCGTTTTAGTTACATTGCCCTAAAGCTGAACTCCGTTTTAGTTACATTGCCCTAAAGCTGAACTCCGTTTTAGTTACATAGCCCTAAAGCTGAACTCCGTTTTAGTTACATAGCCCTAAAGCTGAACTCCGTTTTAGTTACATAGCCCTAAAGCTGAACTCCATTTTAGTTACATAGCCCTAAAGCTGAACTCCGTTTTAGTTACATAGCCCTAAAGCTGAACTCCATTTTAGTTACATAGCCCTAAAGCTGAACTCCCTTTTTAGTTACATAGCCCTAAAGCTGAACTCCGTTTTAGTTACCAAGCCCTAAAGCTGAACTCCCTTTTTAGTTACATAGCCCTAAAGCTGAACTCTCTTTTTTAGTTACATAGCCCTAAAGCTGAACTCCCTTTTTAGTTCCCTAGCCCTAAAGCTGAACTCCCTTTTTAGTTACATAGCCCTAAAGCTGAACTCCCTTTTTTAGTTACATAGCCCTAAAGCTGAACTCCCTTTTTTAGTTACATAGCCCTAAAGCTGAACTCCCTTTTTTAGTTACATAGCCCTAAAGCTGAACTCCCTTTTTTAGTTACATAGCCCTAAAGCTGAACTCCCTTTTTTAGTTACATAGCCCTAAAGCTGAACTCCCTTTTTTAGTTACATAGCCCTAAAGCTGAACTCCCTTTTTTAGTTACATAGCCCTAAAGCTGAACTCCCTTTTTTAGTTACATAGCCCTAAAGCTGAACTCCCTTTTTTAGTTACATAGCCCTAAAGCTGAACTCCCTTTTTTAGTTACATAGCCCTAAAGCTGAACTCCCCTTTTTTAGTTACATAGCCCTAAAGCTGAACTCCCTGTTTAGTTACATAGCCCTAAAGCTGAACTCCCTGTTTAGTTACATAGCCCTAAAGCTGAACTCCCTGTTTAGTTACATAGCCCTAAAGCTGAACTCCCTGTTTAGTTACATAGCCCTAAAGCTGAACTCCCTGTTAGTTACATAGCCTCAAAGCTGAACTCCCTGTTTAGTTACATAGCCCTAAAGCTGAACTCCCTGTTTAGTTACATAGCCCTAAAGCTGAACTCCCTGTTTAGTTACATAGCCCTAAAGCTGAACTCCCTGTTTAGTTACATAGCCCTAAAGCTGAACTCCCTGTTAGTTACATAGCCTCAAAGCTGAACTCCCTGTTTAGTTACATAGCCCTAAAGCTGAACTCAGTTTTAGTTACATTGCCCTAAAGCTGAACTCCGTTTTAGTTACATAGCCCTAAAGCTGAACTCCGTTTTAGTTACATAGCCCTAAAGCTGAACTCCCTTTTTAGTTGCATAGCCCTAAAGCTGAACTCCGTTTTAGTTACATAGCCCTAAAGCTGAACTCCGTTTTAGTTACATAGCCCTAAAGCTGAACTCCGTTTTAGTTACATAGCCCTAAAGCTGAACTCCCTTTTTAGTTACATAGCCCTAAAGCTGAACTCCGTTTTAGTTACCAAGCCCTAAAGCTGAACTCCCTTTTTAGTTACATAGCCCTAAAGCTGAACTCTCTTTTTTAGTTACATAGCCCTAAAGCTGAACTCCCTTTTTAGTTCCCTAGCCCTAAAGCTGAACTCCCTTTTTAGTTCCCTAGCCCTAAAGCTGAACTCCCTTTTTTAGTTACATAGCCCTAAAGCTGAACTCCCTTTTTTAGTTACATAGCCCTAAAGCTGAACTCCCTTTTTTAGTTACATAGCCCTAAAGCTGAACTCCCTTTTTTAGTTACATAGCCCTAAAGCTGAACTCCCTTTTTTAGTTACATAGCCCTAAAGCTGAACTCCCTTTTTAGTTACATTGCCCTAAAGCTGAACTCCCTTTTTAGTTACATAGCCCTAAAGCTGAACTCCCTTTTTTTAGTTACATAGCCCTAAAGCTGAACTCCCTTTTTTAGTTACATAGCCCTAAAGCTGAACTCCCTTTTTTAGTTACATAGCCCTAAAGCTGAACTCCCTTTTTTAGTTACATAGCCCTAAAGCTGAACTCCCTTTTTTAGTTACATAGCCCTAAAGCTGAACTCCCTTTTTAGTTACATAGCCCTAAAGCTGAACTCCCTGTTAGTTACATAGCCCTAAAGCTGAACTCCGTTTTAGTTACATAGCCCTAAAGCTGAACTCCCTTTTTAGTTACATAGCCCTAAAGCTGAACTCCTTTTTAGTTACATAGCCCTAAAGCTGAACTCCGTTTTAGTTACATAGCCCTAAAGCTGAACTCCCTTTTTAGTTACATAGCCCTAAAGCTGAACTCCCTTTTTAGTTACATAGCCCTAAAGCTGAACTCCCTGTTTAGTTACATAGCCCTAAAGCTGAACTCCCTTTTTTAGTTACATAGCCCTAAAGCTGAACTCCCTTTTTTAGTTACATAGCCCTAAAGCTGAACTCCCTTTTTAGTTACATAGCCCTAAAGCTGAACTCCCTTTTTTAGTTACATAGCCCTAAAGCTGAACTCCCTTTTTAGTTACATAGCCCTAAAGCTGAACTCCCTTTTTTAGTTACATAGCCCTAAAGCTGAACTCCCTGTTTAGTTACATAGCCCTAAAGCTGAACTCCAGGAAACATTTTGGTTCCTTTTCTGATTAAAAAAAAATGACCTCTGTGGATACCTGTCTGGCATTGAAACTTGAGTTCAGGCAGTAGTACACTGATCATTCCTCACTGTACAGATCTATTCAGTAGTATTCTTGTCACTGAATGCAGATGGAACGTGGTCTTGAAATGAAGATGCAGCTATTAAATCGTGAGGAATCGTTGAGAAGGTTAAATGTGCAAGTAGAGCAACTGGATTTTCAACTGCGTCAGACTCAGCAAGGTTTGACTTATTTTCTAAAATGTTTAGAACTGCATTGTGAATGTCAACACAATGCTTCAGTGATTTCATACAGGAAAGTCAATACAAGGTTTCTCAGACTTCCTTACTGTTCTTCATTGCTAATTTCTGTACTGACAATGTTTTTAGCAGAGCTGTATAAAATGTGGCCACACAATGGCTCGTGCTCACACTGAATCTGACTTTGCCATCGTTCAACTTCACTTGAAATTGCATGATTTCAAAGCCGCAGGTCAGTGCGACTTGGCTGACATTTGTGTGACTTCATGCACAGATGTCTTAAATGGTGCAAAAACCTTTTTTTTTTCAGATCGGTGCACATTGCAAAGTCGGAATCGCATTGCAAATCGCACTGATTTGAACAGTTCCATTGCCGACAATGGGGTGCAATTTATCAAATCGCCTGACAAGTCGCACTGATGTGAATGGGGGCTAATGATATAACACACTAAAAACAATAGAGTACATGTAAGAGAAAAAGAAAAAAATAAATCTATATGAAATGCTATCAATGGCACCATTGGGGCTTCACTTTCTCATTGGCTTGCTTGAGGCTTATTTACACACAAACTCTGTGTCTTGGACATCTGTAGCATTTTAGGCCCTCAAAAGCCCCAACATTACATTTTTAAATTGAATTGTATACTATTAGATTGTAATGTATGCTATTTCTATGGACAAGCTTTATAATAAGCCTTGTTCTATTTCTTTCTCGTACATCACGGGACACAGAGCGACATAGTCATTACTAATGGGTTATATAGATACCTTCAGGTGCTGGCACTGGCAACTTCCAAAACCGGAAGTACCCTCCCCTATATAAGCCCCTCCCATCCGGGAGCACCTCAGTTTTTTTGCCAGTGTCTAAGGTGTTGGCCAAGAAGAAACATGTGTTTTTCACTGAGCTTGCGTACAGGTTCTTTTGGGCCTCAGTAAGCTATTCCGGATCCGACCAAAAAAGCTTCATAGCTAAACGGTCGGTACCCGGGCCTTGCAGAGAAGAGCAAGGTTTTGCCTGTAATGCTTCTCTTAGGAGAGCTGGACCCTGGGATCCAGAGCTCTGGTCATACCCATGACCAAGATGTTTTCTGTGCAGGGTGCTATACAGGTCCAGGGGAGTGGAATCCTTGGGAACCCGGTCCCTGAAGGTTTAATTACAATACCTGCCGTGATAGGTGAAGTTTGGGCTTCTGTGGACCAAACAAAGTCCTGCGGCGGGGAACAGGTAAGTGGGGGCCCCCAGGAACTTGGTTCTATTGGGGGACCCCCAAGCCTAATTTGTCTTTCTGTCTGTTACCTAACGGTATTCCCGCTAATATCTGTGCATGCCTGTAACTACTAAAAAATTAATAATTTTAATAGTGGTCAAGAAAAAAAAAAAAAATATATATATATATATATTTAATATATTAGACTGCGGTACCTGTGTTAATCCACTAGAGGCCGCTGTGGAACGTTTCTTGTCATGTGGACTAGTTTCTTTTTATCAGAGCAAGTCCAGGCAGATGGTGAGTTCTCTTGTGGGAAACTGCTTCCTCTGCTCTGTGCGCCGCAGCGCTTCTGCGCATGTGCGAGCGTCCCAGCATGTTAAAAAACACAATTATGTGTTGTGAGCTGGCTATGGAGTGCAGAGACAGAGCTGGCAACATTTAAAAAAGGCATACAGCAAGCGGTTGATGCAGGCATCCCCATAGAAAGGCACATTAGTAGACACCAACTGTTTTTATAGCAGCATTTGTGCTAGACTATTGTCAGTAAGTGGTGTATTTCGGCTGGAATACCTCAGCTTTGGGCTTAGGAATAATGCCGTCTGAAAACTCCGGGACTAAAAATTCCAGGAAGTATAGGGGGTCTCCATCGGGCTCTGAGGATCTTGGGCATGCTTCGGCTGCACCAGTCTCCCCTGAAGAATCAGAGGTTAGTGACCGTAGGGCACCCCCAGGAGTACCTGGTACTGTGGCTGTCCTCAGTTCACCTGCTCCTGTGTATGTAACAGAGGAGGTTTTTTCCTCAGCTCTGGGAGGGCTGGAAGAGAGATTGTCAGCATTGATCGCTGCTTCCCTGTCACAGGAAAAAAGCGCTCGACCTCCGTCTCCTCCCTCAGAGTGCCTGTTAGCAGAGCAACAGTCCCATACAGGGATCGACCTGCCTGAAGGGGATCAGGATGAGGTCGATTCTGTTGTAGAGGAATCAACAGTGGAAGAGCCATTCTCAGCATCACATGCTGAAAGGTTATGGGTTCAGTCCCTGACTAATATGGTCCGATCAGCATTTAAAATGCCCCTTGCGGAGCCATCATCCACTTCTGTCTCCTCGTTGGGGTCGCTAAAAGCTCCCCAGACTGTTTGTTCCTTTCCGATCCATCCTTTTACTGGAAGGGCTCATTTACCAGGATTGGGAGCATCCTGATAAAATATTTACTCCTCCCAAGAGATTTCAAGTGGTCTATCCCATGGAGGATAAGTTCATCAAAAAATGGAGGGTCCCTACAGTGGACGCAGCCATCTCTTGTGTGAATAAATCACTGAAATGTTCAAGGACCCAATAGATAAAAAATTAGAGTCCTTATTAAAATCTGCTTTTTCTACAGCAGGATTGGTGACACAACCAGCAGTGGCAGCTATTGGGGTCTGCCAAGCAGTGAAGGATCAGTTGAAACAGGTCTTAAGGGACTTGCCAGATCAGCAGGCTCTTGCCCTAGCTGATCTACCTAGAGCCTTATGCTTTGCGGTGGACGCTATAAAGGATTCAATCCATCAGGCCTCCCGCCTTACACTGTCTGTAGTACATATGCGCAGGCTTTTATGGCTCAAAAACTGGTCTGCTGAAGCTCCCTGTAAAAAATTGCTGGTCAGCTTCCCATTTCATGGTGAACGCTTATTCGGGGAAGACCTGGACAAATATATCCAGAGAATTTCCAGCGGTAAAAGTACACTTTTGCCGGTTAAAAACAGAGTTAGAGGTCCCTCTTTTAAGAGGCCTGCTTCTCCAGTCCCTAGGACATCGGCTGTGAAACAGTTCCGACGGCCTCCTCGGTCAAATCCCGGGGGTAAAAATCAGGGACAATTGCAGGGTAACAAGAAGCCCTGGAGCAGGAGAGGTACAAAACCTCCCCCAAAGTCAAATGCATGAAGGGTTGCCCCCACTCAATCGGGTGGGGGGAAGACTTCAGTTGTTCACAGAGACCTGGCAAGACACGATCAGAGACAGATGGGTGCTCTCCGCAGTAAGTCTGGGATACAAATTGGAGTTAAAAGACTCCCCTCCTTCCCACTTTATAAGGTCAAACGTGCCAAGGGATCCCCAGAAGAGAGGATCCCTCCTGTTGGCACTAGAACAATTATTGCTCCAAGCAGTAAGTATTAGAGGTTCCCCTGGAAGAATGGGGGTTCGGGTTTTACTCAAACCTCTTTACAGTCCCGAAGCCAAATGGGGACGTGAGGCCCATATTAAATCTAAAAGGGCTAAACAAATTCCTACATATCAGGACTTTCCGGATGGAGTCGATCCGGTCGGTGGCCACTGCCCTACAAGGGGAGGAATGGTTAGCCTCGATCGACATCAAAGATGCTTATTTGCACATTCCCATCTTTCCAGCCCACCAAAAATTTCTACGCTTTGCGGTAGAAGGGCGCCATTTTCAGTTCAGAGCCTTACCCTTCGGTCTGGCCACAGCACCACGAGTGTTCACAAAAATTCTGGCCCCATTATTGGCCAATCTAAGAACACGAGGTGTAACGATAATGGCATATCTAGATGACTTGTTGCTGATAGACCACTCAGTGGAAAAACTAGAAGTGGTTGTTCACGAGACAATCAAGTATCTGGAATATCACGGTTGGATTATCAACCGAGACAAGTCAGCCCTAAAACCAGTCAAAAGTCTGGAATACTTGGGGCTAAGGCTGGATTCAGACCAGAGAAAAATTTTCTTGCCTCAAGAAAAGGGGTCGTCTTTGAGAGATTTGATCCACTTAGTGGGTTCAAATAGACAGCCATCCATACGCCTGTGCATGAGGCTGCTGGGAAAAATGGTGGCATCATTCGAAGCAGTACCCTACGGTCAATTCCATTCAAGGAATTTGCAAAGGGCCATACTGTCAGCCTGGAACAAAAAAGTTCAGGCTCTGGACTTACCAATGTCCTTGTCCCCTTCCGTTCGCAAGATCCTCCGCTGGTGGTTGGTTCCCCAGAATCTGGAAAGAGGGAAATCCTTCAGTCCGATTTCTTGGAAGGTGGTCACTACAGATGCCAGCCTTATAGGCTGGGGAGCAGTACTGGAGCAATGGTCTCTCCAGGGCAGATGGTCGGATGCGGAAAAGGCCCTGCCCATCAATCTCTTAGAGATACGAGCAGCCCGGTATGCCCTAGTAGCATGGACATCCAAACTCCAAGGGTCCCCTGTCAGAATTCAATCAGACAATGCCACAGCAGTGGCATATATCAATCATCAGGGGGGCACCAGGAGTCGTGCAGCCCAGAGGGAAGTAAATTACATCCTGAGATGGGCAGAAAGATATGTCCCAGCCATATCTGCGGTATTCATTCCAGGAGTGGAGAATTGGAAGGCGGACTTTCTAAGTCGCCAACAATTATGCCCAGGGGAATGGTCCCTTCATCCCGAGGTTTTCCGGACAATATGTCAGCGGTGGGGAACACCGGATGTAGATCTGCTAGCATCCAGATTCAACGCAAAAGTGGACAGATTTGTCTCTCGGACAAGGGATCCCCTAGCTTGCGGCTCGGATGCCCTAGTGTTCCCTTGGGATCAGTTCAAGCTGATATATGCATTCCCACCGCCACAATTGTTACCTCGATTACTCCGCAGAATCAGGGTAGAAAAGAAACCAATGATTCTGGTGGCTCCAGCGTGGCCCCCGAAGAGCATGGTACGCGGAGATTGTAAAGATGTCTGTGGGGAGTCCTTGGACCCTCCCACATCGTCCGGACCTGCTTTCGCAAGGACCGATATACCACCCTTCCTTACCAGCCCTAGGTTTGACGGCCTGGCTATTGAAGCCCACATTCTAAAAAAGAGAGGGCTCTCTAATGCTGTGGTATCTACCATGATCAATGCCAGGAAGCCGGTATCCAGGCAGATCTACTATAGAATCTGGAAGGCGTACATCGCCTGGTGTGAGGCCAAGAAATGGCATCCACGTAAATACGTAATAGGTAGGATTCTGGACTTCCTACAATGGGCTGTAGATAGGAAGCCTGCCTTGAGTACTATCAAGGGTCAGATTTCGGCCTTGTCAATATTTTTTCAAAGGCCCTTGGCTTCGCATTCACTAGTCAAAGCCTTTATACAAGGAGTGATGCGTATTAGCCCTCCGGTTAATATTCCCATATGTCCATGGGATCTAAACTTGGTTCTGTCGGTTCTACAGAAACAACCATTTGAACCATTACAGCATATTTCCCTGGTTCTTCTCACCAGGAAATAGATTTTTCTAGTACCCATTTGTTCGGCTAAAAGAGTGTCGGAATTAGCAGCTATGTCCTGTAGGGAGCCATATCTGGTTATCCATAAGGACAGAGTAGTGTTACGTCCTCATCCAGCCTTTCTTCCTAAGGTGGTATCGAGGTTTCATTTGAACCAAGATGTGGTTCTTCCTTCTTTTTTCCCCAAACCTACTTCGGTAGAGGAAAAGTTATTGCATTCTTTGGATGTAGTAAGGGCAGTTAAAGCTTATCTAAAAGCCACTGCTCAGATTCGCAGAACGGATACTTTGTTTATTCTGCCGGAAGGCCCCAGAAGGGGTCAGGCAGCGTCAAAATCTACTTTAGCCAAGTGGATTCGACAGGTCATAATGCAAGCCTATGGCTTGAGAAGGAGACCGCCTCCGTTCAAAGTTAGGGCGCACTCCACGAGAGCAGTTGGAACTTCATGGGCAGTGCATCACCAGGCCTCCCTGGCTCAAATCTGTAAGGCCGCAACATGGTCTTCAGTACACACGTTTACTAGGTTCTACCAGGTGGACGTTAGAAGTCAGGAGGATGTCGCCTTTGGGCGCAGTGTGTTGCAGGCCGCAAAAGATCCTCATGTCTGATAGCGCTCAGCTTATATATGGTGTATCCCCCCCCTCGTTGGGCATTGCTTTAGGACATCCCATTAGTAATGACTATGTCGCTCTGTGTCCCGTGATGTACGAGAAAGAAAATAGGATTTTTATAACAGCTTACCTGTAAAATCCTTTTCTTGGAGTACATCACGGGACACAGAGCTCCCGCCCCTCTTTAGGGACACTTATTGCTTTGCTACAAAACTGAGGTGCTCCCGGATGGGAGGGGCTTATATAGGGGAGGGTACTTCCGGTTTTGGAAGTTGCCAGTGCCAGCACCTGACGGTATCTATATAACCCATTAGTAATGACTATGTCGCTCTGTGTCCCGTGATGTACTCCAAGAAAAGGATTTTACAGGTAAGCTGTTATAAAAATCCTATTTTTTAGCCTTTTTAATTATAACTTTATAGATTGTATGTAATGAGCAAATATGATTTGCAAAGTTCTGGCTGTCATCTTCAGAACATTAGAATATTCAATGCTACCCATCTGCCTGTTTTATAGTTTTCTGCTTGACGCGGTTTTTTTTTTTGTTTTTTTTAAATACTTTTTTTTTTTTTTTTTTTTTTAAATACTTTTTTTGATTTTACAATCAGTCGATTTAACTCGAGGTGTACAGAGATTAGCTAATGTGTAGAGTGCTTTCAAACAAAGGGGTTGATTTGCTAAATCTGGAGAGGGCAATATCTGGTGTAGTTGTGCACGGTAGCCAATCAGCTTCTAACTTCAGCTTGTTCCATTAAACACTGACAATAAAACCTGGTAGCCGATTGGTTACTATGCAGAGATGCACCAGGTTTTGCACTCTCCAGCCGGCTTTAGTAAATCAACCTCAGACCTTCTTCCTTCCTTTCTTCCTTCTTCCTTTTTATATTTTTTTTATTTTTTTTGTTTTTGTTTTTTGTTTCTTTTTTTAATCAAGCATCTTATTTTAACTGCACTTTTGTGAGAATTCTATGCAATATGAATGATCATTTTTGAAAAATGTATTGTGCAGAGTCTACCCACTGCTGTGTCTGATTAATCATTTGCATCTAATACATTGATCTCTGTATTCATCTATTCCAATTGATTTAATTTGCTGTTCTGTGTGTGCTTTTCTCGCTTGCGCAGCTCTTGAAAGTGGTTATAGCCGTCCCAAGGCAGCTTTGGCCGATCGCTGTGTACTAGATTGTTATGCCAATACTCATCCTGATACTTATGTTGATAAGCCATCCTTGAGAAGCCAGCGTTATCTGGATTCTGTTGTTCACGCAGGTGGCATTGCAAGTCAGAGGCATCGCCACCTGGAAGGGACTCGTAGCAGCTCTCCGGATTCAGACCTGGAGTTTGTTGCCAACACCAGAACTCGAATTAAAGAACTTGAAAAGGAGGCAGAACTGGTCGAAGAGGCTTTCCGTAATTATCAACACCGAGTCATTCATGCTGCTGCCGTTCCAAGCTACTCTCAGGCAGCTGCTCTGCCAAGCAGAGGGCTTTTAAACACTGTGCCAAACACCCCCCAGCACAGAGTTACTTTTTTAGAAGATAATCTTTCGCCTCAGGACCATATTCTCTTAAATAGGATAAAGACGCAAAAATATGAAAGACTACTGCCAACTGAAGTAAAATTAGCTGCACCACAGGCAAAAAAGTCATCTTCTCGAAGACTATCTTCAACCCCTGTGTCAAGAACTGAAATAACTCACAAAGGGCGTGATTCTTTGGAAGGTAAAATATGTAATCTTGTTGTGCTAACATTTCCTCAGTATAGAGCAGTGGTCTCCAAACTGTGGCCCAGGGGCCAGATGTAGCCCTGCCAACACTCCCCCCCCCCCCCCACTGACACCAAAGATGGGGGCACACTTCCCCCCACTGACACCAAAGATGGGGGCACACTTCCCCCCACTGACACCAAAGATGGGGGCACACTTCCCCCCCCACTGACACCAAAGATGGGGCACAGCTCCTCCCAACGACACCAAAGATGGAGCACAATATCTCTCAATGAGACCAAAGATGGGTCATAGTTCCTCCCAATGATACCAACATTGAGGCCCAATGACACCAACGATGGGGCACAATTCCTCCCACTGACACCAATGATGGGGCATTGTTTTATTCCCACTGACCTCCAGGACCTTTTCTATTCCCAATGGCCACAGTCCCCCTTAAGTCCAAAGGCCAGTAAACTGGCCCTTTGTTAAGAAAGTTTGGAGACTCCTAGTATAGAGGGAAGGACGATCAAGTGTTTACAAATAGTGAAGGGTACTGTAACACTTACATAAATGTATATCTTGCATTTTATTGCTGTTCTGATGTAGGGCACATAGAACAGAACATGTGTGTCTATACCAAGTATCTAATTTGGTTGGCTTTTTATACTACATTTATTTTACAGGTGATAACAATAGCAGCTGTTTTTTCTTTCACACATTACAGATAACGATGGCTCCTACGTCACATCTTCTCACCATAGTCAAAATCATAGACTTTCCCCCATTGCAAAAATTGAGCAGCCTCAAACCCTTCGCTCTGATGGTGTGGATCATGGAGTGCAAGATGAAGTTGAGCCAACTCCCAGGTAAAAAAATATAAAAATAAAAAAGCCAACTAATGCAAATTTTGATTATTATTCATTACTTCTACCCACACCACCACCAGCCAGCAGTAGACATGAGATGATTGTAATCTGATCAGTCCACTATTGGATAACAATCTGATGTCTGTGAGTAGCAGATATCTCCTGCAAGTCGGATAATGCCTGTGTATCCTACAATCTTCTCGAGTCTGACTCCAAGGCAAAACTTTTTTTTTTTTTTCATTTCGAAAAGAGCATAACCCCTATCAATTTTTTTTTTGTGTGCCATTATTGTCCCATTGGGGAGATTTTCCATCACTTTCTATCCCATGGCCAAAACAGGAAGTTATAGGAATTACCAATCCTAAAGTGAAAGAATCAACAGTAATAATTTTTTTTTTTTACTTTTGGCAATAATAGTAAACATGACATATAGATAGAGCGAGTCCCCCCCAATGGGGCACAGACAACAATACAAATCTGACAGGCATTCTAAACCCTCTCCACTCTGTCCAAAACAAAAACAAAAAAACGTTTTGCCTTTAGTTGTAGTTTTGAGGTTCACGTTTATGTGGCTCTGTGAGACGCGGTTGGCACAGACACGGCAGCTCGTTCATTTGAATGGGCTGATGTGCCTGCGTTTTCAAGCAGGAAAAGGTTCCTGCACCATTTTTAAAATGCAGCTGGAGGGAAATTCCAGCAACTGAAAATGTGCTGTGGTTTCAGATGCATGAGGGGGGGGGGGGGGGGTGCCATTAGGAATGAATGGCAGAGCCCCACGCATCTGCAAAGGAAGAGGTGCGATTTTTACCCGCTGTCCCACACACACAAGTGTGAAACTAGCCTAAGAGCTTCCTGGACACATAGGAATGGATGATATTTAGTTAGTAGTAAAATTTAGTTTAGTAAATGATAGTAAAGCTCATATATTTGGAACCTTGATGTAGAGGAAATGGGTGAGATTCTTATTTATAGATTTTAGTTTGAATGCAAGAATCTGATTTGCTGCCTTGGGAAATTCATCTACTTTCCTCTTGCTGGCAATTAATTTCTTCGCACTCCCTGTGCTGATTTCTGTTGCTTCTGTGCAGACAGATAGGTCTCTAGTAATATATTTCTCCAGCTATGTGATCATTCAAGCAGAGCCGAGAGCCAGCAGATGTCAGTGTTGAAGGATCATTTAAGCAGCAACAGGAAGCAGAGCTGCAAAGATGAGTTGCATTTCTTCCCATCACGGTTTTAGATAAGACTGTGGGCACAATTCACTAAAGGTTATCGCATGCATAATGGCGGTCATGTGACCACATAACGCATACGATAATGAAAATGTAAATTCACTATTGCTCGTATGTGGTATTTAGCGCAAACACTAAAAACGCTTGTTAAATACTGCATAAAAAGAAATTTCACAGAAGGAAATAAAAAAAAAAAATGCATGCGGTAATTAGGTACTGGACCGAGCTTGCGATAATGGTCAGATCCTGGGTTTGAGATAAGTGATCGGTTTAAAAAAATAGGCAGGGAAGTACAAGCTGGAGCAGTTGTCAGCTAGATTCTACTCGGGAGTTGTCTCTGGATGCTGGCAGATGGCATAGTACAGAAGATGGAGCCCTTTGAATCCAGTCTTTATGGAATTTAAAGTAATGCAGAAGAGGAGGGGGAGGAGATCTCGAGTGGTCCTTTTTAAAGGAAGTTGCTGAATAAATTTCACGGATGCTGATACCCTGAAGAAGTTGTGCATATCCAAGGCACTAATCGTGGAGCTGTATACCCAACTCCTAGGGTATCTCAAGCCTGCAACCCAGAGCAGCCATGCCATACCAGCCAGGATTAAATTGTTGGTTGCCTTACACTTTAAACACTTATGCCGCGTACACACGATCATTTTTCCCGTCGGGAAAAATTACATTTTTTCCTTTGGACGAGAAAAACGATCGTCTGTGGGCTTTTTGCCGTTTTTCCCGACGGGAAAAACGGCATTAATCACGACGAGAAAAATTAGGACATGCTCTAATTTTTCTCGTCGTGATTCCTGTCATTTTTTTCCGCTGCAGTTTTCCCATAGGGAAACACTGCCGGGGAGCCCACACACGGTCGTTTTTCTCGTCAAGAGAAAAAATGACGGGAAAAACGGCCGTGTGTGGGGGAACAAGCCGTGAATCACAATCGTGTGTACGCGGCATTACACAAGCGAGATGCTTGCAATAACGTACCGCACGGTTTTATGTGGTATTCGAGGCATAATTCGGAAATATAATGCATGTGAGCTTTTAAGGCGCGTTCCTTTTGTGAATTACACTTCTTTTTTTTTTTCTTTTTTTTAAACGCTGTGCGTTATTTTAGCGCATACTCTTACCTTTATTATTATTAGATGGGTTTTCAGGGATCGTCTAAAAGTGGACAGAGTAGGAGATAGTCAGACAGATTGGAGTAGAAAGTTCCATATGGTTGAGAGGCTCAGGAAAAGTCCTGGAGGCAAGCATGGGAGGAGGTGACAAGGGAGCCAGAGAGCAGGAGGTCTTGGGAGGAATAAAAAGCAACAATGAGGTTGGAATTTTGAGACTAGGTTAGTGATGTAGCTGGGGGCAGAGTTGTGGATGGCTTTGTAAGTTAGTATTTTGAATTTACTTCGTTGGGTGAGTGGAAGCCAATAGAGGGATTGGCAGAGAGGGGTAGCAGACCCTAAACGGTTGGTAAGGTGGATGAGCCTGGCAGCAGCATTCTTGATGGACTGAAGGATGAATAGCCTATGTGAAGGTAATCCAGTGAGGCGGGAGTTAACCAGGGATTGAACTAGTAGCTTTGTGGTGTCATTGGTTACTAAGGGACGTATTTTGGAGATGTTGGGGTGGCAAGATTTGGACAGTGATTGGATTTGGGGCCGAAAGTCCAGGATACACCTTAAACCTTGGCATGCGGGTACAGGTTGATAGTTATGCCGTCGATCTTGACAGAGAAATCCGGGGAAGAGGCACGTGGGGAGGAAATATCTCTGTCCAGCGATGTCCACGAATGTCTCACCCGTCTGAGATTCTCCTTCCTGATTGGCTGAGACACAGCAGCGGCGCCATTGGCTGTCGCTACTGTCAATTACAGTCAGCTAGCCAATCAGGAGAGAGGGGCGGGCTGGGTCGGGGCTCTGTGCCTGAATGGACACAGGGAGCTGTGACTCGGCTCAGGTGCTCCATAGCAAGCTGCCTGCTGTGGAGGTACTGAACAGGAGGGAGGGGCCAGGAGCACAGAAGAGGGATCCGAGAAGAGGAGGATCTGGGCTGCTCTGTGCAAATCCACTGCACAGATTAGGTAAGTATAACTTTCTCGTTTTTTTTTCTGTAAAAAAAAACGAAAAACTTTACAATCCCTTTTAAGATGAAACTATTGAATCACGGTCTGCCGGGCACCTTATTGTGCAATTTTTATGAACCTGTGCCCAGACTATGAACAATTATTTATATATTCCCAACAAGCAGGATAACACTCCTTACTTTTACTTCTGTTGGCATTGTGAAGAAATTTAGTTTCCAGAGTTCACAACAGAAGCACTGAAACCTTAGCTTTTCTTCTATGAGAGCAGATCTTGGCAACATGGTAAATAAATATAACTTTCTAAACTGTTAAACTGTCTGAAACCTGACTTTTGGCTCCATTCACATCTTCGTGGGAGCAATCCCTGCGATACGCAATAGCGTCAAATTGCAGGACGACCATGTGTTGCCCGTCATTTTCAATAGCACCCCAAACGCGGCGCAATTTGTCGGGCGACAATCGCGGTAAAATCGTGTGAACAGAATCGCGGGGCACCTGCCCAAAAGAAGTAGATGAGCTTCTTTTGGGCGACGAGCGTCCCGTGATTCTATTTGCGCAATTTTACCGTGATGGTCACCCCCGTACGCCAAGATGTGAACGGAGCCTTATGCCACGTACACACGGTTGGAATTTCCGATGGGAAAAAATCCGATGGGAGCTTTTCATCGGATATTCAGACCCTGTGTATGCCCCATCGGACTTTTCCCGTCGGAATTTCCAGCGGGCTTAGATAGAGAGCAGGTTCTCTATTTTTCCATCGGAAATTCCAACGGAGTTTTTGCCCGTGGCAAAGTCTGGCCGTGTGTACGAGGCATTAGAGGGTTTGTTATGATCTTTAAGACTGCATTCACACTTGAGCGTTTTGAATCGCGGGCAGATTTGCCGCGATTCTGCGCACGATTTGAAAGCGCCGATGTGTGAAAGATAAAAAAGTTTAGGAGCTACTTTTGGCGCTGCCGGTGGCTGCGATTGCAGCACGATTTATCGCGCCAGACCCGCACCTCGATTTTAGGTGGCTATCAAATAAATGGGATCTCAAATGCGAGTCCCGCGATGTGTCATTCACACATCGTCGCTTTCAAATCGCGGGCAGAATCGCCCGGGATTCAAAATGCTGAAGTGTGAATGCAGCCTAAAGTGTCATTTCTCCTTTACTGACTTTTGCTAAATGCATCCCTGATGCCACGTACACACGCCCGTTTTTAATGTCATTGAAAAAACAACGTGATTCTTCTCAAGCCTGCCTTGCCTACACACTATGGTGAAAAAAAATGCTTGCGCATAGCGCGGTGACATACAATACGTTCGACAACACGTACGACGGCACTATAAAGGGGAAGTTCCATTCGGATGGCGCCACCCTCGTGTTGGTAAAGTTTGGTGAGAGACGATTCGCGCTTTTCAGAACGAGCGCTGCCGTCTCATAACTTACTTCTGAGCATGCGCGTTTTTTTCCCCATCATTAATGCCTACACACGCCCATTTTTCACGACGAGAAAAACGACGACGTGAAAGACGACGAGAAGAAATAGAGCATGCTCTAAATTTTTAATGGCCATTTTTCTCGTCGAGGAAAATGCTCTGGAGCCTACACACGATCGTTTTTAATGACCAATTTAAAAAATTGCATTTTTCTCGTCATGAAAAACGGTCGTGTGTACGCGGCATGAGCCTCCATTTTTTTAAAAGCATGCTTACTATACAACTGCTCATTTCATTGCCCAACCCGCTCTTTCCTACAGATGGCAGGATGAACTGAGTGAATGCACAGCCTCAGAAATTAGTAAACGACCATTTGAATTTGTTCTCTACCCACGCATGCGTGGTCTGCTTTTTAACAGCTCAGCGTTTTGAAAGTGAGAAAGCGAACTGCGTAGAGTACGAAGGCAATCGCTCGTTGTTTCATTTCCAGAGCTGCACATCCATCGCTCGGGAAGAGATGGATGTGCAGAGGAAATGGCAAAGAAATGAGCAGCTGAAAAATGAAGTATTCTTTTATTAAAAAAACAGCACTGCGTGCTAATGTACCAAGGACACTGTATATGCTTGAGGATGTTTTTGTCATTGGGTCCTGGCAAGTCAGTAAATATGACTAACCCTTTAAAGTTTTTCTAAACCCACAACAGTAAACTGTGTAACCCAAGGGGTTAATCCTCTGCATTGTGTAAAAAGGCTGTTTGATCCTTCTCTGATCTACCTCTTCTTCCACTGACTCCAAAACAGGTCTGGATAAGACAGAGTTACTGGAGTCAGGCTGCACACGCTCAGTTTGGTGTATTGCTAGAGAGTTTTTTTTTTTTCTTGGGAGCGTGCATGTGATCAGCACAGGGCCAATCGGCACTATCCAGATGGTCAGGGTTCCTGGATCCCGATAGGACAGCCAGTGCAGTATAAAAACTCCTTCTACAAGCTTTATACAGGCACTGATAGAAGTCACAAGACTGCTATATATTGCTGATGAGAAAAGGTATTTAGCAGTTTATATTTACTAAAACGATTGCATTTCCATGTTCTGTTCACTGTGGGCGACCAGATATAGTGAATGCAGAGTCCTGGGTTTAGTAACACTTTAGGGAGGTTTGAGAATGAATAACGTTACATTATAAACAGCTAGAGAAGTCAGTAATGGCTTCTTTTAAAGCTACTGCTTGTTCAGAATATGTAAACAGTTTAAAGCAGAGGTTTCATTTTATTATATTTTGCTTTTCCCTGATTTTTCCTTCCCACCCTAAACCCTTTCAAAATGCTATTGAAATTTTTAAATAAAACCTTTCTGTTTTCATGACATACCTTGCATTATCTTAAACCCTGTGATGTCATCACTAAGTCTCTGTGCTCTTCCCATGCAATGCAGAAAATAAAAATAAAATATTCCCTTGGGTTTGTGTTTTTATTATCACTAGTGCTGGCCAGCCAGCTGTTGAAAGTTTGGATTCCAGAGACTATTCAAAGCCTGAAACATTACACTCACGGGACTTGAACTTTTCAGACTCATCATTACAAGGTAAGAGTCCCTTTAGAGGGCAACAGAGAGAAATATAATGCAAGACTGTATGGAAAAAATCTTTATTGTATCTCTGCACTTGTGAGTTTTGAATTAAGGAATAAACATTGAATATATTACAGCTTACCAATCCTTAAATGTGGTGTCTGCATTAGTTTTCTTTTTTAGGCCTTCTCCTTTATTTTTCTCCTGGTGATCCGGCCAGTAACATACTTCCTGTCTTAGAGGGTTCTCCAGTCTGGAGGGAGGAGCAATAGAGACACCTTTTGGACAGCAGCATTGTCAGTCTGGTGAAGGGGTAGTGTTAGACTAGCAGATTTAGATGGACTTGACTAACAAATAAAAGACAAACACCAGTTAACATTTTTAAAAAGTTACATCAATAGTTTTTTTTTTTATATATAAAAATCAATATATGGTGTTGCGCTCTAGTGAATGATGGCTCATTACCATAAATAAAGTGTACATCGCATGTGCAAAATTTCATAAAAAATCGCATACTAAACGCTACATAATCGCATAGAATTCAACGTGCACAAAAAATTGAAAAAATGGCAAAAAAAGGGATTGTTATAACAGCTTACCTGTAAAATCCTTTTCTTGGAGTACATCACGGGACACAGAGCGACATAGTCATTACTAATGGGTTATATAGATACCTTCAGGTGTTGGCACTGGCCAATTCCAAACCGGAAGTACCCTCCCCTATATAAGCCCCTCCCATCCGGGAGCACCTCAGTTTTGTAGCCAAGCAATAAGTGTCCCAAAAGAGGGGTGGGAGCTCTGTGTCCCGTGATGTACTCCTAAGAAAAGGATTTTACAGGTAAGCTGTTATAAAAATCCCTTTTTCTTTTTCGTACATCACGGGACACAGAGCGACTTAGTCATTACTAATGGGACGTCCCAAAGCAATGCCAAATGAGGGGAGGGATACATAAGCTGGGCGCCATCAGGCATGAGGATCTTTTGCGGCCTGCAACACACTGCGCCCAAAGGCGACATCCTCCTGACTTCTAACGTCTACCTGGTAGAACCTAGTAAACGTGTGTACTGAAGACCATGTTGCGGCCTTACAGACTTGAGCCAGGGAGGCCTGGTGATGCACTGCCCATGAAGTTCCAACTGCTCTTGTGGAGTGCGCCCTAACTTTGAACGGAGGCGGTCTCTTTCTCAAGCCATAGGCTTGTATTATGACCTGTCGAATCCACTTGGCTAAAGTGGATTTTGATGCTGCCTGACCCTTTTTAGGGCCTTCCGGCAGAATAAACAAAGTATCCGTTCTGCGAATCTGAGCAGTGGCTTTTAGATAAGCTTTAACTGCTCTTACTACATCCAAAGAATGTAATAACTTTTCCTCTACCGAGCTAAATTTGGGGAAAAAAGAAGGAAGAACCACATCTTGGTTCAAATGAAACCTCGATACCACCTTGGGAAGAAAGGCTGGATGAGGACGTAATACTACTCTGTCCTTATGGACAAGCAGATATGGCTCCTTACAGGACAAGGCGGCTAATTCCGATACTCTTTTAGCCGAACAAACGGCTACTAAGAAAATCAATTTCCTGGTGAGAAGAACCAAGGAAATGTGTTGCAATGGTTCAAACGGTTGTTTCTGTAGAACTGACAGAACCAGGTTTAAGTCCCAAGGACATATGGGAATACTAACCGGAGGGCTGATACGCATCACTCCTTGTATGAAAGCTTTGACTAGTGAATGCGAAGCCAAGGGCCTTTGAAAAAATATTGACAAGGCCGAAATCTGACCCTTGATAGTACTCAAGGCCAGCTTCCTATCTACAGCCCACTGTAGGAAGTCCAAAATCCTCCCTATCACGTACTTACGTGGATGCCATTTCTTGGCCTCACACCACGTAATGTACGCTTTCCAGATCCTATAATAGATCTGCCTGGATACCGGCTTCCTGGCATTGATCATGGTAGATACCACAGAATTAGAGAGCCCTCTCTTTTTCAGAATGTGGGCTTCAATAGCCAGGCCGTCAAACCTAGGGCTGGTAAGGAAGGGTGGTATATCGGTCCCTGCGACAGCAGGTCCGGACGATGTGGGAGGGTCCAAGGACTCCTCACTGACATTTTTACAATCTCCGCATACCATGCCCTTCGGGGCCACGCTGGAGCCACCAGAATCACTGGTTTCTTTTCTACCCTGATTCTGCGGAGTAATCGCGGTAACAATTGTGGCGGTGGGAATGCATATATCAGCTTGAACTGATCCCAAGGGAACACTAGGGCATCCGAGCCGCAAGCTAGAGGATCCCTTGTGCGAGACACAAATCTGTCCACCTTTGCGTTGAATCTGGATGCTAGCAGATCTACATCCGGTGTTCCCCACCGCTGGCATATTGCCTGGAAAACCTTGGGGTGAAGAGACCATTCCCCCGGACATAATTGTTGGCGACTTAAAAAGTCCGCTCTCCAATTTTCCACTCCTGGGATGAAAACCGCGGATATGGCTGGGACATATTTTTCTGCCCACTCCAGAATGCAATTTGCTTCCCTCTGGGCTGCACGACTCCTGGTGTCACCCTGGTGATTGATATATGCCACTGCTGTGGCATTGTCTGATTGAATTCTGACAGGGGACCCTTGGAGTTTGGATGTCCATGCTACTAGGGCATACCGGGCTGCTCGTATCTCTAAGAGATTGATGGGCAGGGCCTTTTCTGCTTCTGACCACTTGCCCTGGAGAGACCATTGCTCCAGTACTGCCCCCCAGCCTATGAGGCTGGCATCTGTAGTGACTACCTTCCAAGAAACCGGACTGAAGGGTTTCCCTTTTTCCAGATTCTGGGGCACCAACCACCAATGGAGGCTCTTGCGCACGGAAGGGGACAGGGACATTGGTAAGTCTAAAGCCTGAACTTTTTTGTTCCAGGCTGACAGTATGGCCCTTTGCAAATTCCTTGAATGGAATTGACCGTAGGGTACCGCTTCGAATGAAGCCACCATTTTTCCCAGCAGCCTTATGCAGAGGCGTATGGATGGTTTTCTTTTTGTACCCACTAAGTGGGTCAAATCTTTTAAAGACGACACCTTCTCTGGAGGTAAGAAAATCTTTCTCTGATTTGAATCCAGCCTTAGCCCTAAGTATTCCAGATTTTTGACTGGTCTTAGAGCTGACTTGTCCCGGTTGATAATCCAACCGTGATATTCCAGATACTTGATTGTCTTGTGAATAGCTACTTCCAGCTTTTCCACTGAGTGGTCTATTAGTAGCAGGTCGTCTAGATATGCCATTATCGTTACACCCTGTGTTCTTAGATTGGCCAATAATGGGGCCAGAATTTTTGTGAACACTCGAGGTGCTGTGGCCAGACCGAAAGGTAAGGCTCTGAACTGAAAATGGCGCCCTTCTACTGCAAAGCGTAGAAATTTCTGGTGGGCCGGAAAGATGGGAATATGCAGATAAGCATCCTTTATGTCGATCGAGGCTAACCATTCCTGCCCTTGTAGGGCGGTGGCCACCGATCGGATCGACTCCATCCGAAAAGTCCTGATATTTAGGAACTTGTTTAGCCCTTTTAGATTTAATATGGGCCTCACGTCCCCATTTGGTTTGGGGACTGTGAAAAGGTTCGAGTAAAACCCGAATCCGCTTTCTTCCAGGGGAACCTTCATGATTACACCTTGGAGCAATAGTTGTTCTAGTGCCAGAAGGAGGGATCCCGCTATGATCCTTCTTAAGGTGTAGGGAATCGCCGGCTGAAAACGGCAGCATCTGAATGGATGCAGGCATTATTTAGATATACCACCACAAAGCCTAGGACGTCATATGACGGCCTCTGGGCTCCAAGTGGTTAAGGTAAATTGAAAAATAACAGACTTACTCACTGGAATTCCAGGTGAAAATAAAGGAAAAAACGAATAAAGCCACTGCACCTAAGAAATTGGCGAGCTGCACTATAATACATTTTTGCTTTTGGGTTTAATACGGCCTTATTAGGAGAACGGACTCTTCTTTGTTACTAGCGTGAACTGTCTGAGGCAAGAGTCTACATGTTTTTTGAGGAATGTTTTATCAAAATAAGATTGTGGGTGAACTATGATTATTTATACTCACTAGTGTCGTTTTTTTTTGTTTTTTTTACTGAACTATTCTGTTTGGCTACTGCTGTAATGTGTCTCATGTGACAGTGATATTCTCGTCTGCTTTGACATTTGAAATGTGATCTCACTGAGAAAATGATCGGGCTACATTTTGAGTGAGCCTGACTGCCTTTTTTCAACTTTTAAGGACAGTAAGCTTAAAGTGGTTGTAGACCCTTGCATAAACCCAATGAAGTGATTGGCCTCAGATGATACACAAACATGAAACAAATCGTCTAATATAATTTGTACCTGTTTATCTATCTGCAGTCTTCACTTCTCTGCATCCATTCAAAGTCCAGAATTGATTCAGCTTGTCTCAGCTTTAGAAATAAGGGGGTGGCAAGCAGAAGTTGCACTCTGCAGAGCTCAGTGAGAGCTAATTGGAGGGAAGGGACACACCTCCTTCACACAGGAACAGGGCTGAGGATGTCAATCACAGGCTGTGTGCTGGAGCTTCCTCCCCTGTCTAATTTTTCCTTCTTATTGTCAGGAGAACTTGTCTGAAGTGATGCATGCTGATAACAGAGGAACGAGACAGTACACACTATAGAAGGATATGCTTTGTTCATATTTTATGTGTGAGGTTCACACATAGTATTATAAAAAAAATAAACCACACAAGCAAAAAAAATCTTCTTCTTTTTTTTTTTTTTTTTATAAATTACCCTTACATTTTTTACCTTTTTCCTTGTTAGTCATCGGTCTTTGATTAAATAATGTAAGCTCATTGAGGACAGGGTCTAATGTTAATGTACAATATATGTGTAAAGCTCTGCGTAAAATATATATATAAGTACCTGTAATAAATATGTAAATCAGAAATATTTATATTAAATGCTTACACAGTGTAAGCTATTTTCTATTTACACCCAGTGACCTCCCGTCATGTTCGTCCTCTTCCTCCATAGTCACTGTGACGTCTTATCTCCAGCAGATGATACACACATATATAGTGTGGAAACTTAGATTAACCTAGAGTTGCCACCTCATCCCTTTTAAATCCGAACACATATTAATTACACAGGTTCCGGAAAAAATAAAATAAAAAATTCTTAGCAAGTTTCACCTTCTGATAACTTTATCTGGCAAATCTAATTTACGACATTAGCGACATTAAAATCCATACTGACCTAATTTAAATTACTGTATTTACTTTTATTGAGGCTGTAACTTGTTCCCATGGCTTTTGCAGATGGTGAATTATCCTGTAGAGAGACATGCATGAACTATGCTGTAGAGGGCAGCAGAGGTCTCTTCTTGTCAGTGTAGTTTTGATGATATCCAGGACCACTGGACTGTATCAGCACATCGCTAATGTTTTATGTCAATGACCACAAAGTGTTCTTTTAGTACAAGGGAATGTTTTTACAATCTAATGTCCCAGAGGACGATAAACAACAATAACACAGTCCTCCAAACCAAATCAGCTGTGCGTAATAAATGTGATTGTTTTGGAGACGCAGAACTGTCGGTAAACAGTGCATTGCATGGCAATAGGACTAAAGTCAAACTTTGGAAAGTATCTGTAAAATGTAATAACATCACAGGACAGAGTACAAGAACATATGAAAATCCTGGGTCAGATTTAGGATTTTAAATTTAGATTTGTAATTTTTAATAACCATATTCCCAGAAGATGACCCTCTCTTTCAAAAGAAACATTGATTGTTTTATTGGATGCCATAGTTCTACTTTTGTCCAGATAGGGATTAGACCTATCAAAGTATCCAGTGGTAATAAAGCATCGGCTTCTGTCTGATTAACACCTTCACGCCTAAGGGTAAAATAAATCTAAATGCCTAAGCCCAATTTTGTGACATTTAAGCTGGCCATACACCATTAGATTATCTGCAGATTTTCTATGGTTAGATGGACAAAGTGCAACAGATTTCTCCATGTATATTAACTGTGTGGATGGAGCAATCTCCCACTTTTTCCATCTAACCATAGAAAATCTGCAGATAATCTAATGGTGTATGGCCAGCTTAAGGCTGGGTTCACACTGATACTACACGACAGTCATACGACTTTCATCCTACTTTGCTCTGCGACATCATCAGTCCTACATCCATCCGACTTGAATGAACGGGATACTACTTTGATACAATTTTGTGATAGTCTGACTTGTCCTTTGACCAATCAAAACAATCCCAGTGTGAGATAAATTCCTTTTACTGCTGCTGTAATCACCATGTCTGATGTCAAAAGTCGGATGGTAAGGACAAGGATCCTACTTTAAATCCGACTTCAATGATAGTCAATGGGCTGAAGTAGGATCAAAGTCGGACCAAAGTAGTACAGGGAGCATTTTCAAAGTCGGACCGACTTGTGTCGGACCAGTTAAGGCGGCTCCCATAGGGAAACATTGATTTTCACACGTCATGCGACATGAGCTCCCAATGTCGGAGCGTTTGTCGGACCAGTGTGAACCCGGCCTAATAGTAAAAATGTACATGTCCTCACTATTTTGTGCATCCAGGTGGATTATATCGTGTTTTTTTTTTCAGGAAAAATTGGGCTTTCGTTTTGCAGTAAATGGTAATGGATATGTTCTGATTTTTTTTTTTTATTATTATTATTATCAAAGGAAAACCCAAACTAGTAAAAAGAGAACTTCTTCTTTTTTTTTTTTTTTTATTTGCCTGTATATTTCTTGGTACTACCATAAGCTTCCACAGAGGAACAATCCAAATTTAAAATTTTCCTGCTCCTGCCGATCGCAGCGATGCATGTTGGGTGTTGTTTTTACCCGTAGTACTGCCCAAAAACAATAGTGCGCATTTTGGGTTTTCTAGTTCTGTTTCCTTTTTTTTATCCTACCTAAAGCACACCGACACTAATTGACACTGATACTAATTAAAAAAATAAAAATTCTACCCCCCCCCCCCCCCCCAAAGACTGGCCTTAACCTTTTTGACCCTGACTTTGACCCAAACACTAACCCTGGCACTGACCTAGGCATTTCTTTGTACTTTTATTTAAATAACATTATTATAATAATTATTATTATTATTAAAAAAATTTACACACACTTTTTTCTGTGCAAGGACAGAGAGAGATGCAATGCATTTCTCTCCTCCATTCACAGAGAGAGAAAACATGGGGGAGGGCTTCACAGCGAATTGGAGGCTATCACAGCGATCAGGGGACCCAGAGTCGGGAGTTCCTGGTCCCGATTGTTGGTACGGGACCCAAGGCTCATGGTGAAACCTCGGTCTCTGTGCTGCGCACTCCCAGCACAGAGGGAAATACGCAAATATGCGGCCCCACGGCACAAAGCCCAGTGCAATGGGGACCCATATTTGTGTGATGTAGGCGTGAAGGGGTTAAAATTGAGTTAAAAACATAAAAAGAAAGGGTTTGTTATAGCTGGAAGACATTTTTGTACTACTGCAGTGTTTGGATATCTTCAAATGAACATCAATTTTAGTTTTACTTGTTAAAGTGGTTGTAAACCCTTATTTTGCAACAGTTTCTTACTGTATATAGTTAATATTACTAATATTTATATATCTTCTTGTAAGACGATGTAACCAGTCAGGAGAGGAAATTACCCTGTGACTAATCCACTAATCGCAATAATACTTCCACTGGTGGTAATGATAGATTTTATGATTATATGGAAGAATTATTATCATATTTTTTTTCTTTGGCTCCAAGTAATTGACCTTCGTTATTCTAGGTCACTTCAGGCTTCATTTTCTTCTGCATCAGGCAAGCCATTTACTACCAACCCTGTCGCAGTATTTTCTGTGGCTTGAGTTAATGTCTTTGCGCTTTTATTTTTATTTTAATTTAATCAGTTTTTACAATAGAAAACTTCCCAGAAAACTTCATATTTGACCTGGAAGGGGACCCGACGGCCTGTCTGCTGCACCTTTCAAGGAGACCGCTTAAAGCGGAGGTTCACCCAAACATACAACATCATTTTAAAAAAAACAGTGCACAATGCACATACTGAATCGGCAAACCATTTTAATTTTTTTAAATTAAATACCTTATTATTGCCATCTGAAAAGTGATTTCTGGTATTCCCCTCCCGCGGGAGTAGGCGTAGCTGATGCTTTCCCCGGCGCCGCAATGCGTTGTGGGACATATTTGCTAAATGAATAGTGGAGCGCCGTACCTTGAAATCTCGAGAGATTTCACTCGTGAAGTGACGCGTGACGTCGGTCACGTGACGAGGGCGTCTCTAATGGCGCCATTTTATAAACTGGGATTCAGGTTGTTGACGACGTTGCCATGACAACGGGGGCGGGAACTTTCTACGTCGCCGCCCATTGTGATGGCAACCCTCAGTGTTGACGGTGCACAGCACCGTCAACACTGAGCATGCGCGGGATCGAGCGGAGAATGCTGGGAAGACCGCATTCTCCGCAATCAGGAAGTAGGTGCTTGTGGGCTCCTATTGCCCACAAGCAAAATGGAAATGTCCCACGGAGGTTTTATAAGTCATCCTTGTGTCGGAAAACGGAATGGTGGCGGTTTGCACATTAGGAACAGTGAGTAAGCAATTGCAATGGTAATGATAATTTAATGGGGCAAAAAAAAAAAAACGAAAAGCCGCGGAACCTCCGCTTTAAGAAATATAAGGCCTCTCTCACAATCCAGTTACTGAATGCGGCCAAGGCATGCATCCCCCTTTGCTGGAGATCGGAGGACCCCCCTCCCCATCCAAACATCTGTGTTTTTCTAAGGTGAACGAATTGAGGGACATGGAGGATCTCACCGCTACCTTGCACAACTGGGAGAAGACCTGGCGACCCTGGAACCATTTTGTAAACACTGATGCTTATCTTCAGGAGGTGGCTCAATCGAGCTAACCTTTCCGGATCCAGCCTCACTCTGTGTGTGAGAGGCCCTTTCTGCTCTCTGTTCTCTTTCTCCTTCCTTTTTCTTTTGAGTACTTCTCTGTTCTGGGGACGTTCATCCCCGATTTCCCAACCCCCCCTACTTCTCCTTTCTCCCGTCTTTGAGTGTGTATCTTTAGGCATATTTTGTTTTTATATTGCCCCACCCCTGGGCGCACTAGGCCCAAGGGAGGTTCTACTTCCCACTAAGTTTACTGGAAAATCCCAATCCAAGTTACTCCATGCTACCATTTTTTTTTATGATCAGTATGTTTCACTGTTTTTTGCCTTTCAAGTGTAAGTTGCCTTGGCCATGTATATAAATGTTCGATAGTTGTCCTAACGCGATGCACTGAGCAATATCTCTGCAACTGTCATTGTTAAGTCCGCATATTCCGTGCAACGTTGGATCTGTTGTTTTCCGACTTGGCTCTTAAGTGCCTAAATGTTATTCAATTGAAATACTGTGAACTTTGGTTTCTTTGACTGTCACATGTAACTTTCTTTGGTTCATAAAGGAATTACAAAAAAAAAACAACCAAAAAAAAATGGCATATTTGAATGATCGATAACTTTCATTATGCTTCTGAATTGTGCTTTTTCCATTGAATTTATTTAGTGGAGTAGGGATGAATTTCTATTTTAAAATTCTCATGTGCCAGATACATCCATTGTACTAACCTAGAAGTTTCTGCTGCGCACACTTTTGCTAGAGCCCTGGTTAGTTCTCTTTCTGGGAATTTAGTCCTCATTTCCAAAAAGAAAAAGCAACGTTGAGGGGAGTTATTTTTACAGTTCAAGTGGCGAGCAGTTCTAGAAAACATTCCGGCAATGAACATCTATAGGCAAACGTATGTGTTAAACAGTGTTTGGAAATCATTCTCCCTCTCCATGATGGTTCGGTGACAGCAATGTTAATGAAGAGAGAGAGAAGATAGAATGAATCCATTTTTCTGCTTCTATAGAATTGATCCTAATGCTGCATAGTGTGTGAACTCAGTCATTCCCAGACAGTTCTGCCAGGCTTTGAGCTAAAAGATAATGGGATCATTGTTTAACTGTCCCCCTCCTCTTTCCCACAGACCAAGAGGACATACCAGAGCAGCTTGAAAGTGACTTGTCGCATCCATCTGAGGACTCTGTCCATGATATTCGTGTCACTGCAGATGTGCCAGTGGCAGCTACTTCAGTACATGACTCATGTAAGTTAAGGCATTGTATTGTATTTTACTTTGCAAGTCTTGTGTAAAAGATCATTTTTTACATCTGCAGTTCCCATTAAGGTTTGATAAACATGGTGCACTACTCTGATTGGTGAGCCATTTGCCGATGATCACTTGTCAGACCAGCGGGGCAAAATCTTTGTAAAATACAGGGCACGACAACGGTGGCATCAACTCACTCTGCTTATTAATTTATGGAATTCCACTGGTACTGCATATGTCTACTCCGGGGGAGATTTACTAAAATTGTAGCACTCTGAATCTGGCGCAGCTGTGCATGGTAGCCAATCAGCTTCTAACTTCAGTTTGTTCAATTAACCTTTGACTATAAAACCTGGACACTGATTGGTTTCTACGCAGAGCTGCATAAGATTTAGCATGCTCTAGTTTTAGTAAATCTCCCCCTCTGTGTTGACTTGTACTATGATTATTATTGCCTTGGACATATACCAGTTTTCTTACTGAATGCATTTATATTACAAGACAAATTCTATGCCCTCATGTCATACCCTGTCTTGTGTTGGTCTAAAAAAACTATTAACAACAAAAAAAAAAAACTCTTTGCCATTCAAGTCTGTAACTTGTCAAGAAACAAGATATGGACTAATTGTTAGAAATTATCTAGTAACTTTCTGAGAAAAATGAACATCAGTTTTAGGCTCCATGCACACAGGACGTTCAAAAAGTCTTTCTGGACGTCGGATTGCTGGCAGGAAAATGCTGCTTTTAAAAACGCCTTTTTAACAGCATTTTTTAAGCGCGTTTTTCAGCGTTTTTGGTAAAAAAAAACCTGTGGCCGCTGATTAAAGCTCATTTATGCACGCTTTTCAGCTGGTTCAGCCACATCTGGATTATTCCATCCAGTTCTGGTCACCAATCCTCAGAAGGGATGTGCTGGAACTTGAGAGAGTCCAGAGAAGGGCAACTAAATTAATATGGGGACTGGAGGACCTCCAATTATGAGGAACGACAACAAGCACTAAATTTGATCCCCCTGGAGAAGAGACACTTGAGATGAGATTTTATAGCAGTATACAAATATCTCAATGGTGATCCCAGCGTAAGTTTTTGAAACTTTTCAGTCTCAGAGTGTAAGAGGACACGGGGATGCACGATGAGACTGGAAGAGAAGCGGTTTAACCTTAAGCTGCGTAGGGTTTTTTTTCAGTCAGGGATGCAAGGATGTGGAACTCTCTTCCACAATCGGTGGTGTCGGCAGGAAGTTTGGATAGTTTTAAAAGACTCTTGGATGTGCATCTTGGGGAAAACAATATAAGGGGATATGGGAAATGTTTTTTCTACACACACACACACACACACACACACCAACAAAGGTGGATGGACTGTTGACTTTATTTAGCCTTACTAACTATGTAACTAAAAACTGCTCTTGAACGCGATTTTAGGGCGTTCAGACAACAGCCCATAAACTCTCCTGCTGATAAACTTCAAAAAACGTAGGATAACATAGAGGTGAGTTTAAGGGCTGTTTAAAAAAAAAAGTGAGTTTATCCTCTTCTGCGTGCATTGTAAACCCTCACATATACTCAGTGAAGTGTATAGCTTCAGTTGATACAGAGATGGAAAAAAAATCCTCCTACATAAGTTTTACTTGTTTATCAGCAGCCATCTCTTCCCTACACATATTCAAAAGGGCAAAATTGTGATACAATCCTTATTTATCTGTCAGGACAGAGAGGAGGAGGTAGAGTGCTGCAGTTAGTGTGTGAGAGCTGTTTGGAGGAAAGGGACTTCACACACAGCTCAGGAATAAATGGCCATGCAGAGTTGTATTCTGAATATACAAACTGTGTGCTGAGCCCCCTCTCCTATCACAAATGTTATCTCGTGTCAGGAAAACTTCTCAGAAGTGACTCATGCTGATAACAGAGGAACAAAGCACCAGAGTGAAATGACACTCGGAGCTTTGGAGAAAGACAAACACTACAGATATACAGTTGTGCTCATAAGTTTACATACCCTGGCAGAATTTATGATTTCTTGGCCATTTTTCAGAGAAAATGAATGATAACACAATCTTTTCTTTCACTCATGGTTAGTGTTTGACTGAAGCCATTTATTATCAATCAACTGTGTTTACTCTTAAATCAAAATGACAACAGAAACTACTCAAATGACCCTGATCACAAGTTTACATACCCTGGTGATTTTGGCCTGATAACATGCACAGAAGTTGACACAAAGGGGGTTGAATGACTATTAAAGGTAACCATTCTCAACTGTGATCCGTTTGCTTGTAATTAGTGTGTGTGTATAAAAGGTCAATGCGTTTCTGGACTCCTGACAGACCCTTGCATCTTTCATCCAGTGCTGCACTGACGTTTCTGGATTCTAAGTCATGGGGAAAGCAAAAGAATTGTCAAAGGATCTGCCAGAAAAGGTAATTGAACTGTATAAAACAGAAAAGGGACATAAAAAAAGATATCCAAGGAATTAAGAATGCCAATCAGCAGTGTTCAAACTCTAATCAAGAAGTGGAAAATTAGGGGTTCTGTTGAAACCAAACCACGGTCAGGTAGACCAACTAAAAATTCAGCCACAACTGCCAGAAAAATTGTTTGTGATGCAAAGAAAAACCCACAAATAACGTCAGGTGAAATACAGGACTCTGAAAACATGTGGTGTGGGTGTTTTCAAGATGCATAATAAGGAGGCACTTGAAGAAAGATGGGCTGCATGGTGGAGTTGCCAGAAGAAAGCCATTACTACACAAATGTCACAAAGTATACTGCTTACAATATGCTAAACAGCACATAAACAAGCCTCAAACCTTTTGGCACAAAGTCATTTGGAGTGATGAGACCAAAATTTTGCTTTTTGGCCACAACCATAAATGCTACATTTGGAGAGGAGTCAACAAGGCCTATGATGAATGGTACACCATTCCTACTGTGAAACACGGAGGTGGATCGCTGATGTTTTTGTGGATGTGTGAGCTACAAAGGCACAGGAAATCTGGTCAAAATTGATGGCAAGATGAATGCAGTATGTTACCAAAAAATACCGGAGGAACATTTGCATTCATCAGCCAGGAAGCTGCGCATGGTACGTACTTGGACATTCCAACATGACAACGATCCAAAACACAAGGCCAAGTCGACCTGTCATTGGCTACAGCAGAATAAAGTGAAGGTTCTGGAGTGGCCATCTTAGTCTCCTGACCTCAATATCATTAAAAACTTATAAAGAAGAAAGAAGGGCGCACCGACCTTGTGCATTACCAAAAGTAAAAGTTGTTCAAAAATGTAACAGCCGTCATTATACTCGCATACAAATGTGATAAAAGAGCTTGTAAATACAACAGCAAGTTGGAATTGTTTCTCTAAAATCAGCAACCTGGGCTGAACATTACGGAGGAACAGACGGTATCGCAAAAACGGCTTGCGTGTTTCGAGGGAGGACCCTCTTCCTCAGAGCCAAAGCGATAAATGACTGGCCTCCTGTAGTTATCTCGTATCCTTCGCTGGGGATGTGTAGTGTGGGGATAAATAGGCAAGGCAGTCTTTTACCACCTCATAACCGCAGAGGACCACCAGAGGCTCCATCAACTTCCAGATAGTGAAAATTGAGCCATATTTTTGGCTGATCAAGGTGTAGTTTGTATCGGCCGTAAGCTGATTTATATACTTCGGGGTGCCCAAGAAAGGCAGTGGGGTGGGTCCAGGGGGCAGTGACTTGTACCGTCTGTGCTGTCTCCACAATAGGCTAAATGTTTGCTCTTGTCCAAGGCAGCATAATACAAAGAAGATGGAATTCTCTGCAATTATCGCTGTGTTCCTCATCACCTTCCACATAGTCATCTAATTGTGGAGACAGCACAGATGGTACAAGTCACTGCCCCCTGAACCCACCCCACTGTCTTTCATGGGCACCCCAACGTATATAAATCTGCTTACGGCCGATGCAAACTACACCTTGCTCAGCCAAAAATATGGCTTAATGTTCACTATCTGGAAGTTGATGGAGCCGGTTGTTGGTCCTCTGCAGTTATGAGGTGGTATAAGATGCCCTGCTGAACCATGCTGAAGAGTTTAGTGCCCAACCATTTATCCCCACACTACACATCCCTAGCGAAGCATACGAGATAACTAGAGGAGGCCAGTCATTTATCGCTTTGGCTCTGAGGAAGAGGGTCCTCCCTCGAAACGCGTAAGTAGTAGTTTTTGCAATACCATCTGTTCCTCCGTAATGTCCAGTCCAGGTTGCTGATTTTAGAGAAACGATTCAACTTGCTGTTGTATTTACAAGCTCTTTTATCACGTTTGTATGTGAGTATGATGACTGCTGATAAATTTTACTTTTGGTAATGCACAAGGTCGATGTGCCCTCCTTTCTTCTCTATGTTTCAGCTCTAAGGATACCCATTGTTCTGAGGAGGGCAGCAAGACCAGTGACATTCGACATATAAAACCAAAGGGTTGGTCGCACCACATATTTATAGACTAAGACTAAGCCCCCAAGCGCAGGAGATTGTGTTGTACTTCATATCATTGAGCCACTCTGGGGAGATCTCAAACGTGCAGTTCATGCAAGACAGCCCAAGAATTTACAGGATTTGGAGGCTTTTTGCCAAGAGGAATGGGCAGCTTTACCATCTGAGAAGATAAAGAGCCTCATCCACAAATACCACAAAAGACGTCAAGCTGTCATTGATGTTAAAGGGGGCAATACACAGTATTAAGAACTGGGGTATGTAAACTTTTGATCAGGGTCATTTGGATCGTTTCTGTTGTGATTTAAAAAGAGTAAACACAGTTGATTTTATAATAAATGGCTTCAGCCAACCACTAACCATGAGTTAAAGAGTTTTTGTGTCATCATTCGTATTCTCTGAAAACTGGCTAAGAAATCCATAAATTCTGCCAGGATATGTAAACTTATGAGCACAACTGTATGTGCTTTGTTCAGATTTCATGACTGAGGTTTACAAACACTTTTTAAAAATTCTGATCTGAATCAATCAATGTCAGAAAGTCACAAAATGGCGGGTGTTTTAAAATACTTTCACACCAGCCTTGTCTACTCTGCTCAGTAGGGGATCCATGAACACATACCCTGCTGGATCAGGGCAGAACAAGATGGGTGCCACTTTTGTGACATCCAAGTTGTTGTGTTTTTTTTTCTTTCTCGTACATCACGGGACACAGAGCGACATAGTCATTACTATGTGGGTTATATAGATTACCTTCAGGTGCTGGCACTGGCAACTTCCAAAACCGGAAGTACCCTCCCCTATATAAGCCCCTCCCATCCGGGAGTACCTCAGTTTTTTTTTTGCCAGTGTCTAAGGTGTTGGCCAAAGGTTAACATGTTTTTTCATCTGGGCTTGTGTACAGGTTCTTTTGGGCCTCGGCAAGCTATTCCGGATCCAACCAAAAAAGCTTCATAGCTAAACGGTCGGTACCCGGGCCTTGCAAAGAAGAGCAAGGTTTTGCCTGTAATGCCTCTCTTAGGAGGGCTGGACCCTGGGATCCAGAGCTCTGGTCATACCCACGACCGAGATGTTTTCTGTGCAGGGTGCTATACAGGTCCAGGGGAGTGGAATCCTTGGGAACCCGGTCCCTGAAGGTTTAAGTACAATGCCTGCCGTGAGAGGTGAAGTTTGAGCTTCTGTGGACCAAACGGAGTCCTGCGGCGGGGAAAAGGTAAGTGGGGGCCCCTCAGGAACTTGGTTCTATTGGGGGGACCCCCAAGCCTAATATGTCTTTCTGCCTGTTACCTAACGGTATTCCCGCTAAATATCTGTGCATGCCTGTAACTACTACTAAACGAAACTACTAGAAAATGTAATAATTTTAATGGTGGTCAAGAAAAAAAAAATGGACAAACCGCGGTACCTGTGTTTAATCCACTAGAGGCCGCTGTGGAACGGCGTTTTCTTGTTATGTGGACTATTTCCTTCTGAGGTCAAGTCCAGGCAGATGGTGAGTTCTCTTGAGGGAAACTGCTTCCTCTGTCATGTTGCAATGCTCGTCCATCCCCAGGCCCTGCTGCAAACAGGGACCCTGGCTCCTCTCCCTAGTTTTTTTTCAAAAGAAGCGCCGAAGGCGCACGTGCCCGCGCCTCTATTTATAGAGGTGAGCTGGAAAAGGGGGCAGAGCTTGGCGGATGACGCTCTGTGCGCGCCGCAGCGCTTCTGCGCATGTGCGGGCGTCCCAGCATGTCAAAAGGCACAATTATGTGTTGTGAGCTGGCTATGGAGTGTAGAGACAGAGCTGGTAACATTTAAAAAAGGCATACAGCAGGCGGTTGATGCAGGCATCCCCATAGAAAGGCACATTAGTAGACACCAACTGTTTATATAGCAGCAATTGTGCTAGACTATTTTCAGTAAGTGGTGTATTACGGCTGGAATACCTCAGCTTTGGGCTTAGGAATATGCCGTCCAAAGTCTCCGGGACTAAGACTCCCAGGAAGCAAAGGGGGTCTCCGTCGGGCTCTGAGGATCTTGGGCATGCTTTGGCTGCACCAGTCTCCCCTGAAAAATCAGAGGTTAGTGCCCGTAGAGAACCCTCAGGAGTACCTGGTACTGTGGCTGTCCTCAGTTCACCTGCTCCTGTGTATGTAACAGAGGAGGTTTTTTCCTCAGCTCTGGGAGGACTGGAAGAGAGATTGACAACATTGATAGCTGCTTCCCTGTCAGAGGGAAAGCGTGCCCGATCTCCGTCTCCTCCCTCAGAGTACCTGTTAGCGGAACAACAGTCCCATACAGGGATTGACCTACCTGAAGGGGATCAGGATGAGGTTGATTCTGTTCTAGAGGAATCAACAGTGGAAGAGCCATTTTCAGCATCACATGCTGAAAGATTATGGGTTCAGTCCCTGACTGATATGGTCCGATCAGCATTTAAAATGCCCCTTGCGGAGCCATCAACCACTTCTGTCTCCTCGTTGGGGTCGCTAAAAGCTCCCCAGACTGTTTGCTCCTTTCCAATCCATCCTTTACTGGAAGGACTAATTTACCAGGATTGGGAACATCCTGATAAAATATTTACTCCCCCTAAGAGATTTCCGGTGGTCTATCCCATGGAGGATAAGTTCATCCGAAAATGGAGGGTGCCTACAGTGGACGCAGCCATCTCTTGTGTGAACAAATCACTGACATGTCCAGTAGATAATGTTCAAATGTTCAAGGACCCAATAGATAAAAAATTGGAGTCCTTATTAAAATCTGCTTTTTCTACAGCAAGCTCGGTGACACAACCAGCAGTAGCAGCTATTGGGGTCTGCCAAGCGGTGAAGGATCAGTTAAAACATGTCTTAAGGGACTTGCCGGATTAGCAGGACCTTGCCCTAGCTGATCTACCTAGAGCCTTATGCTTTGCGGTTGACGCCATCAAGGATTCAATCCATCAGGCCTCCCGCCTTACGCTGTCTGTAGTACATATGCGTAGGCTTCTATGGCTCAAGAACTGGTCTGCTGAAGCTCCCTGTAAAAAATTGCTGGTTAGCTTCCCATTTCATGGTGAACGCTTATTCGGGGATGACCTGGACAAATATATCCAGAAAATTTCCAGCGGTAAAAGTACACTCTTGCCGGTTAAAAACAGATTTAGAAGTCCCTCTTTTAAGAGGCCTGCCTCTCCAGTCCCTGGGACATCTGCTGTGAAGCAGTTCCGACGGCCTCCTCGGTCAAATCCCGGGGGTAAAAATCAGGGACAATCACAGGGTAACAAAAAACCCTGGGTCAGGAGAGGTACAAAACCTCCCCCCAAGTCAAATTTATGAAGGGTTGCCCCCACTCAATCGGGTGGGGGGAAGACTTCAGTTGTTTGCAGAGACCTGGTGGGACACGATCAGAGACAGATGGGTGCTCTCCGCAGTAAGTCTGGGATACAAGCTGGAGTTAAAAGACTCTCCTCCTTCCCATTTTGTATGGTCAAACGTGCCAAGAGATCCCCGGAAGAGAGGATCCCTCCTGTTGGCACTAGAACTATTGCTCCAAGGAGTAATCATGGAGGTTACCCTGGAAGAATGCGGGTTCGGGTTTTACTCAAACCTCTTTACAGTCCCGAAGCCAAACGGGGACGTAAGGCCCATAATAAATCTAAAAGGGCTAAACAAATTCCTACATATCAGGGCTTTCCAGATGGAGTCGATCCGATCGGTGGCCACTGTCCTACAAGGGGAGGAATGGTTAGCCTCGATCAACATCAAAGATGCTTATTTGCACATTCCCATCTTTCCAGTCCACCAAAAATTTCTACGCTTTGCAGTAGAAGGGCGCCATTTTAAGTTCAGAGCCTTACCCTTCGGTCTGGCCACAGCACCACGAGTGTTCACAAAAATTCTGGCCCCACTATTGGCCAATCTAAGAACACGAGGTGTAACGATAATGGCATATCTAGACGACTTGTTGCTGATGGACCACTCAGTGGAAAAACTAGACGTGGTTGTTCACGAGACAATCAAGTATCTGGAATCTCACAGTTGGATTATCAACCGAGACAAGTCAGCCCTAAAACCAGTCAAAAGTCTGGAATACTTGGGGCTAAGGCTGGATTCAGACCAGAGAAAATTTTTCTTGCCTCAAGAAAAGGTGTCGTCTTTGAGAGATTTGATCCACCTAGTGGGTACAAAAAGACAGCCGTCCATACGCCTGTGCATGAGGCTGCTGGGAAAAATGGTGGCATCATTCGAAGCAGTACCCTACGGTCAATTCCATTCAAGGAATTTGCAAAGGGCCATACTGTCAGCCTGGAACAAAAAAGTTCAGGCCCTAGACTTACCAATGTCCTTGTCCCCTTCCGTTCGCAAGAGCCTCCGTTGGTGGTTGGTTCCCCAGAATCTGGAAAAGGGGAAATCCTTCAGTCCAATTTTTTGGAAGGTGGTCACTACAGATGCCAGCCTTATAGGCTGGGGGGCAGTACTGGAGCAATGGTCTCTCCAGGGCAGATGGTCGGAGGCAGAAAAGGGCCCTGCCCATCAATCTCTTAGAGATACGAGCAGCCCGGTATGCCCTAGTAGCATGGACATCCAAACTCCAAGGGTCCCCTGTCAGAATTCAATCAGACAATGCCACGGCAGTGGCATATATCAATCATCAGGGGGGCACCAGGAGTCGTGCAGCCCAGAGGGAAGTAAATTGCATCCTGAAATGGGCAGAGAGATATGTCCCAGCCATATCCGCGGTATTCATTCCAGGAGTGGAGAATTGGAAGGCGGACTTTCTAAGTCGCCAACAATTATGCCCAGGAGAATGGTCCCTGCACCCCGAGGTTTTCCGGGCAATATGTCAGCGGTGGGGAGCACCGGATGTAGATCTGCTAGCATCCAGATTCAACGCAAAGGTGGACAGATTTGTCTCTCGGACAAGGGATCCCCTAGCTTGCGGCTCGGATGCTCTAGTGTTCCCTTGGGATCAGTTCAAGCTGATATATGCATTTCCACCGCCACAATTGTTACCTTGATTACTCTGCAGAATCAGGGTAGAAAAGAAACCAGTGATTCTGGTGGCTCCAGCGTGGCCCCGAAGAGCATGGTACGCGGAGATTGTAAAAATGTCTGTGGGGAGTCCTGGACATCGTCCGGACCTGCTTTCGCAAGGACCGATATACCACCCTTCCTTACTAGCCCTAGGTTTGACGGCCTGGCTATTGAAGCCCACATTCTAAAAAAGAGAGGTCTCTCTAATCCTGTGGTATCTACCATGATCAATGCCAGGAAGCCGGTATCCAGGCAGATTTACTATAGAATCTGGAAGGCGTACATCGCTTGGTGTGAGGCCAAAAAATGGCATCCACGTAAGTACGTAATAGGTAGGATTCTGGACTTCCTACAGTGGGCTGTAGATAGGAAGTTTGCCTTGAGTACTATCAAGGGTCAGATTTCGGCCTTGTCAATATTTTTTCAAAGGCCCTTGGCTTTGCATTCACTAGTCAAAGCTTTTATACAAGGAGTGATGCGTATTAGCCCTCCGGTTAAAATTCCCATATGTCCATGGGACCTAAACCTGGTTCTATCGGTTCTACAGAAACAACCATTTGAACCATTACAGCACATTTCCCTGGTTCTTCTCACCAGGAAATTGATTTTTTTAGTAGCCATTTGTTCGGCTAAAAGAGTGTCGGAATTGGCCGCTATGTCCTGTAAGGAGCCATATCTGGTTATCCATAAGGACAGAATAGTGTTACGTCCTCATCCAGCCTTTCTTCCTAAGGTGGTATCGAGGTTTCATTTGAACCAGGATGTGGTTCTTCCTTCCTTTTTCCCCAAACCTAGCTCGGTAGAGGAAAAGTTATTACATTCTTTGGATGTAGTAAGAGCAGTTAAAGCTTATCTAAAAGCCACTGCTCAGATTCGTAGAACGGATACTTTGTTTATTCTGCCGGAAGGCCCCAGAAAGGGTCAGGCAGCGTCAAAATCTACTTTAGCCAAGTGGATTTGACAGGTCATAATGCAAGCCTATGGCTTGAGAAGGAGACCGCCTCCGTTCAAAGTTAGGGCGCACTCCACGAGAGCAGTTGGAACTTCATTGGCAGTGCATCACCAGGCCTCCCTGGCTCAAATCTGTAAGGCCGCAGCATGGTCTTCAGTACACACGTTTACTAGGTTCTACCAGGTGGACGTTAGAAGTCAGGAGGATGTCGCCTTTGGGCGCAGTGTGTTGCAGGCCGCAAAAGATCCTCATGTCTGATAGCGCCCAGCTTTATGTTGGTGTACCCCCCCCCCTCATTTGGCATTGCTTTGGGACGTCCCACATAGTAATGACTATGTCGCTCTGTGTCCCGTGATGTACGAGAAAGAAAATAGGATTTTTATAACAGCTTACCTGTAAAATCCTTTTCTTGGAGTACATCACGGGACACAGAGCTCCCACCCCTCTTTTGGGGACACTTATTGCTTTGCTACAAAACTGAGGTACTCCCGGATGGGAGGGGCTTATATAGGGGAGGGTACTTCCGGTTTTGGAAGTTGCCAGTGCCAGCACCTGAAGGTAATCTATATAACCCACATAGTAATGACTATGTCGCTCTGTGTCCCGTGATGTACTCCAAGAAAAGGATTTTACAGGTAAGCTGTTATAAAAATCCTATTTTTTGTCCGCATTTTCACAGCAGACCTTTTGCGGCACCATTTCGGATCTTTGGGATGGCCGATAGAAAAAGGACTTGCTTCTCTTTATATCGGGCTACCTTTTTTTTTTTTTTGCCAGCAGCCAAGCAAAATATTATTTTGGTACGTCCAGTAATGTGCCATACAGAATCTAAACCGATTTTAACTTTTGCCTCGTGATCATTCAGATGTGTTTGTCTGCTGCACTTTTGAAGGGGTTCATAGACACTGCGATCGTCAGTCTTGCAAAAATCATCTAATGTCTGTGGATAACTTCATACTCTAGCCAGGATATACTGTATGTACCGTAGGCTCAAATCCTGTAAGGCTTACGGAAGTGTATGTCCATGGTTATAGGTTGGAACTCTATGTAGCCTTGCTGAAAATATTTTTCCTTATAGTGACTTCTGCAGACTTGGCCTGCAGACAACCTCATTATATAAAACAACAAAATTAGTCAAGGAGTGTCACTGGATATAGAAACCAAAAGGAATCTTGAGTCCTCCTGCAAGCCACATATTGAAACAGAAGTTAATACTGTGAGTTGCTGGTTGGATTGTTTTGAGCATAGCCGCTACTATTCTCCCACCCTGGTAGATGTAGGACCAGCAGGTAAAAAAAAAAAATGCACTGTAAATTCTGGTACATTTTATTGTTCTTTATATTGCCATGGCCGATTAAATGTAAGCTGCCATTGGTGGTTGTGAAAAATACCATCGGACTTGGCTGTCTCTGGCTTTAGTACTTTCTTATCCACTAACCTGTAGCAAGTATGCAGCAAGTGATGTCAGAAATCCAGGTCCAGCTTGTAACCAAAGGAATGGCATTTCGGCCACACAGATAAAATTTTCAGAAACAAAAACGGCATCCTGTAATTTTTTTGTGATGGTTTCCTATACTCGTTGGTAACAAACCTGTGATCACTGCAGCTGCAATTTTTTTTTTATTTTTTATTTATTTATTTTTTTTTTTCCTTCAGTGAGAAGTGGACATAAAACAGAAAATCTGAGCCATAGCAAACATGTAGAGGAAATTGGACAGAGTTCCCCTCAAGAGGACAAAGTTGAAGATCAGAGAAAGAGCCCCGAAATCCTTGAGAAATCTGATTATAAGCAGGAGGTAATGGAATCACTTTACAGTATTAAACATTTCAAAAGTTGAGTATTCTACTCCATTTTTTTAAAGTATTAGACTGTGCGCTTTTTTTTGTAAGCTTAAAGTCTATGTGCAAATTATGAGTTAAAGTTTATATAAAAATATATATATATATATATATATATATATATATATATATATATATATATATATATATTTAAAAAAAAAATAATTATGTTTTTTTTTTTTTCCTTCCTAGAGTAACAATGCTCACTTACTGTACTTGTATCTATCACCCTAGGTTTCTATCTAGATTTTGACTGCAAACATCTTAGGCCGGCCTTGGATGGTTTGAATCTTGGCTGGTTCAGCAGGAACCGGGCGAGATTTAAACTGTGTGTAGGCAGGCTAAATGTGCCCCAAGTTGACCGATCAACTTTGGTACAACCAGCCTGCCAGATTTACTTGTGATTATTGCTAGCGGCTGCTATAGCCACTAGCGATAATCATTGTCTTCTCCTGGCGAGGAAGGCTTCCCCTGCCCGGAGCAGACATTTGCTTGGCAGGAGGGATTCCCTTGTCGGCACTGTCTATGTTGATGGGGGAATTGTGCAAATTGCTTTCCTACAACACGCGGTTGCAGAGAAGAAATTTGCACCATTTTTGGCCTGCCTTACCCTGTCCTCCTCTCCATTGTGTGGGGAGAAGGAGTTGAGTAGTTCACAAATGACAGCTTAGAAAGCTGATAACAAATTTGAGATATCCATTCAGTACACAGGAAGTTACAAGGAGACTGGATGTCTATTGGGATCAACAGATGTTTTTTTACTTGCTGCAAATATATACAGTAATATAATACACACACACACACACACACAGTACAACCCAAAAAATGCAGCAACCACATCTAAGCCTGGCAACCTGTAATATATTACATTTTTGTTATTGGGTTTACATATACCTTTAGCTAAGACAATATCTCTTAAAGTGGTATTAAATCCAATAACAAATATTTTTTATATTGCAGCCTACCAACTCTTAGATGTGATGACTGCATTCGTTTTCTTTTTTAAGGCTTTTTGTTTTTCTATATTTTACCTATCGATCCACCCAGTAAGTGTTATTTTTCAACCTTTTTTAACAGACCAAGGTATCCAGCAAAAGTGGCAAAAATGTCTCAGACAAACTTTAACACTGACAGGGGTGGTTGCAGTGGTCAGCTTTTATTCCTTTATCCCAAAAAGAGAAAAACTGTAACTGCTTAAAAAAACTGTTACCTGGAGTTGGACTTTAATTTACTAGTCAAGTTCCTTTCAGTCTGCTAGTGCATCAAACACTACCCTCTTCCAAGATTCACAATGCTTCTGTTGAAAGATATCTCTGTTGCCCCTACTCCTGCAAGTGCCTCTAAAGCCTCGTACACACGGTCGGACTTCAAACAAACTTTCCTGTGGATTTTTGTCTGAAGGGAGTTGGCCGGGCATACCCATAGCATACACACGGCAGGACTTTTCTGCAAACTTTCCCAAAACTTTCCCAACATCACGTGGTTTTTCTGCTCTTTACTGCCACCCTTTGGTCAACTTCTGCTATTGTTGGTTGATTTTAACAGGTTCTGGGCATGCGTATTTGTACTTCGGACAAAAGTCCGATGGATTTCTGTACACACGGTCGGACTTTGCACCATCTGACTTTTGTTGCCGAAAAGTTTGTCCGTTTGCAGAGCGAACTTTTGTCCGATGAAAGCGGAAAAATTTTGTCCGATGGAGCGTACACACGGTAGGATTTTTTAGAAAACGTGCTCATTTTGAAGTTTGTTGGCAAAAAGTCAGACCGTGTGTACGGGCCTTTACACTGCAGACACGGTATAAAGCTACGAGGCTGTAGGTACAGAAGTGCCTAGGTATAGTCGTATACCAGGAAGTGCAATGCTATTTTTGAGGAGTGACCTGGAAGAAGGTACGTTATTCAGGGTGTTACTTAGGCATACTTAAAATTTCTACTTGTTCCCAATAGCATCGCAAATCTTCACATTTTGAATTCATGGCCACTTTAAGATGTATCTACATTTTTAAAATTCCTTTTTTTAAACATACCTTCTACCCTAGTTGTGTGGGGTAGGCTGAGAGTGCATGATAAATAAAAAACAGTAAAAGGGAAACAAAAAAAGAAATGGAAAGCAAAAAGTTGAATGGTGCAACAATGCCCTTAAAATGATCAAAAATGGTGTGGCCTATACACCAGTATCCAACCAAGATACTTCCTGCAGGGAGTTTGCTTGTGCTTGCTTGGATTTCCTCCTACGCTCCATAGACAGTGGTAAGTTAGTTTGCTCCTGGCTAATTTGACCCAAGTATGTATGCATGCATGTGAGATAGGGACCTTAGATTGTAAGCTCTTTGAGGGCAGGGACTGATGTAATTTGAGTGCACAATTGGTAAAATATTAGCTCTATATGAGTAGCTAATGAGCGTGGAGAAACTTCTGTTTACATTTTAATTGCAAAGAGCTTTCTTCAAAATTTGTCAGTCTGTATAAAATTTATAAGAAGTGTCTGAGGACAGCGCTAATTTTGTTTTTTCTGTATATTTGGAATACATTTTAATTACTACTGGACATATTAGTCACACCTTGTAGTACTAACCCAAAGGTCCCCAATGTGTGAGTACTTCCTCCTACCCTCCTTGTGCCTCTAGCAGATATCTGCTCAGAATGGCTGCATGCAGAAGTGCTCAGGTTGTGTGTTGGAATGCTCAGATTCTAAGTTGTCAAATTTGCCTTACATTCTGTGTGTTTTTGATTAGTAGATAATATTCTAAAATTATGTCTTGGTGTGCCTCGTATTCTAAGATCTCTGTAGCAGATTCTAAAACATCCCAAGAAGAAGAAGAAAACTCAAGAGTAAGGTTACCAGAACAAGAAGATACAATGGTGAGAGAGGCTGAAGAAAATGCCAGACTAAGTACTCCCGAAGAGGAAAATCCCCTGAATAAGTACATGCAGTTACTTCTTCAGAATCGAGCAGAAGAAAAGCCTGACAAGGTGAGCTGCAGACACAGATACTTTTGTTATATACACATACATGGTTAATGCAAAGTCCTCAATCCATGACACTCACCCTATTGTACATTGTAGTGAGCTAGTCACTGATACAGGGAAAATTTATAGGAACAAGATGAGGCAGCTGCCATTTTCTCTTCAGTGAAGCCTTGCACTTTATAGATAGTTATTTTATAAGAACAGTGTCCTATACATTTTAAAATCTAGCAAAAATAGTGCTGTATTGGAGCAGTAAATATGCCTTTTATGTTCTGTTATTCGGTTTAAAACTGTATTTATCATCCTTTGACCGCCACAACTTGATGCTTAAAGTGAATGTAAACCCTCACATATAACCAGTGAAGTCAACAGCCTCAGATGATACACAGAGATGAAACAAATTTCCCTACATAAGTTTTACATGTATATCTCCTGTGTTCAGCTTTATATATCCTTTAGAAGGTGAAAATCCTGTGACAGATTTTCTCTTCCTGTTCAGCACTTGGGATTGGGTTATTGGCATACAGCCAAGACAGCTGATTGGAGGAAAGACACCCCCCCCCCCACACTCCACATTGGAAAAGGAAGAAAGTGATGTGCAGAGCTGTGCTGTGAGACGGCAAGCTGTCTGCTAATCTATTTATAACAACCTCCCACGACAAACTTCAGGCTGCTTTTATGCCCCGTCTGGGAGAACTTGTTAGAAGTCATCAGGCTGATAACAGCTACGGAACAGAAGAAACACACGGCGCTCAGTGCTTTGGAGAGAGATAGGAAAACACTGCAGATCTATGTGCCCAGCTCAAATTTAATGAATCGGGTTTACATCCACTTTAACCTAGGGTTGTACTGATGCCTAAAAAACAAATGGACACTAGGCACATAGAAAAGTCCAGTCCCCAAAAAGCTATAACGCCTCCCACCTTTCACCAGCTCGGTTTTGCTTGGGGTCCTTAGGAAGATAGATGTCTCTTTCCTTTCTGCTGTATTTTTTGCTTGAATTTGAAGATGTTTCTACTAACAGCAGCAGTTAATATATTCAGGCTGGAGTTTGGAACTCCTGGACATTTCTCCAGTTAGCCAAGGAGCTTAGGTTTTCCCAGCCTATTGGGTATTCTAGTGTTCTGTCTGACTACACATTTGTTTTTTGTTTTTTTAGGGTTACAACCACTTTAAGTACATGATGACATATATATACACACACACTAAAAGTAAACAAAAAAAAAACAAATGACAAGACAGGGCCCACGAGTAGCTCCGATCAAAAAAGAGTCATGTTAGAAACAAAATAAAAACCGTTACTCATAGGCAGTTAAAACATAGGCATGGCATACACCTTGACTTAACACTATATCCCAAATAATGCTACAGTAAGTGGATGAAGCGCATACAGGAAAAAATATACAAACCGCAAAGGTGCTTGAAATGCATAACAACCCCATGCAAAGCCTCGTCCTTCTGCAGATGGGCGGCGCACTTCCACTCAATGACACGATGACCAAGGCAGATAACTCGCCATCCAGGCATCTCTCAATGTAAATCTATGTTGCATAAATATATCGTCAAAGAAAAAAAGGGGGGGAGATATAATTCATGCACTGGGGCTACCTTCGTTTCACATTAAAACCTGAATACCCGATGGCTGTGTACACCAGACTGCGATCTCCATCATCGCAAATGAACCCTGGTCATGAATGCCCAGCCCCCTTTTGTCCAACTTCAACAGTTCCATAGATAACATATCTCGTCTGTGTCTATGACATGACTTGTCTGTATGGATCTGTAGTCCTAAAATGAATCCAACATGCCCAAGTTGTCTTAAAGGAGGACATTCAGTCTTGCGAAATATGAAGAATCAGTTCTTCCATTTCTTCAGTTCTGCTCAGTCTTGAGAAACAATCAAGTAAGCCTGGAGGCCATGTATCCAGCCAATGAGCTAGTAAGTATACACATTCTGGTGGCATTTATCATATGGACTGTTTGTGATTTCTTGTAGGTCCACAATGATTGTTTATTACAGTGTACCAAATATTAGAGTGAAGTAAAGGCCAAAGAATCACCTGTCACCTAGAGCAGTGGTCATCAACCCTGTCCTCAGGGCCCACTAACAGGCCAGGTTTGCAGGATAACTGAAATACATCACAGGTGATATAATTTGCTGCTCAGTGATTGCAGTATTCTAGTCTGCATCTCCCCAAGGTAATACATAAAACCTGGCCTGTTAGTGGGCCCCGAGGACAGGGTTGATGACCACTGACCTAGAGGATTGTTTTGTAAACTCTTTGCCAATAATCAGAAATACAGGGAAAGATCCACCATATGTGAAAGAAGGAACCCTCCTCCCCCAGGCATCGCCAACACCGGTCGGACAATGCTAAGTGCGATCTTATGAAGAAGTTCCGGCACTTTGTACCATCCGGCTCTAATTTTAAAAGCGTTTTCTTGAACAGAAACATTGATGAAACCTTTGTGAACCATCAAGTGCATGCGTTACCACTCCTCATCCTCCAGTTTACAGTCAAGGTCCGCTTCTCATGCCTTCTGCATTTCTCAAAGATTCCAGGTGAATCCACCTGAGACGTTTTGATCCCTTTTTTTTTTTTTATCCCTGGGGACTTGTTCCTCTTTCTGTCTTTTAGCAAAGGCATTTTCTTCAGTTATGCGAGGAGTTATGTCTCAGTTGGTCCATCTTGTGGCTCCATGTGATCAGAGATTTAAAATGCTCACCACCACCTTACTAGCAGCTTTTGACACACAGATGCCTAATATATCTCATTCTGACACCGCACGCACCCTTGCCTAGAGAAAAGCCTAGGCCTATATTTAGCTGACAGGTTAAATCTCTTAACATGGAGTTGGCAGATGCTGGTGTCAGCTTATTAATTGCGTTGTCCAGATGATTGTTGCTAGCATCTGGCTGGTGCAACCCCTTTTTCTTCTGTCCAGATCCACAGTGCATTCTAGCTCAAGCTGTAGTTGGTAAAGCAAGCATGTAAGAAGGCCATTTTAAGCCTGCCTTTCATGGGAGGCTGTCTTTTTTCAACTCTTTTTTTGATGGACAGAATCATTAGTAACGCTTCGAAGAGTAGAAGCATTTATCCAGACACAGAAGCTAAGGATTAATAGCGTAGGTCGACAGCTTCTTTTTTTTTTTTTTTCAAAATTTTTTTTTTCATCAAAGAAGCCGGCCCACATGGACCCCGGCAGTACATATCATACATTCACATACAGTAAATAATACAACTGGCAACTCTTGTGGGAAGCATAAGGTGGGATCCTCCTCCCACCCATGCCCCTCTGGTATGTGCACACTCCCCAGGGAGGGGTAAGGTCCCCCTGGGGTTCCAATATATCTACTCATCTACCTTCGGGATATATCTGTCAGGGATTTGCAGATGCAAGAGTGCCCGGGTCCCGTGGACACAGCTCCCCCTTCATTTTTCCCGTTTATCTAAAAGGAAACAGAAACTAGAGACGTAGTGCCTCCTGTGAAAAGAGTTAGATAGGGCCCAACAAAAGGAAAAGAAAAAGCTAGAAGCAAGAAACGAGCGAGAAAGAAGTCAAGGGGGGACAAAGGAGGAGGAGGGGGAAGAGGGGGGGCGGTCAGGGGATCAGGTACACCTGTCTCCCGTCCAGGGTGACTATACTATACAGTTTTCAAGTCTCCTGTGGGTCTCTGGCGCATTAAGGGCGGGGGGTGTTGGTGTAACGACACTTCTGGGGTGCGGGTATTCCAGGCAGGGGCTCAGGTGGGCTGCTCAGCCCCTCTAAGGGTCTGCCCCTCGTCCGAGAATCTAAAGATGTTCCATAGCTGCCAGGTCTTAGAGTATGTCTCGCGTCTGTGCTGACTAGATAGGATCAGGTCCTCCATGAGGCTGATATCGTCAACTCTTCTTAGCCATTGTGCAATGGACGGTGGGGAGGGGGACTTCCAGTTTTGGGGTATACATGCCCTAGCAGCGTCCAGTAGATGACGGACCACTGATTTCCTATATACCTTTGCAGGTGTGTCGTTTGCATGTAAGAGGAAGTAGGCCGGTGTCTCGGGGACGCTACGGTCGGTGAATTTCTGTGTCACTCGCCTCACTCCCTCCCAATAACTCTGCAGTCATGGGCAGGACCAGAAGATGTGCAAGAGCGTCCCCTCCTCCCCCTGACATTTCCAGCAGCGGTCAGAAGTGTCTGGGAACATTTTATGTAAGAGGGAAGGGGTCCTATACCAACACGTGAGCAGTTTGAAATTGGTTTCCTGGGTTTTGGTGCACACTGAAGATTTATGGGTGAACTGTAGTATATGTCGTTTCATGTCGTCTGTAAATTGGCAGTCAAGGTCTCGCTCCCACCCAGTAAGGCAGGGAACCTGTAGGGGTCCCGACGGTGTCACCAACATTGTATAACACACTGACAGCGTGTGTTGGGTCCTTCCCGATGCCATGCACATCTCCTCCAATAGGGTGGGGAGATGGCTGGCATCATTGGGTGGGGGTGGGATTCTCGCGAGAAAGTGGCTTAACTGTAGAGCTCTCAGATAATCAAGGCCGTACATGCCCCTCGGGTCCGACAGCTCCTCATATGACCTCCACCTCCCTTGTGTACTAAAGTGAGATGCCTGATAAAACCCCGCCTCCCTTAGTGCGAGAAATCTCCTATCTTGTAACCCTGGGGAGAAACGAGGGTGGCCCAGAACTGGACGTAATGGAGAGACTGGCATCGAGATTGAAGGCCGAGTCAGCAATGTCGAGCATATACCCAGGGTGGTGCCTATCAAGGGGTGTCTTTTCAGGGGTGGTGGCAGGTCTGAATGGCACCAGGAAGCTCTGTCAAGGGGGATGTCGCTCTGATCCTGTTCAATAGTCGTCCACAGCTTGGTGTCTCTATGTCTGCACCAATCCAGGAGACGACTAAGGTGAGCTGCCCTGTAGTATACACGGACATCCGGCAGTGCCAGGCCCCCATGTAGCTTTGGTAGGCATAGTACACTCCTGCTCAGGCGTGGGTGTTTCCCGGCCCATAGGAACTTGGTGAACGCAGCATGGACCTGTCTGAAATAGGACCCCGGTATAGCTATCGGGAGGGCCTGCAGGAGGTATAGGAACTTAGGCAGTATTGTCATTTTGAGGATGGCGCATCGGCCCAACCACGAATGGAGACCGCTGTCCCAGCCTTCCAAAAGTCCCCTGACCGTTTTCAGTAGGGGAGGGAAATTAAGTGCAAACAGTTTGGATAGGGTCATGGGCATGGATGTCCCCAGGTATCTCAGAGCCGTGTCAGTCCATTTCAGGCTAAAGTCTTCCCTAAGTTGCTTAAGTAGGGGTTGAGCTATCCCCACTCCCATGGCCTCCGATTTGGAGAAGTTAATCTTTAGATTAGAGAGGGTTCCGTAGATCCCAAACTCTCTCAGAAGATTCGGGAGGGACATCTTGGGGTTTGTAAGGGAGAACATCAGGTCGTCAGCCTATGCCGAGACCTTATACTGCGACCCCTTCTTCTCCACCCCCGAGATGTCCGGATTTCGGCGTACGTGACAAAGGAAGGGTTCCAGGGCTAGGGCAAACAACAGCGGTGACAGGGGGCAGCCCTGTCTAGTCCCATTCCGAATGGGGAACGGGTCTGACAGCGCCCCATTTGCCCTCACCCTGGCCGTCAGTGCCGTTTAGGCCGCGGTCACCCAATTCAGCATCTTCTCCCCCAGTCCTATGTGCCTCAGTGTAGCAAACAGGAACCCCCAGTGGACCCGGTCAAAAGTATTTTCGGTGTCTGTACCCAGGAATACGCAGGGCGTCTTAGTTTGGGCCGTGATGTGTAGCAGAATAAGGACCTTAGTGGTGTTGTCTCTGGCCTCTCTGAATGGGACAAAGCCCACCTGATCCAAATGGATCAGGTCGGGGAGATGTGCTTGCATTCTAGAGGCCAAGATCTTGGTAAAGATCTTGAGGTCTGCGTTCAGTAGGGAGATCGGGCGGTAGCTCCCACACAGCCCCGGGTCCTTGCCCTCCTTGGGTATAATGGAGATCTGTGCCAGGAGTGTGGTGGCATGGAAAAGTGCCCCCATGCCTATGCTGTTGAAGAGATCCACCATATGCTGGCCCAGTGAGGGCAACAGGGTCCTGTAATAGGCAGTGGTCAAGCCGTCAGGGCCTGGGGCCCTGCCCGGCTTGGTGCTCTTAAGGGCCACCTGGACTTCCGTCAACGTAATGGGTTCCTCCAGGGCAGTTTGTGTCTCCACCGGGAGTGAGGGCATGAGGGAGCGGTCTAGGTAGTCCTGTATGGTCTCCGGTGTGGGATTTGCGTCTTGTAGATTGTAGAGGGAGCGGTAGAAGGCCCCAAACTCTTGCGTGATGTGTTGGGGAAGACTAGCCTTCTGCCCGTTTGTGGTCTGAATATGTGGTATGTAGGCCGCTGCCCGCTGCGCCTGCAGCGTTCTGGCCAGCAATCTACCACATTTATTGCCTGCCTCGTATGATTTCCTGCGGCAGATCTGCATCGCCGCCTTAGCCTTAAATAGGAGGAGATCTTTCAGCTGAGGTCGACAGCTTCTTATCATGCATCAACATTTTCCCTTTGTTCCTCTAAGTCAGGTTCCAGTTCCTTAACCCACAAACCTTCTTCCATCTCCTCGGACCAGGTGGATTCTAAACACTGGCAAACCAAGAGATCCAAGCCTGCATAAAAATCTGCCGCCATAACAAAGTTTGCCTGAAGGGTTTTTGAGAAATCAGCATTGTCCTGTAAGGTTGTTTTTGCCCAAGGTGGTCTCTGCTTTTTACCTGAATGAGGATTTTGTTTTAACTTCCCTGTGCCTGACTCTGGTTCACCTCAAGGAGATCTTTCTCAATTGCCTGGATATGGTGAGGGCTGTCTGGGTTTACCTTTCTGCCACTACTTCATTTAGACAGATTCTCTTTCTGTTATTCCAGCTGGTCCTAAAGGAGGTTATCCTGTTTCCAAATCCACTATTTCGATTAGACCGGTTATAGTGCAGGCCAGTGAGCTGCAAGATCAAGTGTCCGCTTTTCCTGTTAAATCTGGCTGCACTGGGGTAACGAGTGGTTCTTGGGCTTTGCACCATCGAGCCTCTGTGTCACAGATCTGTGAAACCTGGTCTTTTGTACATACGTTTGACGGTAATGAAGTCTTAGGAACCTCAAACTGAGTAAACAAAAATGAGGAGTTGTCACAAATCAGAGACAAAATCATCAAATTGAAAAGTCGGCTCCAGACACAAAGCAGACCACCATATATCACATTACACAACATTGCAGTCACAGCATACTTGACCGGACATCATATCACTTAGTCTTAATGCTCCCATGGCAAAAAAAAAAACCTCCAGAAGAGCTCTCAACAGGCAGTAGTTTGATCAGGATTGTCCACCATAAAGGCATTTGGAAGCAATACCAGTTTTTGAGTCTGGTTCTACTTGACCTGAATCTGCTCTTTTCAAACAACTTAGATCTCAAGCACTACACATAATTCATGATCCTGGTTAAAACAAAATTGCAATCATAAAAAATGTTTACCCAAATTTATAGGTATATTCCAAATGGTTTGATACCAAACAGGCCTATGCTATAAGGTATAGCAGGCAAGTCGGTCATATTAACTCTCCTAATTGATATAAGCATCTGATTTATATCACATTTTATCTCTATCAAATTGTGACCTCCTTCATTGCAGTAATATGTTGGTTGTCAGACTGGAAAACTTGGTCATCTGGAAATATTGATACATTTAGAAAAACTGGTATCGAGTTAGTGCCTGCTGAACTATCATAAAACACTTTACCACAGGAGGCAGGAAAGTGGACATGCATGAGATTATCAAGCAGAACTTCAGAAAATTATGATGCCTGGACTCCATTCCAGTAAGTTGACCACATTATTATTGACTTCTAGAGATAGGGATTATAGCCAGTAACATCCAGCCACAGGATGTAGCTCTGTGGTCCAGCCTGGAGTCTTTGGCATTTGGCTTGAATTGCAGTACATGTGAAGTGTCCAGACTGATTTTTAATGTACCGGTACTTTGTTTTTCAGGTCCCTAAAGAATCGGTGGATGATGTTTCTTTGGTTGAAAAATTTTCTAATGACAGGTAAAATATTTATTAAATTTATAATGGTCACCCCAATTATTTGGTCCTGTAATCACTTACCGTATTTTTCGTGCCATAAGATGCACCTAGGTTTTAGAGGAGGAAAACAAGGAAAAAAAATATTCTGAACCAAATGGTGTACTAAAATATTTACCGGTGCCCATGAAATGCAGCCTGACCAGTGCCAATGACTCCTGGTCCCTGGTCCTGTTGTGGCTTGCTGGTCTAACTCCTCCCCTCTTCTCTTACACCCGTTGCGGGTGGGCACTGATTTCCGAGGGACTGGAGGAGACTTGGAGTGAGGCAGCGACCAATGCGGGTACACTATAGGTTTGCTGCAACAGGTGAGCAGGCCCAGTGTGCGGAGCAACATGTAATGATGTCGCGTGGGCATGCCTATGTGCACTGGGCCTGCTCACCTGCTGCAAAGTTTCCTGGGCTTCTTCTACCCGGGTCAGGCCCCGTTCCCTTGCTATATGATCATCATGCATGCTGCTGGGGCCCAGCCGGGTCCAAGAAAGATGGTCGCTGCCGCCGTGGACCAGTCTGACCCCAGTGAGTTCCAGCAGATGGCGCCGGTTGCCTACCTTCTGCAGCCGTCCCCTTAGACCACGGCTAGCTCGTTATGTAACACGGCAACGGGGGGGGGCAGAGGCCTGGTCATTATTCGCTCCATAAGATGCAGAGACACTTTCCCCCACTTTGTGGGGGTGGGGAGTGTGTCTTATGGAGTGAAAAATATGGTAAATACTGTATGTCAGTTGGCACCTATGTTTTCTCCATGCTTTCCTTTGGCTACACTACACTGTGGACAAGCTACATGTGTGTCTCAAATATGATATTTAAGGCTCCTCTTCCTTTCATTTCTACCATTTTTACCGTTCCATTTCTGGCACTGACTATTTGTACTATTTTTGAATGCTGGAACCCCAAGCATATGGAAGGCTTCAGTTTGAACACACGCCTGTATTTCCAGTTTTGAGTGGTAGTAATTTTTGACTACTATTTATAGTGTAACTCTAATACAATTGAAGCTAATTTGTAAAAATTTTGTGTCAAAACAAATAGAGAGACAAATGTGGTGTTGCTAAACCATTGGTGCTGTTTGAGGAAAGGTGTTGGGAACATTGACTTTCTGCTTTTCATTGTATGCAGTCTGCAGCAACTATTATGTGCTGTTGGGGGGGATTATTTCCCTTAGGGTTTAGTAATCCTAATGCACCACCCTGAACCCCTACAAAGTTTATGCATTTCTGCTTGAATGACATTTTAAATGTCATATGACCTTTTCACAGTAAGAAATTAAAACTATCCTTATTACACATACATTCACCGTGTTTCATTGCAATCTCTTTACAAAATATATGGTTTTGCCAGTCTAGGGCATTAATGGAGAAAGTGTATAAACCTCTAGGGTAATATCTTAAAAAATTGGGTATTTGGAATTAGAGGTTCCACAAAATGTAGGTGTGTGTGTGTGTGTGTGTGTGTGTGTGTCTGTCACCTGCAGCACCATACGTTGTGCTCCACATAACACTGTGCTGTCTCACCATCTGAATTTCTTTATCCTACATCCTGGGACGCAAGGCATCTTCATATCCATTACAATAGGGTTATGTTGCCACCCTCGGATAATCTAAGAATGGTAAAAAAAAAAAAAATGCCCTTCAATCTAGGCAAGGCTCCAGTTATTTTGCTAGTTTCTAGGTGATGATCATGTCTGTGCGGTCTCTTCAAGAAAATGGCTAGCTTCTCAACAACTCCATATGGGAATAGGAGAATGGCTTTATCAGGATCCATTGCCTACAGCTTTTCTATGCTCAGAGAAATTGTACTATAACCCAGCACTGGACATGCAGGTCGCATCAACATCCATGACACCTCTGGTGGGACTACAGGTGGCAGCAGTACACTTCCTGTTGGGGGGGACTACAAGTCCCAGCAAGTATTAAAGGTCCCACGCTACACTGTTTTGCCTGTTGGAGTGGTGGAATACTGGCAGGATTGAAAAGGTCTTCTCTCCTGGGGTAACCAAAACACTAGTGCTTAGAAGCAGAATGCCCTCCTGGCTGATGTAGACTGCTGTTCCCAGCAATGGTTCCTTTTACACTTGTTGGCAGGCCATGTGTATGCAATGGCAGTGAGGTGGGGATTTAGAAGGCGAGGGACCCTGTATGCATATTGTCAGGTAGAGAGGAACCTATACTTACCCCCACAATAATGTATCCCCTGGGTGTCAGATGGAAGGAGTCAGATCCACATGGAACACCCTATCAGGCATTTTTGCTATTTCTGGGGCACCTTTCTCCAGTACTTGTGTCAGGGGAGAAATTTTATCTGCTATTGCTGTTTAAAACCAGCTCTCTGTAATACTGTCCAGTTTAGACAGCCTTGGTCGCAAATTGAAGTGTTCTCCCCCCATCCCCCTCTTGATGGAAGAAGAACCAGGGGAGGATGATGTAAAGAGGGAAGCGCAGTATGGGGTAGAAGGGGATTCCGAAGTCTCCTCATCTGTGGAATCTATTCCGGAAGAACCTCAAGGACAGGGTGTTTCACAGACCCAAAGGACCTTTGTGGGCGTTCTGGAAGTGGCCCGGGCTAAGTTAAAATGACTGCTTCCTGAGTCGTCCTCTCCAAAGGTTACAGGTGTTGGAACATAGCGTCCACCACAACATCCTCAATCCCTCCCTGTGCATCCTCGCCTATAGGATGTTTTTTAACCTCGACTGGGCTCAGCAGTTCCTTTTTCCTTTTTGTTCCGCCAAAAAAGTTTGCTCCATGGAAAGTGAGTATGCCATTAATGGATCCAGCAGTTTTCTTATCTCAACAAGACCCTTGCAAGTCTAGTGGCTGAGGTCCCAGTATTTAAGGAAACTTAAGACAAACTCATTAAAGCCATATATAAGGTAGGAGGAAAGCCAAACTAACTATTCTTGTTACAATGTTCCCTCCCTTCTCCTACCTATCTTATCTAACCCGTATGAAAGAAGATGTGTTCATACCTGTTTTTATTCTGCTCTGGTCCATCCACATTGTCCCGCAACTCCAGCTCCCCTGTGTCAGTGACTGGCTGCCTCAGGGGAGACAAAGGGTGTCTAACAGGTGGGCCATGAGAGCTTATGGGTGATGTCGTGGCTCCAGAATTCACAGCCGTTATCGAGTGTTCCCTTACTGCTTCAAGCTCAGATTACTGAAGCTGATTGAAAATAGGTACAGGGATTTTTTTTTTTTTTTTTTTTACAGGTTAGACAGGGTAGAAGGAGGTGGAGGGAACATTTTTAAGAATAGTTATAATTGTGGGTTTCCTCCATCTTCTAGGCTCATTTGCTCTGAGAGCTGCTTTACAGTCAGCAATTGTGGCTGAAGGTGTGTGCCAAAGCCTTTAAAGTTAATGTAAACCCCATTCATGAAATCTGACCTGGGCACATATATCTGTAGTGTTTACTTATCTCTCTCCAAAGCCCTAAGTCCTATGTCTTTCTGCTGTTTTGTTCGTCTGACAAGTTCTCTGAGATGGGAGATGAAAGCAGCTGAGAATTTGTATCGGGTGGGTGCTATAACTAGATTAGCAGGGAGCTTGTATCTTCCTTCCTCTGCCTATGTGGAGGGGGGGGGGTGGTGCGCCTTTCCTCCAATCAGCTGTCCCACAGTGTATGCCAAGGCTCTGCTCTTACTGCTGAATGAGGAGGTAAAAATTCGAACACAATGTTAGAATTCTAAAGAATATAGCAAGCTGAAGAGAGCAGATATGCATGTAAAAGTTATGTAGGGAGATTTGTTTGGGTATAGGAAAGGGTTTACATCCAATTTAAAGTGATGCTAAACATTCTTTTTTTTTTTTTTTTTAGAATAAATAAAAAAGATGTTATACTTAACTGCTCGGTGGCTTACCCCCTCTTTTTTGGCCTCCCACTGATGCTGTCTGCTCCTTCTTCCTGTGGGTGCCCTCTTATCAAGCTATGGGCTGGGGGCACCTGCACAGGTGTGCTGACAAATGGGACTGTGTGCATTCATAGCCAGAACACAATTTGACTGACAACAGCAGGAGTCTATGGCTCCCACTGCTCTGTGTGTCCAGTGAAAGCAAGAGAAGAGAGCAGTACTGGATTGGTGAGAAGAGTTGAGTAAGTGTTATGGGGGGGTGGCGGAACAGATAGTAGGGTGTTTTTTACCTTGATGCAGGGAATCCATTTAAGGTAAAAAAAACTATTTCTAACTTTAGGACCTCTGTAAGGTCTGGGTCCATTTTATGACGAGAGGTGGGATTCTCCTAGTGGAGATAGCGAAACAAGCGGAAACCCTGGAGATTTTTTCATGTGCTGTCAGCTTCTAAGTGGATGCCTTGAAGGTCTCCATTCATCAACTTTCTCTTTTAGGAGTCTAGTCTGTACACATGCACAGGATTTTGTGGCTGAAGTTTTGTTCAAAGGAGTTACCCTGCAAGAAGCATGTGTAACGTTTACCCTTTTCGAGGGGGAACATTTGTTTGGGCTTTCTTTGCATGAATACATCCAGAAAGTGATGGTGTATAAGAGGTACCTTGTTGCCACTCAAAACGTCAATGCCTACAGTTCAGAAACCCGTTACTCCGTCCACTTCCAAAAAGCATTTTGCCAGGCACAGGCCTCGGACACCAAGGCCCAGATCCAATTCCAGAAAAGGCCATGAACTGCAATTTGGTCAGTCGGATTCCCTCCTTGTGCTTTTGGAAAGCTTAAACAAGGGTCACGCAACTTCCACATCTACCATTTCTTCAATCCGGTCTGAAGGAAAAAGTTCCACCGTTTTCATTGATTGCTTATTCTGCCAGGAGTGTTGGCATTTCCTGGGCTATTCGTCATCAGGCTTCAGTAGCTCAGGTTTGTAAGGCTGTTACCTGTTCTTCAGTTCACACTTTTACAAAAGTTTTACAAAGTAGATGTTCGAGCCGCAGAGGACACTTCCTTTGGTCGGTGAGTTTTGCAGGCTGTTGCATGAGGTTCCAATCCTGTTTTGGTTTAGCTGTTGGGGGGCCTGTTGCCGTGTTGCCCTTCCCTCATACAGAGTGCTTTGAGACCTCCCTATTATAATGGATATGAAGATGTCCTGTGTCCTGGGATATATGATAAAATACATTTTTGGTTTACCGTTAGAGTCCTTTTCTTGGAGTACATCACAAAACACGGGGTTCCCACCTCACTTCCTTTGTGGTTCATGGCTTGCTACAAAAACTGAAGTCTTGCTTAGATGAGAGGGAATATGCCTAGTAGGGCATTTCCTGTCTTTTGCCAGCCTCCAATCACCTGAAGGTGTCAACTACACCCTATTGAAATGGATATGATGATGGCCTGTGATCTACTCCAAGAAAAAGGCTTTACTGGTAAACCAAAAATCTTATTTCACCACACTAGTAGACTAGTAAAACAAAATGAATGTACTGTATTTAGTTAATGTACACAGACTGTCACGTTTGGAGAAAACAAAGTTCTGCATAGAATTGCCAAAACCTTTTATATGTAAATCATTGTGGGTGATTTATAACTCCTTTTGCCTTGTCTTTGCTCTGTGTGTGGCCTGTATGATTTGATGGTCTGTATCTAGTGCACCATTACCAAGTCCTATGTTTTAACTACCTCAATACTAGCATGTCTCCATTTCCCCAAAAAATTATTTACCCTGGGGTATCTACTTGCAGTGGAAACAGTTTATCAATCTATCACAGAAATAAAAAATGTCCTGGTAATGAAGGGGTATTACAGGCTGATACTCTTGTCGTAAATAAAGTATCTGACTAAGCAGATTCACTAGCACTCTGTGTGTCCCTTTTTTTTTCCTAATTGCAAAGTCAACATAAACGGAAAAGCTGGTTGAGAGAAACAAACACCGTTCTTTACTAACATACCTCATACATAAGGCCATTTAAATCTTCCAAGAAATTTCTATAAGGTCTTTGGCTGCCGACCTGCAATCTAAAATTTTCCAAAGTTTTTTTTTTTTTTTTTGTTTTATTAAATATAGCAAAAGTCAAAAAAAATGGAAAAGGCCAACAGCAGAGTGGCTCAAATGTAAGACTTCCCAATGTTCGAAAAGCCAGGTCCACACTTTGACCTTGGTATCACTAAAATTATATAGTGTAATGAAAGCATTTAAGCAAGATATCCAAAAAATATAAATAAACTTTTACATATGAAACTTTTATATACATTGATCGAAATACCTCTGATCAGCAGCTCCAGAAAGCTTCTCGTTGAGGTTACTGGCAACAAAGAAGGTTCCACTAGTCACTAAATATAAGTTAAGTTTATATTCCTTTTTTGGAATGGTGACCATGGTAGATTAAACTTTTTGTTCAGGAACAATATGCAATGTAAATTGTTATAAATATTTTGTTTTGTTTATGCACACTGAAAGTACCTGCCTTTCCTCTTTGAAAATACTCCAACACCATTTGCAAATCTCATAAACCCGAGAGACTGGTTTTCAAAAGTATACAAAGACATTTCTCATTCTACAGACCCCTCTTCCTCATATTTGAATTTATACATTGTTTACCTTGTGAAAGTCCTTCCCCCGTGAGGGGTGAACATTACTAGCCTTTGAAATGGAGTGTATTTTCTTAAAAAGCAAACGGACCGAAAGAGAGGCAAATTAAAGTATTTTGGTGCTTTGTCTTGTTTATAGAGTAGTATATGGACAAATATATACTCTGCATATTAGAATATCATTTTTTTAAAAGGTAAAACACCAGGTTTCCTAGGATTCCATTAAGGGCTCTTACATGGCCTTTTTGCACAATGTGTATAAATCATGTAATTGTGATGCTACCCACGTAGCTTTCTGCCTATTAAGATCATTTGTGTCTTTCTTCAGTATCACAGCTCATTCTATGGGAGAAGCAGATGAGGCGTCCTGGTAAACAGTCGTTTCCTCTCTTCAAGATAAATCCAAGTCCTTTGAATTTTCAGACTAATGGTTTGTGTGACCGGCGCAGGCTCTCTGTTTGATGTGCCAGTGTTGGCAGGAGCTGATTCTTATGGCAGAAAATGTTGCCTATCTTCCTGCTGAGCCTGTTTAACTCCTCATGTCTGCAATTGCTCATTAGGAAGACACCAGGAAGGAAATATCTTGCTATGCCATTTTAAATTAAGCCACTGTAAAAAGAAAAAAAACGATCACAAAAGAATATAGTAGCAGCCATTGTGGACCCTCTTTAAAAATGCTAGTTGCTTGCTTGTCTTGCTTACTCACAAGCCCTCGTACTTTGAGACATTAATTTAAAACTAGCATGCACATCAGGAATGTCAAAAGTCCCTATATGCATACCTGCTGCAGACTATTGTCTCAAAGTGTTGTAGATAAGGGGTCAGCAGGACAACCAGGCAACTAGCATTTTCTGAAGGAGTTGTCAGTAGCAGCTGCCATGTTTCTTTTGTAACCGGTTTCCTTTAATATGTGGAATCATTATATTAATGCTTTGTGTGTATTTGTGATGTCCAGATTCTATTTGATTTTTATAACCAATCCTAATTTTGAGCAAATAATAATAAAAAAAAAGTGAATATGATGCATGCATCTTCCCAAATTTTATAGTTCATACAGGTGACAGGTTTTCTTTTGTTTTAAACCTCAAAATCCTTGTACAGACAGGTTTCATTGTATGTAAGAGCAAAGTGTACAACAAACTTTTTTGTAACATTTTTGGCAACTATGAACAGCTTTGTCTAAACTAACTAAAGTGCCATTCAGTTTAGGGAGGTTAAACCCTGATCTCAATAGGTGTGCTGACTGTCACTTTAAACAAGCTGGGTAAATAAAGTGTTGCGCTATCAGAAGTAAAAACCGTATGTAACCTATTTGGAAAAGTGGAATGGAAGATTCAATCAATCCAACAAAATGGTGGTGAAAAGTAGTAGATCTGGTAGCCAAGGATCATAGATTAAATGAATCTCACTCCCTCCACTGCAGGGGTCGACCCCCACTAAATAGGCAAGTTATGCTCTTCCCATAAGGCCAGGACGCCCTTGACAGGAAGGTCAAACGCGCTTTGGGGGACTTCCCTTGTTAAACACGCTCCAGCAAGGATCGTAGAAAAAACAGGTACCATCGCAGGGTATAATTCATGGACTCCCAAATATGTGATATAAGTGAATAAAAACACTATATAGTGTAAAACCTTTAAAAAATAGTATTTATTAAAAAGAGCAACTCTCACATAGTTGGATGAGAAATGCACATATATCAGTAAACATCCAGGCATCCACCCTGACTTCCTGGTACCGCGACGATGCCTTAAAGAAGTAACTCTTCCCTATGTGTTTTGTCACCATAGGACTTCTTCCGGGGCTTTTACTTTTTAAACAAGCTGCCAGCAGGCTTTAGCACTACATACAGCTTGTCATACTCCCGCTAGTTGCTTGTTTAACCACTTCCATACCGGGCCATTGTAAAATGACGCCGGCAGGAACCCTCTCTCCCTCCGGGTGGACGTCATATGACGTCCTGTGCTTTGTGGGGGGATATCTGAATGATGCCTGCAGCTAGAGGCATCATTCAGATATCCTTCTCTTCTGCCGGTGATTCTGCGCAACATAAGAACGATCATAGCGGCGGTTCTGCCGCTTGATCGTTCTTATAGGCGGCGGGAGGGGACACCCCCCCCTCCCACCGCCATCCGGTGCTTTTCCGGGCTCTCCCGTGCCATCGGGGGCCCGGAGAAAGAATCGTCCGGCGCCGGTGGTCACATGACGAGCATAGAGATGACTGGTGACCAGATGGTCACCAGTCATCTCTATGACCGTCTGAGGCCCAGGCGCGATGTGATGACGTCACGCCCCGGTTCCCAAAGGTAAACAAAGCCGCAAATGCAGCTGAAAGCATGAGATCAGTGATTTATTTTTCCCGTTCTCATGCTTTCCAGCCTGGAGGAGAGATGTGGGGTCTTATTGACCCCGCATCTCTCCATAAAGAGGACCTGTCGCACACCATTCCTATTACAAGCGATGTTTACATTCCTTGTAATAGGAATAGTGATCAAAAAAATTATTATTTTTTTTTTAAAAGTGTAAAAAAAAAAATATATATTAAGTAAAAAAAATTATAAAAAAAAATTAAAACGCCCCTGTCCCCAATAGCTCGCGCTCAGAAGCGAACGCACACATAAGTCCCGCCCACGTATCGCCACGTGTGTTAGAGCGCGTGCAACAATTCTAGCACTAGACCTCCTCTGTAACTCTAACCTGGTAACCTGTAAACATTTTCAAAGCGTCGCCTATGGAGATTTTTAAGTACCAAAGTTTGGCACCATTCCATGAGTGTGCGCAATTTTAAAGCGTGACGTGTTGGGTATCTATTTACTCGGCGTAACATAATCTTTCATACTTTACAAAAAAATTGCGATAACTTTCCTGGTTTTTGTTATTTTTTAATTCATGAAACCATTTTTTTCCCAAAAAAAGGCGTTTGAAAAATTATTGCGCAAATACCGTGCAAGATAAAAAGTTGCAACGACCGTCATTTTATTCCCTAGGGTGTCTGCTAAAAAACATATATAATGTTTGGGGGTTCTGAGTAATTTTCTAGCAAAAGAATGATGATTTGTACATGTAGGAGAGAAGTGCCAGAATAGGCCCGGTACGGAAGTGGTATAAAAAGCCCTGTATTGAAAGGGTTAAAGTGACAGTCATCATATCCATTAAGATGTGTGTTCAACATTCCTATACTGGACTAAAAGTTTTCTTCTCCGGTTTCAACACAACTGTTTGAAGCTTGCTGAAAGCTTTCAAATGCTCCACAAAATCTTGGTGTACACACTGCTCTTATACAAGTTAAAGCTCATGTGAACAAAGCCAGACGTGCACAAATAATTGAAAATGTCATGTAAGTGTATGGCTACAGTCCATTTCATGGTAGTTAACATGGCATGGTGTTTAAGTACACTTTTGTAAATGCATACTCCATGATGGATTTAAATTGAAAAACATTTGCAAGTTGATGTACAAAAGGTACCTGTAATGCAGTAATTTACCACACCAGTCATTTAAATGCATTATTTCTAAAAGATGATCTAACTGCTCCATATTTCTGAACTCCATTATCCAGTGACAAAGATTTGGAACAAAATGGGTGAATAACCCTTATATTTAAAATGGACAAATGGGCAATGCATGATAAATTTACATACAACAAAATGTGGTAATTTAATGACTAAGTTGGGTACATTTGAAATGAACGTGCAGCTTTATGGGAGCCTGGTAGTACATATTACATAGGTTAAAAAAAGACACAAGACCATCTAGTTCAACCAAAAAATAAATAAATACAATCCCATATACACAATCCTTCACTCACAGTTGATCCAGAGGAGTACAAAACATGCAATATCGTTGGTGATTTTATAACTTATGTTAACACACCATTGGCATGAGACCAGATATTAGCTAAATTAACCTAAGTTTATTGTGCTGCCCCATAGGACACACTTGGCAAAAGGCAGTTAAAAACATTACTGGTACACCTAGGTTAAAGTTAAACCACAATTTGAATGTATTGTAAATATATTTATTTAATAAAGAAATAAATGTCTTGTGGTTTTCTTACAAACACGTCTTCTGTTACTCTGATGTTATTGTTTTATGCCTTAACAAAATCTGTGCATGTTATGTATTATTTTTTTTTATTTTTTTATGATCGTGCAGACTCAAATAGGATAAGGGGGATGATGCCCAAAGTGACAAATCAGAAGTCTTGTTTGATTTTTCCATAGAATGAAAATTGAAATCTGGTTCCCATTAGCAACTCCACTCTTTCTGCTATTTTCTTTTCTCCAGTTTTAAAAGTCAGCACCAGTTGTTATAGTAGATTTAAATCATTGGTCTCCAATTGATTTGATTAAAAAGATGTTTCTGCTTAATAAGCAAAGAGAAAAATTGGTTATTTTTATAACATAGGAGCAAAATCTGACTAGAATAACAGATTAGCTTTCTTGGGGTCTATTGGGGTAAACTGGAATTGTTGGCCATCTTAGACAGTTGACTTCTATTGCTGCCTACAGGAAGTTGGGACACTGGCAGGCAACAAACATTAAGCTACTCCCCTGTATAACCCCACCTCCAAACAACAACATGCCTTAGTTTTTTGCTAGTGTCCTAGGAGGTTGGACGTTTTATTCCTCAACTCCTGTTTTTACTTGATAATTTTATTAGTTTTTTTCTATTCAACATCCAATACTCTGTGAAAATGTATTGCTTTCATTAAAGACTTTTAATATGCTGCTTGTTGCTGGTCTTTTACAGCAGCTATCCAAATCGGTGTATCCTCAGCAATAGCTATGGAGACCCAAGTTGGCCCCCTGCTGGATGGAAGATTGGGGGCCTAGCCTGAAATGTTGCCTTTAGGTACTGGGTCCTGCTTTTGGTGCTTTCCAGACCTTTGCGTACTGTTAGCCACAGATCGCTTTCTAGATTCAGAGCTGTGACACTGGTGTAACCTAGTCTCTGAAGACTCCCTTCGTGAGTAAGGCCATTGTGCTGAAGCATATTGCTGATTCCTCAGCTTAGCTTTGGAATCCCTACCTGCACTCAACTGGACTTTTAGTTCACTGTATTTGTTGGCTGAAGGGTGCTCTCCAGGTCCAGCATTGTGACTGGTGTGACCCAGTCTCTGAAACTCACTTTGTGAATAAGCCTAAGAATGGGACAAAGATGACCTGGCTTGTCTCCTTCAGGCCCTGAGCTCTGTACTGTGGCACTTTCCAGACCTTCCCCAAGTCCAGAGCTGTGTTACTGTTTTTCCTGCGACCCAATCTCTGAATACTCACTCTGAGTAAGTCTCTGGCTTTAGTTCACATATTCTGGTCCGTGACCTTTGACCACTGGACTCGGTTTTGAAGTACCTCCTAGACCTTTGTGTACAGCCTTATTACCCTGCAGAGTATGATCCGTGTCTACAGCATTTTGGTGTGACCCAGTCTCTTTCAACTCCGTTGTTAAACAAGACCGACTAGGCTTAAACTTTGGGAGCTTTCCCACGGTTTCAATGTTTCTGCTCCATTTTTAAACTTACAGCTGTTGTCCTTGTGCACAATCAGGATCTTATTCTTTGCGATCCTAGTAAAGTCTTTCTTTAGATTTTTGGCCTTGTTATTGGGTCTATTGCCAATTTTTCCCTGGTATATTTCTCCTTGTGAAATATTAATCGGTCCCTATAAAGTATCTAGATTTTGGAGCAGTTATCTGATTCTTTTAGAAAAATGTCTTGGTCATTTTTTCCAGGCTTGGCCTGTAGATGTCTTTCTACATTTTGATGGACTTCGTTGTTGGGAGTATGGTTTCTTTTAATTCTCTTGAACAGACAGGTACTGTGTTTGCAAAATTCTTAATCTGACCTTCCCTATACTTTATCTAGATCGGTGGTTCTCAACTCCTGTCCTCAGGACCCACTAACAGGCCAGATTTTAAGTATTACCTTGGGGAGATGCAGACTAGAATGCTGCACTCACTGAGCAGCAAATGATATCACCTGTGATGTGTTTCAGTTATCTTGCAAACTTGGCCTGTTAGTGGGTCCTGAGGACAAGAGTTGAGAACCACTGATCTAGATGCATCCAGAACTCTCCTTGTACTTAGGCTGAGTGATGTTTTTTTAAAGGGTACTTTTTTGAACAGGTTCTTTGTGTCTACACTTTTTTTTTTTTTTTTTTTATTACTTCCCAATGCCTGTTTTCTACTCTATCCCACATACAGGTCCTTCTCAAAAAATTAGCATATTGTGATAAAGTTCATTATTTTCTGTAATGTACTGATAAACATTAGACTTTCATATATTTTAGATTCATTACACACAACTGAAGTAGTTCAAGCCTTTTCTTGTTTTAATATTGATGATTTTGGCATACAGCTCATGAAAACCCAAAAATCCTATCTCAAAAAATTAGCATATCATGAAAAGGTTCTCTAAACGAGCTATTAACCTAATCATCTGAATCAACTAATTAACTCTAAACACCTGCAAAAGATTCCTGAGGCTTTTAAAAACTCCCAGCCTGGTTCATTACTCAAAACCGCAATCATGGGTAAGACTGCCGACCTGACTGCTGTCCAGAAGGCCATCATTGACACCCTCAAGCAAGAGCGTAAGACACAGAAAGAAATTTCTGAATGAATAGGCTGTTCCCAGAGTGCTGTATCAAGGCACCTCAGTGGGAAGTCTGTGGGAAGGAAAAAGTGTGGCAGAAAATGCTGCACAACGAGAAGAAGTGACCAGACCCTGAAGAAGATTGTGGAGAAGGACCGATTCCAGACCTTGGAGGACCTGCGGAAGCAGTGGACTGAGTCTGGAGTAGAAACATCCAGAGCCACCGTGAACAGGCGTGTGCAGGAAATGGGCTACAGGTGCCGCATTCCCCAGGTCAAGCCACTTTTGAACCAGAAACAGCGGCAGAAGCGCCTGACCTGGGCTACAGAGAAGCAGCACTGGACTGTTGCTCAGTGGTCCAAAGTACATTCGGAAATCAGGGTGCCAGAGTCTGGAGGAAGACTGGGGAGAGGGAAATGCCAAAATGCCTGAAGTCCAGTGTCAAGTACCCACAGTCAGTGATGGTCTGGGGTGCCATGTCAGCTGCTGGTGTTGGTCCACTGTGTTTTATCAAGGGCAGGGTCAATGCAGCTAGCTATCAGGAGATTTTGGAGCACTTCATGCTTCCATCTGCTGAAAAGCTTTATGGAGATGAAGATTTCATTTTTCAGCACGACCTGGCACCTGCTCACAGTGCCAAAACCACTGGTAAATGGTTTACTGACCATGGTATTACTGTGCTCAATTGGCCTGCCAACTCTCCTGACCTGAACCCCATAGAGAATCTGTGGGATATTGGGAAGAGAAAGTTGAGAGACGCAAGACCCAACACTCTGGATGAGCTTAAGGCCGCTATCGAAGCATCCTGGGCCTCCATAACACCTCAGCAGTGCCACAGGCTGGTTGCCTCCATGCCACGCCGCATTGAAGCAGTCATTTCTGCAAAAGGATTCCCAACCAAGTATTGAGTGCATAACTGAACATAATTATTTGAAGGTTGACTTTTTTTGTATTAAAAACACTTTTCTTTTATTGGTCGGATGAAATATGCTAATTTTTTGAGATAGGATTTTTGGGTTTTCATGAGCTGTATGCCAAAATCATCAATATTAAAACAAGAAAAGGCTTGAACTACTTCAGTTGTGTGTAATGAATCTAAAATATATGAAAGTCTAATGTTTATCAGTACATTACAGAAAATAATGAACTTTATCACAATATGCTAATTTTTTGAGAAGGACCTGTATGTCCTCTCGGAAAATATACTTCTGGTTTTGCTTTTCTTAGGTTTACCAGGCAAGTCATATTGTTTCCAGATCTACTGCCCCAAAGTAGAAAGTATAACTTCCACGGTCTCTAAGACCTGCCTTGGGGTAGATGTCTCTTCTACCATACCAAATTACAATGTGAAGATAAGAATCCTTTGATTCTTCCATTTATTTATTTTTTTCCCCCTATAGCTGTTTTCCCCTGGTGTTCATTCTAGATTTCATGTCCTTCACTCTTTCAAGAAGACCTCATCCTGCAATTTTATCCAGTAGGGGTCTGCAATTTTATATTCTGTCTTTCATGACAGATCAGTTGTATGCTTATCACTCACCCTTTGTTAAAAACACACACAAAAAAAACGCACTCATTTCTCCTCCTATTTTCTGCCTACTTCGTTTTTTATACAGCAATTTTTATTTTTTATTTTTTTTCACCCTTCCCTTATAATGTGTTCGAAAGTAGGTTTATTCAAAGTTTTATAAAATGTTAGGTTTCTGGAAAAAATTAGACAAAGATGAATCATTTTCAGAACTCTTCCACCATTTTAATGTGACCTATAAACTGTACAACTCAATTGAAAAACAACCTGAACTCTTTTAGGTGAAGTCAAGTAAAAATTAAATAATATGGTTTCATAAGTGTGCACACCCTTCAACTAATACTTTGACGCACCTTTTTGATTTTATTACAGCACTTTTTGGGTATGAGTCTATTAGCATGGGACATCTTGACTTGGCAATATTTGCCCACTCTTCTTTGCAAAAACACTCCAAATTTGTGAGATTGCGAGGACTTCTGTGCACAGCCCTGTTCAGATCACTCCACAAATTTTCAGTCGGATTCAGGTCTGGGCTCTGGCTGGGCCGTTCCAAAACAATCTTCTTCTGGTGAAGCCATTCCTTTGTTAATTTGTTTGTCATGCTGAAAGATGAAGTTCCTCTTCATGTTCAGCTTTCTAGCAGAAGCCTGAAGGTTTTGTGCCCATATTGACTGGTATTTGGAATGGTTCATAATTCCCTCTACCTTGACTAAGGTCCCTGTTCCATCTGAAGAAAAACAGCCCCAAAGCATGATGCTGCCACCACCATGCTTCACAGTAAAACAGCAAATGCTAGCGCTCAGGATGCCCGCATAGTAAATCACAAGTTCTATTAAACGCAATAATAAAAGTCTATGAACAAAGTCCAAATAACAAGGTGGATATCCAATCAAATCAAATCAAATAATTAAATAGTTCAATGATGATCAATCTTCAAAGGAGATAATATTAGATGAACGGTCTATTTGAGATGAACAGACACTCAGGGCAGCTCTTCTCAAGAGTGAAGCCAGCTCAGGAAACCATGGAGAAAAAACAAATAGAAAAGCGCCTCTGAGTAAACTGTTTAATATATTAGCACTAATATGTATCTAACACTTGCATAAAGGTAAATGAAGAGGTGCTCATATGGAGTGGGATCAATGCCATGTCAGATGTATAATCCAGGGTCTTTTATAGCATCCAGAGATGTCCCAATTCCCGGCTTTGAGAGCCGCAAGGTACAGGAGAGGAAGCCGGCTGTATCCATGAATGGAGATGGCGACTGTGTGCTTGTGGAACAGCGTGTGACGTCAGCTGGATCAGATGAATAGGAGGAACACAATGCGTTTCAGAGCATGCGCGGGTCTGGAATAGAGCATGCGTGCTCCTTTGTCAAGTGTTGATCCAGCTGACGTTACACGCTGTTCCACGAGCACACAGTCGCCATCTCCATTCATGGATACAGCCGGCTTCCTCTCCAGTACCTTTCCTCAACCTAGAGCCCCTGTTACTCCATTTTGCCTGGGCTTTGTCTTCCCTGGTTTCAACACTCAGACCTTGTCCTAAGCCATAGTGCACCCTTTGCACGGCTGCCGATCAATAAGTTGCCAATTTCCAGGTTAAGGCGCCTACCCTACCTTCCCTTGCGGTGATACAATCAGTCACGTGACTAGAGGTGAAAAATAGCTGTGTCAGCCCACACTTTGCAGCTGCACAGGCTCTGGGCCCTTCTGCTCCTGCCCAAGTCCCCTCTATCGTGTCCATGCTGCTTATGTGTGTTAAATTTTATCCGAGCACACATGGACCTTGTTGCCTTTCAGCTATCTCCTTTGCACCTGCATTGATTCCTTGATTCTCTGGACAGTACCTTAGCTCCCCTTGTACCTTACAAATAACAGGTGGCATTATCCTTCCTGCTCAAGCAGTGAATTTGTGAGTACCCTTGTGGGCTGCTGCGCTTATGATCTACCATACTAGTACAAGGGCCGCAGTTCTAAGGGCCTGGCACACTTGCGATCCACTAACCGTGTCAGGGAGGCGGGGGTTTGCCGTGTTCAATGTTATCGTCAAGGAAAGACCTGTCAGCTACTATGACTGAGTTTATGGGCAAAATTGCATCCATGGTACAGACTCAAAACACAGGGGCCTGCAAGTGTGCTCCCACGCCCTCTCCTCCAGGCTCTGTCCCTGAATTCCCAGAGGCTGCAGCCACTTCAACATAGGATGGAGGAAAGATTACACAGTTTGTGATTTCAATTCACAGGAACGTACAAAGATACTGCATTTCTAGCAGGTATTTTACGTATTTGCTGAAAATATTCTTAGCCAGAAAGATGAAAATTAATGTAGTTACTACTTCTAAGGACTGGTAAGTTTCACTATACTACTTGTGTTTAGGTATCCTTTGTGGTACAACCCACACAGTATGCTATATCATGATGAGTATGATTCCAGAATGTCGGGCCAGTTCTCCTGTTTTTTTAGCAAATTTATGTTGCAAACAGCAGCCCCAACAATGGCGGCCCCTCTATAAGGGGCACCGCCCCCCCTAATCCATGCGTCCGGCCCCTAATCTACATGCAGGGCGCCGAACGCATAGTTACCAATGTTTTTTTTTACATTTTTATTATAGAGAGGCTCTAGTGGGCTGATGATCGAGCAACGGGGGGGAGGGGGGTGTGTTTGCCGGACTGATATGAAACACTTGACTAGTCTGGACAGAGGATTGCCACCCTGTGAGTTAGAAAGGTCTGGGGGAAAAAGAGTAAATAGGACATCCTTTTCACGGGTTTGCTCGATAATGCCTAAACAAAGTAAAACTAAGTAACGAATGCTTGTTCCAGACCTGCAAACATCTAACCCAGGTATATATATATGAAAGAGTTATTTAATACAGCTATTATGCATACCCGATTTCCCGTTTTTTTATATTTCTTGCTGTACTATCCTCCACAGTAGGACTAAAACTGATGGAACGACAGCACTGTGAGTTAGTCAGTTTATACTGAATTGCTCTGGTCATAAATCCTAGAAACTTGCTAACAGGAGGAGAGAAGGCCTCATGAATGAGATGTTACTTTGTATCCAGTTACCTGGCTCATAGCAAGTCCATGACCAAGCTGTATTTGCTTAATTGCAGTGAAGAAAAGAGAGGTCTTTGATTAAGCTATACTGTCTGAGATCAGGGTTGCTGGTATCAGAATGAATAAAAAGTATAATAGTTGAATTGCATTTACAATATAACTGGCGGAGCCAATGTCATCATCCACAATCCAGGAAGTGTATGCCGATGTTTTGTGCTCCTTAAGCGGCCAGAGTCCACCTGCACATGCTTTTATCTGTGTTCACCATTTTATGCACACTTTAAAGGAGTGGATTTATATACACCAGCTGACCTTCTGAGCCTCGTTCTAGTGAAGTAACCAGGATATGAGTCGCTCCCAACACAAAAAAGGCGATGCCCATTAGACCTATATTTATTAGGTCCAATCTTTGAGGTGAGCTGCCACCCTTACTGATGAAGGATTCACATGGTGTTATAAGCAGCAGCCAATCTTTGCACGTGTTTTAAAGGAGATGTGCACTCCATCAAGCACACACTTAAAGTAGAACTATAGGCAAAACTTTTTTTTTTCTTATTTTGGATAGAGTAAGTAACCCGTCAGATTTTTTTTTGCCATCTGTGTTCCATTGTGGAGATTTCCCTTCACTTCCTGTCCCATAGACAAACAGGGAGGGAGAGGAAATCCCTGGGTTCCGTCTGATTAGGCAACCCGTCAAGTTTGGTAAGGGAAGTGAGGTTTCCGTTGCGGCGATCTTGGTACACCCTGCACTCGCCCACTTTAAGCCTACAGTCTGAAGTCGCCAGCGGACATCTTTTTACACCCACCAAAATCTTGCATTTCACTCTTATTTTAACCACTAAACTGAGCTTATATCATCAAATACAGTATTTAGAAATCCGTGACACAGTTTTTATGTTGAATTTTAAAAGCAGTGGCAAGCCTGCTGATCACACACGTTTGCTAATGTGACAGAACACCGCTTCTTTTAAAATTCAACATCAAAACAGTGTCAAGGACTTCTAAATACTGTATTTCATGATATAAACTCAGTTTAGTGGTAAAAATGTATGTGAAATGCAAGAGTTTGTGGGTGTTAAAAGATGTCCACTTGGCGACTTCAGACTGTAGGCTTACTGCAGCTGAGTGCGGGGTGTACCAAGATGGACTTCCGTTACAAGTTTTGATGGGTCGCCAAATAATGGGAAATCCTTGGGGCCCTCCAGGTCACCAGAACTAGTGTCCATATTGGAAGATTTCCCCTCGATTACTTTTCTAGGGACAGCCCAAAATTTGGGATTTTTTTTTTTACTTTCCCCTTCAATGATAATAGTAAACGGCAAATAGAGAGGGTGAATCTCGTTAACGAGGGCACAAACCAATAAAAACTGACAGGTGTTCTAATCCCTCTCGACTCAAAAACTAAAAAAATGTTTTGCCTTTTATTTATACTTTTATATTGGTGAACTGTACAGATTTATAGGATATATGTATAGACATTTATATTTACTTAGAATTTTGCTAACCATCAGAAGGGTGTCCCTTATATTGGTATTGAAAAATTGTATGACAACATATATGTATGTATTTAGGATGTTCTCCTTCATAATACTGCAATACTTGTATGCGTTTTCGTTTGCATTTTTTCATTGCATTTTAAAGGTTGACGTCAATATATTTGCAGAGGGTGATACCATTATTGTTATATTGCCTTTCTTGTGCTGTTTTACGTTTTTTCCTACACATTTAGGCTGTATATCTCTATAGTATCCATAGAGTGTGACAATATTATTGCACATATTAAATAGGTTGGTTTGCAGCGTATTAAACCCCTAGGGCAGTGGTCATCAACTCCTTTCCTCAGGACCCACTAACTGGCCAGGTTTGCAAGATAGCTGAAATCATTTGCTGCTCAATGATTGCAGTATTCTAGTCTTCATCTCCCCAAGGTAATACTTAAAATGTGGCCTGTTAGTGGGGCTGCAGGACAGGAGTTTAGAACCACTGCCCTAGGGGGGGATTTATATATATATTTTTTAAAATATTTGTTTGGTCTCAATGGGCAGTTTTTGTGTTGTGTGTTCTTACAAATCGTATCCACATGGATACTATTTCTAAGTTTTTTTGCCCACCTTATGTAATATTTTTGTACAGGGTGTTTTGAACTAATAATTGGTTTGGAGTAACCCCACGTTGCCTTTATTTACAATATAGAACCGTTTGCCTGGAATTGTGCTTTATTGTAAAGCCTATGCACAAAGTAAAAAGTTACTTTTACAGGAAGCTAGAAGCATTCATCCTTAATTGTATCAATTGCTGTGCTCAATGAACATTGATGACTTTTGCTAAATATATATATATATACACACAGTATCTTCACAAAAGTGAGTACACCCCTTACATTTTTGTAAATATGTTATTTTTTGTGACACCGCTGAAGAAATTACACTTTGCTACAATGTAAAGTAGTGAGTGTACAGCTTGTATAACAGTGTCAATTTGCTGTCCCCCTCAAAATAACTCCACAAACAGCCATTAAGATCTAAACTGCTGGCAACAAAAGTGAATACACCCTTAAGTGAAAATGTTCAAATTGGGCCCATTTAGCCATTTTCCCTCCCTGGGTATCATGTAATTTGTTAGTGTTACAAGGTCTCGGGTGTGAATGGGGAGCAGGTGTGTTAAATTTGTTGTCTTTACTCTCACGCTCTCATACTGGTCACTGGAAGTTCAACATGGAACCTGATGGCAAACAACTCTGAAAAATAAATAAATAATGAATTGTTGCTCTACATAAAGATGGCCTAGGCCCTAGGCTATAAGAAGATTGCCAAGACCGTGAAACTGAGCTGCAGCATGGTGGCCAAGACTATACAGCAGTTTAACAGGACCGGTTTCACTCAGAACAGGCCTCGCTATAATTGACCAAAGAATTTGAGTGCACATGATCAGTGTCATAAACCAGACGTTGTCTTTGGGAAATAGACCTATGAGTGCTGCCAGCAGTGCTGCAGAGGTTGGTGCATGTGTGTTAGCCAGCCTGTCAGTGCTCAGACTATAAGCCACACTCTTCATCAAATTGGTCTGCATGGCTGTTGTCCCAGAAGGAAGCCTCTTCTCAAGATGATGCACAAAAAGCCTGCAAACAGTTTGCTGAAGACAAGCAGACCAAGGACATGGATTACTAGAACCATGTCCTGTGGTCTGATAAGACCAAGATACACTTATTTGGTTCAGATGGTGTCATGTGTGTGTGGCGGCGGCAACCAGTTGAGGAGTACAAAAGACAAGTTTGTCTTGCATACTGTCAAGCATGTTGGTGGGAGTGTCATGGTCTGGCGCTGCACGAGTGCTTCCGGTACTGGGGAGCTACAATTCATTGCGGGAACCATAAATGCCAACATGTACTGTGACATACTGAAGCCTGGAGACTGGGTGGAAGGGCAGTATTCCAACATAACGATCCAAAACACACCTCCAAGATGACCACTGCCTTGCTAAAGAAGCGGAGGGTGATGGAGTGGCCAAGCATATCTCCAGACTTAAACCCTATTGAGCATCTGTGGGGCATCCTCAAACGAAAGGTGGAGGAGCGCAAGGTCTCCAACATCCACCAGCTCTGTACTGTCATCATGTAGAAGTGGAAGAGGACTCCACTGGCAACCTGTGATGCTTTGGTGAACTCCATGTCCAAGAGGGTTAAGGCAGTGCTGGAAAATAATGGTGGCCACACAAAATATTGACACTTTGGACATTTTCACTTAGGGGTGTACTCACTTTTGTTGTCAGCGGTTTAGACATTAATGGCTGTCTGTGTGTTAGTGTAAATTTACTGTCCCCTCAAAATAACTTGTTATACAAGCTGTACATTCACTACTTTACACAAGATATAACAAACTATTTTCAAAAATGTGAGGTATGTGTGTGTACACATGCCAAAATCATAAACGCAACACTTTTGTGTTTGCATCTATTTATCATGAGCTGAACGCAAAGATCTACGACTTTTTATATGTACACAAAAGGCCTATTTCTCTCAAATATTGTTCACAAATCTGTCTAAATCTGTGTTAGTGAGCACTCAGGCCTGGTGCAAGGATTTTTGACACCCTAGGCGAAACCTAATTTTAGATTTTTGCGACATCTCTCCACCTACTTCAACCGTGGTCCGCAGGCCCACACCTGGGCCTCTGGACCCAGCCTGAAGACAAATAGTCGCAGCATCAGCTTCCTCATGCCAGGTCCACATGTATATGGACAGGCTAGGGTAGTATATGGACTGACTAGGGTAGAGAGATGAGGGTGATCAGAAAGTAGGAGAGAGATGGAGGTGGGAGGAGAGAGGGGGTCAAAGGGAGAGAAGGGGGTTGAAAGAGAGAGGTGGTGAGCGAGAAAAAGAGGGGGGTGAGATAGAGAGAGTGACACTCAGGTCACACAGGAAATTTCCGTAATAGGATATATAGTGCCCCCATCCTCAAGTCATGCAGAGGGTCCCTTGTTATACAGTGCCTCTCATCCTCAGGACACACAGGGGTCTCAGAATATGAGTGAAGTCCCCCCTAATCCACATGACAGGGGGGGTCCCCCACTATAAGTACACTGTCCCTACTCAGGACACACAGGGGGGGCCCCCCCTTATATGAAGTACAGTGACACACAAACACACAGGGTCCTCTACCCCCCCATGTTCCATCACTGCATACATGCTGCATTGCTATACCCCTTCTGCACACGTTTACCATTGATGATACATCCTGGACAGCCTAGACTTCAGGAGGAGGCAGGTGCAGAGCTGAGTGACAGGGCAACAGATCAATAAGTGGCTTCAAGCTGCATTTGGGTAACAGCAGCCAGACCTCCTGCTGGGAGGCAGAACTATGCAGATAGTGTAGGAAAAGATTCGGCTTTCCTGTTATCACTGACACAAGTAAAACAAGTCACACATGCTGCCTATGTGTCGGTGGTGCTGCTGCTGAACAGATGCTGACACCTGCTCTGAGTTCTCTCACTGGTTCAGGAAGCGTCCTCCTTCTCCACTGGCTCTCGCTCTCTCTCTCTCCACTCAGGACCTGCCCACTTACTCTCATGGGGCTCCCTACTGAATGGTCAGTCCGCCCCTGGTCCCCACGCAAACACACGGCCCCCCTCCTCCTTTACCTGAGGACAGGCCGGTGACAGCAGAAAACAGACAGATCGGAGATACTGGTGTCCAGCCACAGTACAGGGAACACCCCCTCCATGCATGTAAAGCTCCGCCCCTCCTCTGCAGCCACCGGGATCCCTTCCCTGGCTCCGCACCCCGTTCCCCGCAAGCAAACTAAAGCTTCCATGCTGCGCCCTCTCTTCTATGGGGCGCAGGGTGAAAGTTTTAGTTGCTGGAGGGATGGACAGGTATTTAAAAAATTCGAATCACCAGCGAGTTGCTGGGGAGTCGGATTTTGCCACCCCCCTACCCTGGCGCCCTAGGCAGCCGCCTGACCTGCCTATTGCTAGCGCAGGCCCTGTGAGCACTTCTCCTTTGCCGAGATAATCCATCCACCTCACAGGTGTGGCATATCAAGATGCTGATTAGATAACATGATTATTGAACATGTTGGTCACAATAAAAGTCCACTCTAAAATGCGTAGTTTTGCTGTATTGGGGAGGGATCCGAAAACCAGTCAGTATCTGGTGTGACCATCATTTGCCTCACTCAGTGCAGCACATAGAGTTGATCAGGTTGTCAATTGTGGCCTGTGGAATGTTGGTCCATTCCTCTTCAATGGCTGTGTGAAGTTGCTGGATATTGGCAGGAACTGGAACACACTGTCGTATACGCTGATCCAGAGCATCCCAAACATGCTCAATGGGTGACATGTCCGGTGAATGAGTATGCTGGCCATGCAAGAACTGGGATTCAGCTTCCAGGAATTGTGTACAGATCCTTGCAACATGGGCCCGTGCATTATCATGCTGCAACATGAGGTGATGGTCATGGATGAATGGCACAATGGGCCTCAGGATCTTGTCACGGTATCTCTGTGCATTCAAAATGCCATTAATAAAAGGCACCTGTGTTAGTTGTCCATAGCATATGCCTGCCCATACCTTAACCGCCACCATGGGCAACTCGATCCACAATGTTGATATCAACAAACCGCTCACCCACACAACGCCATACACCCCATCTGCCTTGTACAGTGAAAACCAGGATTCATCAAATGTGAGCATTTGCCCACTCAAGTCGGCTACGACGACGAACTGCAGTCAGGTTGAGACCCCGATGAGAACGACGAGCTTGCAGATGGGCCTCCCTCAGGATGACAGTTTGTGCAGAAATTTTTTGGTCATGCAAACAGATTGTTGCAGCAGCTGTCTTGGTGGCTGGTCTCAGACGATCTTTGGAGGTGAAGATACCGGATGTGGAGGTCCTGGGCTGGTGTGGTTACACGTGGTCTGCAGTTGTGAGGCCGGTTGTATGTACTGCCAAATTCTCTGAAATGCCTTTGGAGACGGCTTATGGTAGAGAAATGAACATTCAATTCAAGTGCAACAGCTCTGGTGGACATTCCTGCAGTCAGCATGGCAATTGCACTCGCCCAAAACTTGTGACATCTGTGGCATTGTGCTGTGTGATAAAATTGCACATTTTTAGAGTCCCCTTTTATTGCAGCCAGCCTAAGGTACACCCTGTGCAATAATCATGCTGTCTAATCAGCATCTTGATATGCCACACCTGTGAGGTGGATGGATTATTTAATCAAAAGGAAAAGCGCTGACACAAATCTGTGAGAAACAGGCCTTTTGTGTACATAGGAAAAAGTCAGATGTTTGAGTTCAGCTCATGATAAACAGGGGCAAACACAAAAGTGTTGCGGTTATAATTTTGATATATATATATTTATTATACACACATACCCCTTATGATTTCTTGGCAATTTTTCAGAGAATATGAATGATAACACAAACTTTTCTTTCACTCATGGTTAGCGTTTGGCTGAAGCCATTTATTATCAATCAACTGTGTTTATTTTTTTTTAAATCATAATCACAACAGAAACTACCAAAATGACCCTGATAAAAAGTTTACATACCCCAGTTCTTAATGCCCTGTATTGCCCCTCTTTAACTGCAATGAGAGCTTGAAGTCTTTTGTGGATGAGACTCTTTATCTTCTCAGATGGTAAAGCTGCCCATTCCTCTTGACAAAAAGCCTCCAGTTCCTGTAAATTCTTGGGCTGTTTTGCATGAACTGCACGTTTGAGATCTCCCCCAATGATATTGAGGTCAGGAGACTGAGATGGCCACACCAGAACCTTCACTTTATTCTGCTGTAGCCAATGACAGGTCGACTTGGCCTTGTGTTTTGGATCATTGTCATGTTGGAATGTCCATGTCCCATGCGCAGCTTCCTGGCTGATGAATGCAAATATTCCCCCAGTATTTTTTGATAAGATACTGCATTCATCTTGCCATCAATTTTGACCAAATTTCCTGTGCCTTTGTAGCTCACACATCCCCAAAACATCAGCAATCAACTCCGTGTTTCACAGGAGGAATGGTGTACCTTTCATCATAGGCCTTGTTGATTCCTCTCTAAATGAAGCGTTTATAGTTGTGGCCAAAAAGCAACATTTTGGTCTCATCACTTCAAATGACTTGCCAGGATTGAGGCTTGTCTCTGTGCTGTTTGACGTATTGTAAACGGGATACTTTGTGGCATTTGCATTGTAATGGCTTTCTTCTGGCGACTCAACCATGCAGCCTCTCTTTCCTCAAGTGCCTCTTTATTGTGCATCTTGAAACAGCCACACCACGTTTTCAGAGAGTCCTGTATTTCACCTGAAGTTATTTAAGGTTTTTCTTTACATACCAAACTATTTTCCTGGCAGTTGTGGCTGAAATTTTAGTTGGTCTACCTGACCATGGTTTGGTTTCATCAGAACCCCTCCTCATTTTCCACTTCTTGATTAGAGTTTGAACACTGCCGATTGGCATTCTAAATTCCGTGGATATCTTTTTATATCCCTTTCCTGTTTTATACAGTTCAACTACCTTTTCCCGCAGATCCTTTGACAATTCTTCCATGACTCAGAATCCAGAAACGTCAGCGCAGCACTGGATGAAAGATGCAAGGGTCTGTCCGGAGTCCAGAAACACATTGACCTTTTATACACACACACACTAATTACAAGCAAACAGATCACAGGTGAGGATGTTACCTTTAATAGCCATTCAAACCCCTTTGTGTGCATGTTATCAGGCCAGGATATGTAAACTTTTGATCAGGATCAATTGGGTAGTTTGTTGTAATTAGGATTTAAAAAGAGTAAACACAGCTGAGTGATAATAAATGGCTTCAGCCAAACACTAACCATGAGTGAAAGAAAAGGTTTTTTTTTGTGTTATCATTCGTATTCTTTGAAAAATGGCCAAGAAATCATAAATTCTGCCAGGGTATGCAAACGTGTGTGTGTGTGTGTGTGTACACACATTTATATATTTATACACACACACACTCTGTTTTCTTAGCATCTCTGCAAAGTCCCATAATTACCTGTTGAGCCTGCTAATGAAGTCCACCTAATGCTGCTTCTCTGGATAAGGTGACAATGATACTGCACCAGTTCCTAATTCAGGGCCAAGCTTGTTAATTCAGAACCTAGTCCAGCCCACTGTTTTTTTGATTGACAGCACTGCTTCTGTTCCTAAAACCCTCCCCCATAGGCTGCAGCATTTTAGATAGGGGGGCATGTGAGAAACAAATAAAAGAAGATTGTGCTCAGTCAGAAAGGTAAAGGAAAAGGAAAATTTATGTTTACTTTGAGGCTTTTGCATCACATTGTAACTGGATTTGGTACTTGTAGACTGCCATACAGGAGACTTTAGTTGTAGCTAAAATCAGGCAGAGTCATAACCCTTGTCATCAGGTCTTTGTCTGCCGTGTGTGATTTCCCTTCACTTCCTGTCCCATCGCTGGAACAGGAAGCGAGGGGAAATTCCTCCAAAGTAAGGAAATCCATGGACGTCACCAGAACTGGTGTCCCCATTGGAAGATTTCCCTCTGTTCCTGTTCTGGTTCACTGCAGGTGTAGGACGTGTGTACCGCAGCTCCCGACTCCCAGGGCTGCATTGCTTCTCTACCCAGTCCTCCCCCCTATTTCCCCCTTGCTCTCACCCTTGTCCCTCCGGTTCTTCCCCCCCCCCCCTCCATCCAGCAGGACCCAAATTCACCACAAGCCGCCACCGCCACCTCTTCCCGCAGCCGCCACCAGGCAAATCCGAGGCTGCGGCCTAGCATCATCCACCCAGCGGGCCTCCCCCTTTAGCGCATTCTCCACAGACCGGCGGCACCCCCAGCTCACCGAGCTACCCCCGAGTCCTCCACCCGCCACCGAGGCCATCATCCGCCACCTGCGACAGCCCCCCGCAGCCGCAGACAGGAAATTCCGCGGCTGCGGCCTAGCCACTATTAATCCCCCCCCTCCAGCATCCAGATCACCAGTGAGCCACTGTACGGCACTGTACTACCCCACTCGCGGAGCTCCCCCTAAGAGTCAGCAGGCCCCGAAGCAGCACTAGCAGCTGCCTGCCCAGCAGGATAGTCCACGGCTTCGGCCTAGACCTGGCCGCGGAGGCCATCTTGGGACAACTAGCCTCGGCCCTCAAACCCCTCTCCCGGCCCCCTGGAATATTCTGACCCGGGATAACTACTGGACTGCATCCACTCACGGCTCAATTGCCTGTGGCCCCCACTGGGTCGCTCTTAAAAGGCAGCCGGGAGGACGACACGGAGATTCGGCCTAGTAAGTAGCGGCCATTTTGGTACACCCAGAGCTTCTCCCCCAACACAGTAGAAAATAGCGAGAGTTTTTTGGTGTCAGACTGCCCCCCATCCCCATCTTTCACAATACTCTTTAAAACTCTAATACTCATTACTGATCATCTCCTCTCTCCCCCCCCCCCCCCACCATTGACACCACCAAAATCATCATCAGAAGCCTCAGAGACAACACATCTCCAAATTACATAATTTCTACAAAACTCCTGAAAGAATGTACCGACATAGCACCTACCATAACACACATCGGAAATCAATCATTCAAAGAAGGTATGGTTCCGAACTCCCTCAAGCAAGGCATAATCAAACCCCTCCTAAAGAAACCCAACCTTGACCCCAAGGACCCAAATCACCGCAGACCGGTAACAAGCCTCAACACCATTTCCAAGATCATGGAGAAAGCAGTAGTACAACAGCTACAACTCCATTTGGACACTTACAAACTCTTGGATCCACTACAATCAGGCTTCCGCCCAGGCCATGGCACAGAAACAGCACTTCTCAAAATATGGGACGACATCCTCGAAGCCGCAGATGAAGGAGAATCGTGTCTCCTGGTGCTGCTGGACCTCAGTGCAGCGTTTCGACACAGTAGATCACAAAACTCTACTCATTCGGCTTAAAGTAGTAGCAGGAGTCGCAGACCCGGACCTACCTTGGTTCGCTTCCTTCCTTGAGAATCGTTCTCAGACAGTGAAACTAGGAGCCTTCACCTCTAAAACTTGCGCAATTTCTTGCGGAGTCCCTCAAGGATCACCCCTGTCACCCATGCTCTTTAACATTTACCTACGCCCGCTTCTCAAAATCATCAGCAAACAGGACTTGTGCTACCACTCATACGCTGACGACACCCAACTCTACTTTCGTATAACTGGGAAAAAAAAGACCAATATCACGGATTGGAAAAGTGCCTCACATTGATTGATGATTTGATGACTGAGAGTTCCCTCAAACTCAACGGATCCAAAACAGAACTGCTTCTCCTCCATGCTAACCGAAAGACAAAAACTAAAACCTCTTGGACACTACCCACCATTCTCGGACAGACCATTACCTCGAGCACCAAAGTCAAAAGTCTCGGAGTCATCTTTGACTCAGAGATGTCGATGGACGCTCAAATAGGATCAGTAATCAGCGGATCTCACCATCTCCTCCGCTTGCTGCGTAGACTCATTCCCTTCATCCCAGAAGAGGACACAGCAGTAGTAGTTGGATCAATTATTAACTCCCGACTCGACTACGCAAATGCCCTCTACCTCGGACTACCCAAATACCAAATTTTGCGCCTACAAGTCGTCCAGAACACGGCAGCCAGACTGATAACAGGAAAAAAACCATGGGAACCCATCACCCCTTCACTGAGGACCCTTCATTGGCTAACCGTAAAGGATCGGGTCACTTTCAAGACCCTCTGTCTCACCCACTCCTCAATATTTATGCGAGAAGATAAAGCACTACACCCCCAATCGCACTCTCCGATCAACCGACCAAAATCTCCTTCACATCCCCAAGTTCCGCTACAAATCAAGGGGAGAACGAAGATTTGCAGTCCAAGGACCACGGCTATGGAACGCTCTACCCACGGACATCCGTATGGAAGAAAATCATCGGGTCTTCAGGAAAAAACTTAAGACCCACCTCTGCTTCCAGTAACTTCATGATCCATCAGAAAAGGGCCTTGAGGAGATTTAGTTCGCATTTGTTAGCGCTATACAAGTTTTTCACTCACTCACTCTGGTGAAAACCAAAAATTTGGGATTTTCTTTGTCATTTTTACTGTTCTTGTAAGTGAATGTAAGAGGGTAAATATCCCTAATGGGAGCACATACAGCAATAAAAACGAGAGGTGTTCTAATCCCTCTCGACTATCCAAATTTAAAAAAAAGTTTTGCCTTTAGTTTACTTTAAAGGCAACATTTTATATTTCTGATAAGTGTCTGTTGTAGTACTTGTGTTAATAATATCCTTTGTATTGCTTCCTGTTCGTGAAATATCTGATGTTCCTAGCAGTCCCCCTGCTTCCCATTTCAGACTGGCCACACACACACACACACACACACACACACGCACGAAAACAAGAGCACATCCATCCCAAGCAATGGTCCATCTATTTCTGGTTGTGCTGGGAGAGAATAGTCTGCCTGTCCTCCAATGATCAGACTTGTGCTGACACGCCCTGATGGTATAATATTATATATAGATAGATAGATATATATATATATATATATATATCTATATATATATATATATATCTATCTATTTGCCTTTAGTTTCTGTTTTAAAACTGAAAGGGTTCACATATACTTTAAAGATCAATGTAATTTTGAAAACTTGCTTATAGGAGTGGCCCCTCATTGGCCTCCATGCAAACCAAGACAGCAACACAGTTTTATTTATTCCAACTTGCACACAAGTTTTCATTTAGAAATCTATAATTTTCTGGCAGTGAAGATCAGACACAAACCCAAACCCTCATCAAGCACAAAGCTCGTTACAGCAAGTTTGGGCAGTGTGCATATACGTAATTAGCCATGTATTCATCTACGCATGGGTATGCTGGCAGAGACACATCCAAGTAGTCATCTATATGTGGGTATGCTTCCATACGTAGATGACTCCATGGCTGTGTCCTTTACATGTGGGTATGCTTACATAAATAGAAGACTACATGGCTGTGTCCTTCAATAAACTACTAAAGAAACAGAATTTACAGTAAATCCAAAAATCCTATTTTATTAAAAAAGTGTCACTTCTATCTAGATATTTATATAAAAATAATCTTAAATCATCACAAAAACCACTAGATTTATCTACAAATATTTATTATAACACTTGGATATAACTACAGGAAGCCCTTGGCACTGATAGAAAATATTGATTCACTGTTAGGTTACAAAAATTTATACATAGCAAAAGGTAATGCCTTTTTACATAAAAATAGAACACTAAACAGGAAATCAAAGGAAAACTTCCATCAACTACACAGAATAGAAAAAAAAATTAAGACATCGCCTTCATTATCCATACATTAGGACACTGGGCTAAAACAATCACCTGCATTGCAGTAGAAATAATTACAAGTTTTCCATGCATTGGCTTTAACGAAAAGCTAAGCTATTATGTTACATATTTTTTTCTAAATACCATAAAAGTCTCATTTGTACCTTGTCAAAAAAATCCTTTCAGGATTGTAACCAAACAAAATACCCGAACACTGTCTGTTCACATTTTAGTCATTGGGTAGACTGGGCATTGTTTTTCTAAATAAGTACCGTCTACAATTCACATTTTTTTTAGGAAGTGCAACTGTCAAAAATAATCACAATTAACCACAGAAGTATGCAGGACCTACAGCAACAATGTAATACTATATCTTCAATGCACCACTTGAATTTTTTTTGTTTTTCATTAGTTTAGACGAACACTATTGAAAGATCATATTTATAGACTGCTAGAAGGGAAACTGAAATGAACGTGGTTTTCTCTCCATGTAGAGGAGATCGCTGTCTTCTGTACAAACCTCAGTTCACAAACTCCAAGCGAACTCCTTTCTTGATGCTCTAGTAGATCTGAATACTTCATAGCTCTAGGCACAAATGTATATGTGCACGTATATACACACCACGCTGGGTTCATGGTTTCATTCAAAAGTAACACTACTTTATACTGGGATTCCTTCATATAATTAGACTTATTGAAAATAATTATGGTAGATGCACGTACTTGGTATGTTATCCAAGTATCTAACCCAGCCACTGAGTCGTCCCCTCCCCCTTCCCCGTTTGGAATGGCGTATTCCAAAAGAGAAAAGGAAGCACCGATGCATTCAAAGGGCTTCCTTTCAAAATGCCTGAGATTGAAATATGTGAGGGAAAAAATTTTAACATTTTTTTACTCACTGTAATTTGTTTAAACGGTACAGCTTCATGTCCAAAACCATGTTATGTTTTTTTTTCCTTTAATTTATTAAATATTTTTTAATTGTACACGTCTGCATTAATTGATTAGTCACAAAGGCTACCGCTTTCTCATGCTGTTAATGTTTTATGTGTAAGAATTGAGCTGTTCTTTGGATCGTGACTGGATATCTTGAAGTTCTTGCTCTTCTTTAGCTTTAATTTCTTGGTAGGCCTGCACTTTGCTTGCATCCTTTAAGTAGGCCCAATTAGAAGCCAGAATCATGAGGAAGTGGATCTGCAAGAGAAGGGTGAGCACGGTGGCTAGTAAACGTGTCAAGAGGCAAAGCAAGCAGCTTGTTAGAGTCCTATAAGCAGTAGTTTAATAAAAAGCAAATTAACTTATGTTTTTATTAACTCTTTAGTGAAAATTAACAAACACATCCATTCATGCACATATTAGACTATGGTGATCAAAGTTAAAGCTGAATTCTGGGATAAGCAAATATTGTTTAAATACAAAAGATGTGTATTCTTACTTGAATTTTGGTGTACTTTGTGTTATTTCATCCAGATCTGTGCAGTAATCCTGCATTAATCTATGCCTCAAGACTGCCGAAAGAGAGACAGCCGTATTCCCAAGAGGGCCTGGTCTGGAATTTAGCTCCCTTGTAGTGGGTGGGCACATGCTTGTCCTTTCCACAGCTCAGCTTTTTGCAGCACAGTGATGTCACTGCTACTTTGCAAACCCACTTATGGATTTGTCAAAGACATTTGGTGCACACAAAACGAATTTCTAGCCTTTGTGGCTAATAAGGAATATTTTTCAATGAATTTTTTGTGCCCAGAGTTCAGCTTTAAAAAAAATCAACTAAGGAAGCGAATTAGTAATATAACTCAAAGTATATAAATGTGTTTGCAAGGTGGTTATAGCAACAAATCAAATTAATCGCTAAATATATTTTTTGCGTGATTGTTAACAAACCACCCCCCAACCCTAGAATAAAAACAAAAATAAATGAAACCAAATTGCTTTTTATTTCTTTTTTTTTTTACTCTGTGTAGAACATTTATATATAAGAAACAATATTGTATCATAGAAACACAAGTGAGAAATAAAATAAAAAATTCAGGACATACTAAAATAGAAAAAAAAACACATGGTCTGTTAAATAGAAATTTTCTTCATATATTACACAAACTGTGGAGGTAACGGGTTTATAAACAGAAGCATGCAGTCCACAAATTAGTGTTTATTGCCATTTTATTCAACTACAAAAATAGGTTATAAAAAAATAAAAAATAAAGAATCCATTGCTAGTGCTCTTATTCTTCTTTCAAACTTCCATGTCAATAAAGAAACTTGTATCCAGTGATAATTGTGTCACGCAATACACTTCCTTTGCTCTATTATTATCTGTCACACCTTACATCATTTCCTTCTTTCTTGCTTATATAGCCAGCAGGGCCTCCAGTACTTGCAGATCAAACTGGCCTTAGAATCTAGTGGCCAAAGGCCTATGCGCCTTTTATTGTTTTGTATTTTCTTTGCTGAGATCTGGCTAATAAATGAATGATCAGTACCTAACTTTTAACCTGTACATTTGTGTCTATCTTGCAAAAAAAAAAAAAAAAAAAAGGCTCAGGTTTTGTTATATGGGGCATGCAAGTGCAAATTAGGTATTTGTTACGGATTAGTAGGAACTGGTAGAAAATGCCTATGTAGCTGGTGTACGTATATGTGCATGGCCGAAAGTATACATGATCCCCCCTGATCCTCTGACACGTATGACTATATTGCAGCTAAGCAAAGCTGTTTGGCTAGATGGCCTGCCTTCCATTTAGTCAGAGTGTGCTTTTCTTAAAGTAACAGGTTTTAGCCAGACCTCGTCCACTGTTGTGTTTACATACAATACTTTTATTATCATAATTAATATCTATGACTCTATTAAGCAAGACTATTTACAAAAAAAAAAATGCAATTGAAAATGTTGAAATGCTAGACCGAGTTTTTAGTCCAGGGTGTCAGTGGTAGTTTAAGCTACAACAATACAGTCTTTCTATTGCTGGGACTAAGGTTAGAATTTAGTGCAGCAATCCTCCCGACTCTTAAACTTCAAAACGGCATAGTTATATGTAGTTGCCATCATGTAGATCAGCTGGTGGAAGAGAACAAAATAAAAAGGAGTGTAAGATACGGCACATTAATGCCTCATGCAGCCTTGGACATAAACTCAGCTACAGGCTCATTGTGCATGGGATATCACAGTGGCTAGAATCAACCGTTGGTGTCCTTTAAGAGACCTCATCTACAATGCACATTCAGTAATATATGTGAACAGGACAGTAACTAGAACTTGAGTGTATAAATAAATACAAGTATTGTATTGGCCATCAGTTCTAATTTAAATCAGAATGTATATGCCCTTATGCATATGTTTTTCCTTTCGGTTACCATAATATTGCAAATCCTGCAAGAAAAGCGAGCCAAAATTCCCCAAGAGCTAAAATGCAGACACTGCATTCAGCCAGCGAGGGAGCAATTCTAGAAGCTCTAGTGATGTGTCGGCAGTGACAGGATCAATAATGTGATGTGGCACTAACAGCAATGTGTACAGCAAACTTTTACACAGTATTGCATTTTTTTGGGAGCTTTTCTCTCTTCTGAAAATCCCACCTGACAAAACCTCCTCTGCTGATGCATTTCACCCTGAGGAAGGGCCTAGTTGTAAGTAAACTTCAAGCAGCTTTGTTGACAGATTTAAAGCACCCTTCAGCTCCACTTTAGGCTTGGTTAATACTAGTGTGGCCCGCGTTTGCTTAACCATGGCAGCCAATTCTGTCTTGTGCATGAAAACACACAAAAAAGGTGCAGGCACCTTTTTAAAAATGCGACCGTGCAATCGCGCTGTGGGCTGAGAGGAGTGGGGGGTACCATTCACAATGATTTGCACCAATTTCCATAACCAATTGCACGCCCTGCACAGTGTGAACCGAGCCTTAGGGATGTTAAAACATACAGATAATGGGAGTGCTGGAAGTCACCTTAAACAAGCTACCAGCAGTTTTCAACAACTTTTATGCTGTGCTAAAGCATACTAGTAGCTGGTTTACAGCAACAGCTGGTTTCCATTAGGATGCATTTTTAAAACTCCCAAACTGGAGCTAAAAGGAGTTTTAATGGCTTCAAGGTGGCTGAAATTTTTTCATATGCTTTGTAAAAATCATGCTGTACATATTGCATTTATAAAAGCTGAAGTCCATTTGTACAAGATCTAAGTGGAGTAGAGTGGATGGGGGAGAAGGGAAGTGGAGGTTTTATGACTTTAGCTACATTTGAAATTAAAAGCGGAACTTTACCGAAAACAACTTGTTCAGAAATAATGTTCTTTAGCAAGGAACATACATTCCACATTAATATTTATGCTTCAAACATTAATGTGTGCTATAAATTGCCTCCAGCATTGTTCCTTTTTCTTCTTGCTGGAGGCTGCCATTTTGCTTCTTAAGCCCAGAGCAGCAGTAAAATCTTTAGGCCGTCAGCAGACTGGCCTCTAGTGGCTCTGATTTCTGGCACAGCGCCTAAAAATAGAGAGCAACTGAGCATCTACAGAGTAGTATTACTGGATTTTAGATAGTCTAGACCAGGGGTCTCAAAACTGGCAGCCCTCCAGCTGTTGCAAAACTACAAGACCCATGAGGCATTGCAAGGCTGACAGTTACAAGCATGATGCCCACAGGCAGAGGCATAATGGGACTTGTAGTTTCGCAACAGCTGGAGGGCCGCCAGTTTGAGACCCCTGGTATAGACACTTTAATGTTTTTTGGGGTTTTTAACATTGCTATAACTGCAAAAGAGGCCAGCCTGAAGTGATCTAGCAGCTCTTTTCTGACTAAAGTTCCACTTTACGGATACCTAGAAGGTGTAGATTACTAGCTCAAGCTACAGCCTTTAGGGCCGCATGGCAGGACATTTGTGATGCTGGCTATAGTTTCAGGTTGATTGTAGACATTCTATAAATGTTCTATGGTGTCATGTTATTGCAATGCCTCAGTCTGAAGCAGTGATGGCGAAGCTTGGCACCCCACATCTTTTAGAACTACATTACCCATGATGCTCATGCACTCTGCAGTGTAGTTGAGTATCATGGGAAATGTAGTTCCAAAACATCTGGGGTGCCAAGGTTCACCATCACTGGTCTAAAGTGTTCCTTATAAGATGAAAAGCATTTAAAATTATCGATATACAAATGTACATTTAAGTTCAAGAGCAATGCTACATCAGTAAAAAAGCGTAAACTCTGCCTGCTATAAATCCGCAACAGATTTTCAGCATGCAATACAATTAATCCATTTGCCTAAAAAATGTTTTTTTTTATTGTAATCTATAATGCAAACTTACCAATGCAATAACAGTAGCACCTGCCCCAGCACAGGCCACAATGAACAGATGATAGGACATGTAGAACTGGAAAAAGGAAACCACAAAACGTGTATGAATATAGGCTTAGCACATATAATGCAGGTATGCTACAAATACATGAATGCATTGTAGAATGTATGCATATACACAGACACAATCTTGCAAAATAATATAGCAAACCGGTGCCTTCTCTGGCCAGTATGGGCAACTTTTGTTAGGGCTTATATGTTGCTTGAATATTCGATATTCTTTCGGGTCTTTCCAGAATTCGTATCATCAAAAAATAGGATTTTTGTACACACTGTAAAACCCTTTTCTCTGAGTTCATGGACGGACACCGCTTCCTCTTGACAAGTGGGTATTATCCTTCATTTAGGAGTGACTAGGCAGAAAACTTGTAGAAAGTGTTAACACATCACATCTTATACAGTACCGCCCATGGGGCGGACCCTCTGGGTATAATCCCTCTCTGCACCTCGCAGATCAGTTCGTCAAAAAGCAGTACAAACTTAATATGGAGGGGTGGGTGCTGTGTCCGTCCATGAACTCAGAGAAAAGGATTTTACGGTGAGTACTCTTTTGTTCATGGACGGACACAGCTTCCTCTTGACAAGTGGGACGTCCCAAAGCAATGTAAAAAAACGAGGGGTGGGAACAGCATAAAATAAACTTTACCCCAAAACAAAACAGAGCTCCTCAACTGAGGAGTTCCAACTCTAAACAGCCGCCTGCAAAACTTTGCGGCCGAAAGAAGCAGCCGAAGATGCACCTACATCGACCTTGTAGAATTTAGTGAAAGTGTGAACGGACGACCAAGTCGCCGCCTTACATAATTGGGAAACAGACGCTTGATGTCGGAAAGCCCAAGAGGCACCTATTGCCCTGGTCGAATGCGCCGTGACAGGAAAGGGGGGCGCCCGACCCTTTATGGCGCAAGCCTGAATCGCCATCTGTCAGATCCACCTCAAGATGGTGGCCGACGAGACCGCTAGGCATTTCTTGGGACCAGTCACGAAACAAACAGTGAGTCTGACCTCCGGAATGGAGCAGTAGCAGATAAGTATACTCTCAGAGCTCGGACAACATCCAAGGAATGCAACGCCGACTCCTTAGGATTCGACGGATGAGGACACAAGGATGGAAGTACAATGTCTTCATTGAGATGAAAGGTCGAAACGACCTTAGGAATAAAAGGAAGGCTGCGGACGCAGCACCACCTTATCCTTGTGGAAAACCAGATAGGGAGCCTTGCACGACAAGACTGCCAGCTCAGAAACCAGTCTAACTGACATAACAGCCACCAAAAAGACCACTTTCTGATTAAGTGTCAACAAGGGAATTTCCCTAATATTCTCAAACGGTGACTTTGAAGCACCGAGAGGACCAGATTCAAGTCCCACGGAGGTAGTGGGGGACGGACCGGAGGGGCCACGTCGAACCCCCTGCACAAACATACTCACGAGAGAGTAAGTCGCCAGGGGTCGCTGAAAAAAAGACAGCCAGGGCAGATATCTGTCCCTTAAATCGTACTTAAGGCAAGCCTTTGGTCCACCCCACGCTGTAGGAACAGCAGGATTCTGGAGACCAAATATGTACGCGGGTGCCTTCCAAGTGCGATGGTAAACCTTCCTAGAGGACGGCTTCCGAGCACTTCTCATGGTAGAGATCACCGAATCTGACAGGCCCCGGTCTCTCAGAACCTGGTCCTCAATAGCCATGCCGTTAAAGCCAGTGACTGTAAAGCAGGATTGAGTATGGGACCTTGCCACAGCAGGTCCTCCCGTAGTGGTAGGCGCCAGGGGACGTCTGCTACCAGATGAACTAGATCGGCGTACCAAGGACGCTGAGGCCAATCTGGAGCGATCAGGATCATTGGAATCCCCTCTGCCTCCACTCTGCGAAGCAGATGAGGAAGGAGCGTCATAGGAGGGAAGGCATAGACTAGCCGATACTGACCCCACAATGCCACCAACGCGTCCATTGCGTCTGCCCATGGGTCCTTTGACCGGGCCACAAACCTCAATACCTTCCGATTGAGTCGGAACACCAGGACATCTATGTCAGGCATGCCCCATTTTTGGCAGAGGAGCTGGAACACGTCTGGGTGTAAGGACCACTCTCCTTGGTCCAGCCTCTGGCGACTCAGGTAGTCCGCCTGGCAGTTCTCCACACCCGGAATGTACAGGGCCGGTACGCTCCTTTCTGCCCACCTCAGAATGCAAGCGACCTCCGATGCTGCAGCCAAGCTTCTTTTTCCTCCTTGATGATTGACATATGCCACCGCCGTGGCGTTGTCTGACTGGATCCTGACTGGAAGCCTTTGCAGCCTCTGAGACCATTTGAAGAGGCACAGCCTGATCGCCCAGAGTTCCAGGACATTGATCGGCAGGTGGGATTCCTCCGGGGTCCAGTGACCCTGCGTCGACTGAACACCCCAGACTCCCCCCCAACCAGTAAGGCTGGCATCCGTCGTGATCACCATCCAGTGAAAAGGAAGGAACGACTTCCCGGACAGAAGTGCCGTGATGTCAGCCACCAAACCAGGGAGGTCCTGACTAGGTGGCTTACCCGGATTTGATAATCCAGGGATGACGGGCATTTGTCCCATTTGGACAGAATTTCCTTCTGCAACACTCGTGTGATATTGAGCATACGGAACCGCCTCAAAAAGGAGGCTACCATGAGGCCCAAGACTCGCATGCAAAAACGGAGTGACGACCATCTTTCGGATGTCAACTGCCACACCGCAGCCCGAAGGGTCTGCAACTTTCCCACAGGAAGGAAAAACTTTGCCTCTGAGGAACCAATACTGACTTTTGCGCGTTTAGCACCCAACCAGTCTCGGAGAGTCTGACAGGTTATAGACAAGCTCACCTCTAATTCTGAGCTTGAAGCGGCCCTCAGAAGAAGGTCGTCCAAGTAGCTCACAATAGCGATGCCTCACTAGCTTAGAAGGGCCAAATTCGGGGCGAGCACCTTGGTGAACACCCTGGGTGCCGATGCCAGGCCAAACGGGAGGGCCACAAACTGATAGTGGTCCTCCCCGACTGCGAAGCGCAGAAACCTCTGATGCCTGGAGCATATGGGAACATGCAGGTATGCGTCCTTGATGTCCAAGGACGTCAGAAAGTCCCAGGGATGGAGAGCAGAGACTACAGAGCGAACCGACTCAACTCCGGAATCTTTGTATCTTCACAAAGCAATTGAGGGCCTTGAGATCCAGGATTGGACGAACCCCATCCTTCTTTGGCACTACGAACAGATTTGAGTGAAACCCCTGAAACCGTTCCTGCCCTGGGACAGGAATGATCACCCCGCGTTCCAGCAGATCCTGAACCGCCCCATACAGGGCCTCCCGTTGGGTCGGCTGAAGCTGGAGGTTGGAGGGAAAGAATCTGTTCGGCGGACAAGAGAGAAACTATCTTGTAGCCTGAGGCGATCACTTCGCAAACCCACCGGTCAGATATCAGATGTCCGAGTCGCGAAGATGTCCCCCCACCCCAAGAGATGGGTGGGGGCAGGCCTTTATGCAGACGCAGATTTGTCCACAGGCTTGGAAATCAAGGATGCTTTTGTCCCTGAGCAGGCGCTTTATCGGCCTGGGATCTTTTACCTGTCGCCCTGGGCGGACGAAAAAAATGCTTGTGTGTAGTAAAGGCGGGCCCTTGCCTATGGCGTGGCTCCTTACCCTTTTTGGATTGCGGAAGCAACATGCTCTTACCTCCTGTGGCATCTTTAATGATGTCATCCAGAGAGGCCCCACAAAGTCTGTCGCCCTTAAAGAGCAGATCCAATAGGGCCTTCTTGGAAGATTGGTCTGCAGAACAGCACTTTAGCCAGATCAGACGGCGTAATAGCACCGCATAAACCGAGGCTCTAGACAGCAAGGGGATAGTATCCATGTCTGACTCGCAGACAAACTTAAGGCCCTGTACCAAGCGAGTGCCTCAGCCTTCTTGTCCACAGGGTCCTTGAAGACAGGAGCCCCTTCCACTGGAATCGTGGTAACTTTGTTAAGTCTGGACACAGGGGGGTCCACTATCGGGGGAGAGGACCATTTTTTCAGGAAACTCTCCTCAAAGGTATACCAGACCGCAAAATTTTTGGGGGCTGCAAAAACCTTCAGTGGGTTTTCCCACTCCTTGTATAAAAGCTTATCGAGATAAGACACACAAGGAAACACCTTAGCAGTGCGGGCCGGCTTACGGAACCCAAAAGGGGACCGCCGTCTCTGCTGCTTCTGCAGTACTTTCCAATTTTAGCGTATCCCGCACTGCAGTGATAAGGTCAGATACCAAAGCCTTTTCGGGTGCTGACCCGGACCTGGAGTCATCCTTACTGTCCGACTGGTCAAGGTCCGCAGTCTCTGATGCATCAGAATTAGGGCCATGAGCCACAGCTGGGCCTGGTTCTGCATCAGAATTAACCCCAGAAGATGGCGGGGGAAGGGGGCGTTTCCTACCCCCCCCTCCCCCGTGTTCCCACGCGCCGCTTCAACCTCGGCAACAAAAGCCTCCAGGATTGCCGACATAGCGTCCACAGATACATCAGGGGCACCAGCTGCCGGTGTTTCAGGGGAAAAGACGTCTGCTTCAGACGTCATGCTGACCCACGCGCCTGACACCCACAGGGACTCCAGGCATATTATCAATAGGCCACCCTCCTAGCTGCTACAGAGATGCAGGGTCTCCCAGAGGACTCACCACCCTTAGAACGGTACTGTTACTGCTGCTGTCTGCTCCCGTCTGAGATCCTCTCCCACAGCTGCCTGTGTCAGTCTGATCCTCTGTCAGCGTGTCTGTATAACTTTTGCGCCTGTAGAATGCACCCTAGAGACCGAAGACTTCCACAAAATGGCCGCTGAGCGGCCATGCTGAAGAACAGTGTGGACCATAAGAAAATGGGCACCGAGCAGTCGACAGAGGCCAAAGCGGGCGCGGACCACAAGAAAATGGTCGCCGAGCGGCGGTAGATCCATACAGGCGCCAACCACAAGAAAATGGCCGCCGAGCGATAGATAGCGGCCAAAACAGGCATGGACCACAAGAAAATGGCCGCCGACAGCATGGAGGGAGAAAAACACAGGTAAGCAGCAAACATTGTCATTTTGCTGATAGCCTACAGCGCAGTTCCCACTCCAGATGGAGCCCCCCAGGTGACCCCCCAGCACCCAGCCTTAGCTTGCAGAGCCCAGGGAGGAGGGAAGGCAGGGAGAGAGGAAAGAAAGGGCAAAACCACTTACTTGATCTCTCCAGGAATGTCCAGCCAAGTCCTCCTGCCGAAGCAGGGGAAGCTACTTACCCTTCCTGCGTGGATTATGCTGGAAGACATTCCGGACAGACCATCCGCAGTTACAGGAGGTGACTGTCGGCCCGGCATGCTGTGATTGAGCCATAGGGACCGATCAAATGCTTGCCCGGAAGCATAAAGCTCACCGGCCACCCTTGGAGTGACGGGCATGTCGTAGAAAACAAAGCGCGTAGCTAGGGTCGACACACGCTCAATGCCCGAAACTGGGGAGATTACAAGGATCTGGGATCCAGCCTGTCACCCAGTCGGTAGTTGATCGAAGATCGCAGGAACAAAAAAAAAAACTTAGAAAAAAAAAAAAAAACCCGGACCAATGGGCCTGAAGGGAGCCATGTCCTTCTCCTATACTAGGCAGAAAAAAAACTGAGGTGCAGAGAGGGATTATACCCAGAGGTGGTACTGTATAAGGTGTGATGTGTTAACACTTTCTACAAGTTTTCTGCCTAGTCACTCCTAAATGAAGGATAATACCCACTTGTCAAGAGGAAGTGGTGTCCGTCCATGAACGAAAGAGTAATCTACTTTAGAATTACTGTATTGTACTAATCATAAGATCATTGCACATCCCTAACCCATGTGACAGAGCTCAAAACACTACATTGTCGGAAGGCAGGGTCGCATGCGGAAGTAGTAAGGGCATTACAGAGTCATGATAAAGATAGTTACAAAAATAAGAGAAAAAACTTGAGGGGAGCAGATGGAGGGGGGAGAGTTTTCCTCTCGCACACAGATTACTTGGACAGATTTTTAATTTTTAGGTCCTGCCTCCTTATTAGCAGAAGAAAAATATAATTTATTCCACAAATACAAGTGCTCTACTAAAAACAACTGCTCAGGGATACCATTTTGTTTTTTTTAGTAAGAAGCAAAACATTTTGTAATAGGAGTTGGGTGGCTGGCAATTATTTTTGTTTCCACTTAAGTCTCGGGCTGCTGTGACCCCATGTTCATGCGATTCCTAGGGCAACGTGTTTGCAACTTTCATGTGACATTAGAGTCTATGGGACTCAAGTCGGATCAAAGTACTGCAGGAACCTTTTTAAAAGCTGGGACTTAAGCAGCATTGATTGGAAAGGCCGCTGTTGAAATTAAAGTGGTTGTAAAGGCAGAAGGTTTTTATCTCAATGCATTCCATGCATTAAGAAAAAAAAACTGTGTGCAGCAGCCCCATCTTGATCCAGCGAGAGACTCGGCTGTCCAGACAGCAGCAAAGCGCCATTGGCTCCCGCTGCTGTCAAAGTCAGTGAGCCAATGAGGAGAGATAGAGCAGGGCCAGGACACGGCTCTGTGTCTAAAAAGACACACGCAGCTGTGGTGCAAGGTTTGTTATTTTTAAGCAAACAAAAAAAAAAGGCTTTAGTCAGAGGCGTAACTAGAACCTTCAGGGCCCCAGTGCAAGAAACCATAAAGGGCCCTCTGACCTTGGCAGGGGCCTGCAATCTCCATCTCTGCAGCCTCAGTTGTACAGAATGATCGGACAGCAATAGCTCTGTACAGAGCTTCCCATTCATTCAGACTGAAGCATAGTAAACACAGTTAGTATGCTTCAGTTATGGACACAGTGAGTACGATACTGATAACCCACTGTGTACATTCAGAAAAGGAAGGGGTCAGAGGGGGGAGGCACTGTGAAAGACAGGGGTGTAACAAGAAGGGGGCAGTGTGACAAGAGGGGGCAGTATGACAGGAGAGGGCAGTGTGACAAGGGACTGGTATCTGGGAAGTGACACAGAAGGGGGATTGTGACAAGAGGGGGGCAGTGTGACACGGGGATACTGTGACGAGGGGGGCAGTGTGAAAGGACCTGGGTACCTGGGAAGTGTGACAGGAGGGGGCAGTGTGATGAAGGAGCACGGTGAAAGGAGGGGGGCGGTGTGATAAGGGGTCGGTGTGACAGGTGGTGGGCAGTATGATAAGAGGGGCATTGATACAGTAAGACACAGTATGCTCAGGTGGCGGGCTTACCTTATTAGAGAAGCAGCAGCTGGAGTCGGAGGGGGAAACTAGGGGGCAGAGCCGGCAGGCCCCTTCCCTTTGCCACTGTATAAACTCGGGAAGTAAACCGCTAGCCGGGGGGGGGGGGGGGGACATCTCGCGGAGTCGTGGACATCCCAGAGCTGCCAGCCAGCAGTACAGGGGGAGATGCTGGGTCTTGGGCCCCCCAGTGGTGGAACCCCAGTGCAGGTCGCAAGTGTGACTGCTGCGACTCTGGTAGTTTTGCCACTGACTTTAGTATCACTTTACGTTGTTTTCACTGGTCATGCGACTATGGGGCTGATTTACTAAAACTGAAGAGTGCAAAATCTGGTGCAGTTGTACATGGTAGCCAACCAACTTCTAACTTCAGCTTTTTCTATTAGGCTTTGACAACACACACCTGGAAGCCGATTGGTTTCTATGCAGAGCTGCAGCAGATTTTGCACTCTCCATTTTTAGTAAAATCATTCTGTGTGTGTCACAAGTCACATACTAAGTCGCACCATTGTGAACCAGGCCTAAGACTGTAAAATAGTCATTTTAAACATGTATCAACAGTTTTGTATACATCAAGTGCACAATTTTCTAATTACATTTGAGTTAATTTATTCTGATTATTTTTTCAGTAGGCCCCTGAAAATGAACGGATATTGATAACATTCTAATCCAGATATTGCCAGTTTCAAATTCAAATTGATATCTGGTAAAATAAATATTTTTTTTATTGGTTAACATGACAGAGCATTTAGGTGCTCACGTGGTTAAAGTGTGCTTACAAACAAATTGATTGTATACAATAACTATAAATGTATATGATTGATATAGACAGACACCTTTTTGAATTATAGCCATCTAAGTGAGCAGGATAAAAGGGATTTTTATAACAGCTTACCTGTAAAATCCTTTTCTTGGAGTACATCACGGGACACAGAGCGACTTAGTCATTACTAATGGGTTATATAGATTACCTTCAGGTGTTGGCACTGGCCAATTCCAAACCGGAAGTACCCTCCCCTATATAAGCCCCTCCCACCCGGGAGCACCTCAGTTTTGTAGCCAAGCAATAAGTGTCCCAAAAAGAGGGGTGGGAGCTCTGTGTCCCGTGATGTACTCCAAGAAAAGGATTTTACAGGTAAGCTGTTATAAAAATCCCTTTTTCTTTTTCGTACATCACGGGACACAGAGCGACTTAGTCATTACTAATGGGACGTCCCAAAGCAATGCCAAATGAGGGGAGGGATACATAAGCTGGGCGCCATCAGGCATGAGGATCTTTTGCGGCCTGCAACACACTGCGCCCAAAGGCGACATCCTCCTGACTTCTAACGTCTACCTGGTAGAACCTAGTAAACGTGTGTACCGAAGACCATGTTGCGGCCTTACATACTTGAGCCAGGGAGGCCTGGTGATGCACTGCCCATGAAGTTCCAACTGCTCTTGTGGAGTGCGCCCTAACTTTGAACGGAGGCGGTCTCTTTCTCAAGCCATAGGCTTGTATTATGACCTGTCGAATCCACTTGGCTAAAGTAGATTTTGATGCTGCCTGACCCTTTCTGGGGCCTTCCGGCAGAACAAATAAAGAATCCGTTCTGCGAATCTGAGCAGTGGCTTTTAGATAAGCTTTAACGGCTCTTACTACATCCAAAGAATGTAATAACTTTTCCTCTACCGAGCTAGGTTTGGGGAAAAAAGAAGGAAGAACCACATCTTGGTTCAAATGAAACCTCGATACCACCTTAGGAAGAAAGGCTGGATGAGGACGTAATACTACTCTGTCCTTATGGACAACCAGATATGGCTCCTTACAGGACAAGGCGGCTAATTCCGATACTCTTTTAGCCGAACAAACGGCTACTAAGAAAATCAATTTCCTGGTGAGAAGAACCAAGGAAATGTGTTGTAATTGTTCAAACGGTTGTTTCTGTAGAACCGACAGAACCAGGTTTAGGTCCCAAGGACATATGGGAATACTAACCGGAGGGCTAATACGCATCACTGCTTGTATAAAGGCTTTGACTAGTGAATGCGAAGCCAAGGGCCTTTGAAAAAATATTGACAAGGCCGAAATCTGACCCTTGATAGTACTCAAGGCAAGCTTCCTATCTACAGCCCACTGTAGGAAGTCCAAAATCCTCCCTATCACGTACTTACGTGGATGCCATTTCTTGGCCTCACACCACGTAATGTATGCTTTCCAGATCCTATAATAGATCTGCCTGGATACCGGTTTCCTGGCATTGATCATGGTAGATACCACAGAATTAGAGAGCCCTCTCTTTTTCAGAATGTGGGCTTCAATAGCCAGGCCGTCAAACCTAGGGCTGGTAAGGAAGGGTGGTATATCGGTCCCTGCGACAGCAGGTCCGGACGATGTGGGAGGGTCCAAGGACTCCTCACTGACATTTTTACAATCTCCGCGTACCATGCCCTTCGGGGCCACGCTGGAGCCACCAGAATCACTGGTTTCTTTTCTACCCTGATTCTGCGGAGTAATCGCGGGTAACAATTGTGGCGGTGGGAATGCATATATCAGCTTGAACTGATCCCAAGGGAACACTAGGGCATCCGAGCCGCAAGCTAGGGGATCCCTTGTGCGAGACACAAATCTGTCCACCTTTGCGTTGAATCTGGATGCTAGCAGATCTACATCCGGTGTTCCCCACCGCTGGCATATTGCCTGGAAAACCTCGGGGTGAAGAGACCATTCCCCCGGGCATAATTGTTGGCGACTTAGAAAGTCCGCTCTCCAATTTTCCACTCCTGGGATGAAAACCGCGGATATGGCTGGGACATATTTTTCTGCCCACTCCAGGATGCAATTTGCTTCCCTCTGGGCTGCACGACTCTTGGTGCCACCCTGGTGATTGATATATGCCACTGCCGTGGCATTGTCTGATTGAATTCTGACAGGGGACCCTTGGAGTTTGGATGTCCATGCTACTAGGGCATACCGGGCTGCTCGTATCTCTAAGAGATTGATGGGCAGGGCCTTTTCTGCTTCTGACCACTTGCCCTGGAGAGACCATTGCTCCAGTACTGCCCCCCAGCCTATGAGGCTGGCATCTGTAGTGACCACCTTCCAAGAAACCGGACTGAAGGGTTTCCCTCTTTCCAGATTCTGGGGCACCAACCACCAATGGAGGCTCTTGCGAACGGAAGGGGACAGGGACCGTAGGGTACCGCTTCGAATGAAGCCACCATCTTTCCCAGCAGCCTCATGCAGAGGCGTATGGATGGTTTTCTTTTTGTACCCACTAAGTGGGTCAAATCTTTTAAAGACGACACCTTCTCTGGAGGTAAGAAAATCTTTCTCTGATTTGAATCCAGCCTTAGCCCTAAGTATTCCAGACTTTTGACTGGTCTTAGAGCTGACTTGTCCCGGTTGATAATCCAACCGTGATATTCCAGATACTCGATTGTCTTGTGAATAGCTACTTCCAGCTTTTCCACTGAGTGGTCTATTAGTAGCAGGTTGTCTAGATATGCCATTATCGTTACACCCTGTGTTCTTAGATTGGCCAATAATGGGGCCAGAATTTTTGTGAACACTCGTGGTGCTGTGGCCAGACCGAAAGGTAAGGCTCTGAACTGAAAATGGCGCCCTTCTACTGCAAAGCGTAGAAATTTCTGGTGGGCCGGAAAGATGGGAATATGCAGATAAGCATCCTTTATGTCGATCGAGGCTAGCCATTCCTGCCCTTGTAGGGCGGTGGCCACCGATCGGATCGACTCCATCCGAAAAGTCCTGATATTTAGGAACTTGTTTAGCCCTTTTAGATTTAATATGGGCCTCACGTCCCCATTTGGTTTGGGGACTGTGAAAAGGTTCGAGTAAAACCCGAATCCGCTTTCTTCCAGGGGAACCTTCATGATTACACCTTGGAGCAATAGTTGTTCTAGTGCCAGAAGGAGGGATCCTCTCTTTTGGGGATCTCTTGGCACGTTTGACCTCATAAATTGGGCAGGAGGAGTGCCTTTTAACTCCAGCTTGTATCCCAGACTTACTGCGGAGAGCACCCATCTGTCTCTGATGGTGTCCCGCCAGGTCTCTGTGAACAACTGAAGTCTTCCCCCCACCCGATTGAGTGGGGGCAACGCTTCATGCCTTGGGGGGAGGTTTTGTACCTCTCTTGATCCAGGGCTTCTTGTTACCCTGTGATTGTCCCTGATTTCTGCCCCCTGAATTTGACCGCGGAGGCCGTCGGAACTGCTTCACAGCCGATGTGCCTGGGACTGGAGAAGTAGGCCTCTTAAAAGAAGGACTTCTACCCTTGTTCTTAACCGGTAAGAGTGAACTTTTACCGGCAGAAATTTTCTGGATATATTTGTCCAGATCTTCTCCAAATAAGCGTTCTCCATGAAATGGGAAGCTAACCAGCAGTTTTTTACAGGGAGCTTCAGCAGACCAGTTTTTGAGCCACAGAAGCCTACGCATATGTACTATAGACAGCGTAAAGCGGGAGGCCTGTTGGATTGTATCCTTTATGGCGTCCACCGCAAAACACAAGGCTCTAGGCAGGTCAGCTAGGGCAAGAGCCTGCTGATCTGGTAAGTCCCTTAAGACTTGTTTCAACTGATCTTTCACTGCTTGGCAGACTCCAATCGCTGCTACCGCAGGTTGTGTCACCAAACTTGCTGTAGAGAAAGCAGATTTTAGTAAAGACTCCAATTTTTTATCTATTGGGTCTTTGAACATTGGAACATTATCTACTGGACATGTCAGTGATTTGTTAACAGAAGAGATGGCTGCGTCCACTGTAGGGACCCTCCATTTTCTTATGAACTTATCCTCCATGGGATAGATCACCGGAAATCTCTTGGGGGGAGCAAATATTTTATCAGGATGCTCCCAATCCTGGTAAATAAGCCCTTCTAATAAAGGGTGGATTGGGAAGGAACAGACAGCCTGGGGAGCTTTTAGCGACCCCAGCGAGGAAACCGTAGTGGATGGTGGTTCCGCCAGAGGCATTTTAAATGCTGATCGGACCATATTAGTCAGAGACTGAACCCATAATCTTTCAGCCTGAGAAGCTGAGAAAGGTTCTTCCACTGTTGATTCCTCCATAACTGAATCAACCTCATCCTGATCCCCTTCAGGTAGGTCGATCTCTGTGTGGGGCTGTTCCTCCACTAACAGGCACTCTGAAGGAGGAGACGGAGATCGGACGCGCTTTTCCTGAGACAGGGAAGCAGCGATCAATGCTGTTAATCTCTCTTCCAATCCTCCCAGAGTTGAGGATAAAACCTCCTCTGTTATATATACAGGAGCAGGTGGACTGGGGACAGCCGCAGCACCAGGCATTCCTGCGGGGTTTCTACGGCTACTGACCTCTGAATTCTCAGGGGAGATTGGTGCAGTACAAGCATGCCCAATATCCTCAGAGCCCGATGGAGACCCCTTTGGCTTCCTGGAAGATCTATTTCCGGAGCGTCTGGACGACATATCCTTTAAGCACAAAGCTGAGGTATTCCCGTCGTCATACACCAATTTTGCTGGTAATAGTCTAACACAGGTGCTGCTATATACCAGCTGGTGTCCACTAAAGTGCCTTTCTATGGGGATGCCTGCATCAACCGCCTCTGTGTGCCACTGTTTGTTGCTAGCTCTGTTTGCATGCAGCTGACACTTGTACTGTGTCTTTTAACCATGCTGGGACGCCCGCACATGCGCAGAAGCGCCGCGGCGCGCATCGAGCGTCATCCACCCGCCCCTTTTTTTTCATAGGAGGCGCGTGCACGCGCCCGTGCGCCATTGGCGCCCTTTTCGAAATCAAACAGGGGACTAGGAGCCAGGGCCCTTTTTGCCGGAGGGCCTGTGCGGTGGATGAGCGCAGCAACAGGGCAGAGGAAGTGGATTCCCACAGAGAAACTTACCAGCTGCCTGGATCTTTTGATTTGAGAAAACCAAAGATCCACATGACAAGAAAAATGGACTACAGCGGCCTCTAGTGGTTTAACACAGGTACCGCGGTCCCTGTTTTTTTTTTTTTTTTTTCTTGACTACTATTAAAATTTTACATTTTCAGTAGTTATAGGCAAACACAGATATTTAGCGGGAATACCGTTAGGTAACAGACAGAAAGACAAATTAGGCTTGGGGGTCCCCCAATAGAACCAAGTTCCTGGGGGCCCCCACTTACCTGATCCCCGCCGCAGGACTTTGTTTGGTCCACAGAAGTCCAAACTTCACCTATCACGGCAGGCATTGTAATTAAACCTTCAGGGACCGGGTTCCCAAGGATTCCACTCCCCTGGACCTGTATAGCACCCTGCACAGACAACATCTTGGTCGTGGGTATGACCAGAGCTCTGGATCCCAGGGTCCAGCCCTCCTAAGAGAAGCATTACAGGCAAAACCTTGCTCTTCTGCTGCAAGGCCCGGGTACCGACCGTTTAGCTATGAAGCTTTTTTGGTGGGATCCGGAACAGCTTACTAAGGCCCAAAAGAACCTGTACGCAAGCCCAGTGAAAACACATGTTACTCTTTGGCCAACACCTTAGACACTGGCAAAAAACTGAGGTGCTCCCGGGTGGGAGGGGCTCATATAGGGGAGGGTACTTCCGGTTTGGAATTGGCCAGTGCCAACACCTGAAGGTAATCTATATAACCCATTAGTAATGACTAAGTCGCTCTGTGTCCCGTGATGTACGAAAAAGAAAATTTATTTTATTAAGTCATCTTTTGACGCTACAGTTTTTAAATGTACTACAGAGGCTCGGAGATCACTCATCTGTTTAAAAGGGAAAGGCAACAATAAGGCTCCATGTACACTGAAGCTGATAAACTGCAGTTTATTGGCGTTTTATTAAAAAGCCCATTAACTGCACTCTAGGTTAGCCTATGCGTTCATGTACACATAGCGTTTTTTTAGCGTTAATGAGCAGTGGAGTTAATGGGCTTTTTCTGAACGCAAGAAATTTGCGCTCAAAGTGACGTTTTTCGTCTGGAAAAAAAACGCAAAACGCTGAAAAAAAACTCAAAGAAACGCAGGTCACCAGCGTTTTTTAATCCATTGAAAAAAAAACGCTAAAAAACGCCAACACTGAAAAACGTGAATAAACGCTAGTAAAAATCGCTGATAAAAGCTATATTTTAAAGCAGCCTTTTCTGCCAGAAATCTGGCGTTCAAAACGACCGTTTTTGAGCTTCTGTGTACATGGAGTTTAAGACAAAGTCACACACCATTAAAAAATCATATTGGATTTTATAATAAAATTAAATAAAGGGAACACAATGTATATAGCGCATAAAATGTGTCTGCAATAAGAAAAAAGGATTGATACATTTGTATTTAGAATTTCCATTTTCATACCTCATTGGTTTTGCAGATGTTTTCCAAAGCCGATCCACAAGCCTTACCAGGCAAGGCACTCCATGGAATGATACCTGCACAGAAAAGAAGGATGATCGTCTGAATTCACTGCAAACAACTCAGCATGCTGTCTTCACTCCCCCACCCACTGACCATCTGTGTTCCTTTAGATGCACCCACACAAAATGTTCAGTTTATCTACAACCTGGCATAATGACATGTTCAGCAATTCACCTACAAATGGCAGACTCTAAACTAGATTTAAAGCAGAGGCAATAGCTAATATACAGTATATCCCAATGACAGCTTCTGGATCCAAAGAGTAAGCGACTTCATCACTCCAAGGCACAGGTATGTGGCTCAGACTCCTAATTTTGACATTAAAGCGGGTATCAGGTGTAAACGTTCACAGTAATCAGATTTCCAGATTCCCATTATACTGTAATGGAACACATTATGTTGGCAGCACCAAGATCATGTCACAACCCAATCCCATTCTCAGGAAGAAAAAAAAAGAAAAAAAGGAAAATCCATCATCAATTAGCACGGTCACGTAGAAGTGAACAGCCATATGTAAACAACAGCACCCAAGCCTGTTCAGGGTCTTCAACAAGTCATCAACCATCCCGCAATGCCACTCTACAACAGTCATTAGCCTCAATTCACAAAGCTAACACACAGAAATTAGTATACTTCATTACATGAAGGTGAAAGTTATTTAAGTCCAATGGTATTTGAAAATTACAGTCACATGACTAAATTAGAGAGACTTATCCTTGTGCTAAAGTGTTGTTAATTGAGCCTAATTGGCTCTTCAAAGCGGTTCATGGAAATACAATTTTCAAATGCATGCAGTTTACAGATCTATTGTCAAGTCTGCACTAAATAAAAAAAAAAAAAAAAAAACATCTAGCCTTTATCATTTTCCTAATACTGAAATTCCTCTTCTCTGAATATGAACTATATGTACTATAGCAGGTGAAAAGGTAAAACAAAAAAAGTACCGTATTGCCGGATGTCCACACAGATCTGCTCCGCTGAAGTGGTCAAGTTTACAGGTAACCCTTTGAGAACTTCACAAGATGACCACATGTTGTAGAACATGAAAACAGGAACGGCAGAGAAGCCAAACACTCCAAGCCAGGCCACCCCCAGGATGTATGTCAGGAACACAAACTGATGAGAAAGAAAAAAAAAAAAAAGAAACATGAAATGAATTTCTGTATCAGCCTAACAGATAAGGAAAAGATTTGGTTACATGAAATGTAAAGCTCTAGCATCTGTCATATAGTGTGCAGTTGTGTAAACTCTCATAAGCAGAAAAATAGCTGGTCTGTTTACAACTTTGTAATTATGAGAATGTACATACATTTGCCTTTGTAAATTTCCTCATACATATACACTATTTGTAGCAGTTCGAAATGTGGACATTTTAAGCAGGTAATATATCTGAAATACAAGTTCATCACTGTATGGGATAAGGAAAAATACTGGAGTTAAAGATTTCCTTTACACCAGGGGTGCCCAACGACAATCTGCCCTGGGATGGCGGGTCAGCAAGCCCAGATCGCAGGTTGTCGACCCTCCATCCCAGAGCATCTGTCTATTGGATGGAGCCAGGGGGATGCATGCGGCTGTGGAGGGAGCAGAGCCACATAAGTCGATGAATCCTCTATAGTGTCAGCTCCTGTCCCAGGTGAAGTGATACCAAAAGAACATTTCCACAGCCAGCGCTGAGCTATAGACTGCTATCACCTTACATCACACCTGCAAGACATAATAGAAGTCTATGGCATAGAGCAGCTAACCCGCAGGAAAGCCACAGGTGCACTGTGCTGGACCTGCGGTCTGGGTAAAACGCAGCACACCAGTGTGAAAGCAGCCTTATAGGGGGCTCAGGACAGTAAGGGCTAGTTGCCATTTGCGGTTTTGGGGGCAGTTAAACCCCTTTGTGGCCTGCGGGCAGTTACCAAATCACTTAAGTAGCCCTCACTCTTCAAAAGGTTGAGCATCCTGCTTTACACCATCATCCCATTGTTCACAACTCCTCCACACCTTCTGGTAATTGTTTATAGAGTACCTTCATTCCTTAAAATTAGCAAACTGAAAGAATAGCCACTAAAACCACTTCTGAAATTCAAATTGAATGCTGTAAAGTTGGCCAAGGTACCAAGGTTTAGTCCGAAGTCTATGGATGATCTCAAGCATCTATCTACATGTAGTATTGTTCTTAATTTCTGGAGGACAGTTAAGCGAACCTCTTTAAAGTACATAATAAAACTTACTGAAGTGAGCATAGATCTGTGGAGGAAAGGAAACCTGTACTGCAGGAAAGATGGAGGCAACCATTGCTGACCTGCTTCTGAAACTGCTGGCTGCCATTTGGCTTTAATGCATATAGTCACTGACTTATAACAAACAGGAAAGGGCTGCTACGCTGGATACTTGTTCTGGGTGAGTGACCCAGAAATTACTGAAGCCATTGCAACTTGGTGGAACACCATCCATTTACACATTATGCTGGCGTTACAAATTTTGTCTTCCTTACTGGGGAGCTTTCTCCACACTTCATTTCATACCAACTACAAAAGTAATGCGCCAAATCTCTCCAATTGGTGCATAGATAGCAACATAAAAATTGCACAGAGATTCTTATTCGTTCCCCTTGCTAAAAAAAGCCTTTATTGCTGCGTTCTTTAAAGGACACTGATCACTTTCTGTCCTAGGGACCATGCAAGAACTGAGGGTAAATCTTTTAAATGTAGCTCAGACAGCTTTAGGATCTGTGTTGGCAAGCTTTTGTTCATATCAGATGGGTTTTGCTTTCCAATACAAGTCTATAGGAATGGAAAATCTGCTTTAAGTAGGACAAATGCAGGTCAGAAAGAGGAAACGGTAAAGGTCATGGAAGTCGCACATCTCTGCAAAACCTCGTAAGGTGGTGTATGAAAGCCTCAGTTCAGGTTCCAACCAAGCCACACACCCAATTTGTTTAACTCCACCCACAAAGTTTAGTCACGGGTCATGACTAAGCTCCGTGGGCGGGGTGAAACGAGTCTGCACTCCAAGCGGTTGCAACATATGAGGACCTGGTGGAGCCTTAAACAGCAGCTGTAAATTTAGTTTGGGTCACAGCAGGTCATAAAGAGGTCAACTGCAGTTCAAGTAGATAGGTCAATGAGTTCTGAATGATCTCAGAAGCATCTCAAATGGCCGTCATTGACACAGACTCTAACGCATATACAAACAAGTAGGGTTAGGCTAAATTGCAAAGTACAAGGACTTTTAGAAACAAGATTTTTTTTGTTAAAGTCAGATCAATAAAAGATGAATCCCATCTGGTTGCTATATGTTACTGCGTGACTAATCAAGGCAGTGTATTAGCAATCAAAGCTCTCACCATTCCACTGATGCATCGTCCACAGGCAGTAGTTTTAAATTCACTGTGCATTTCCTTCACTGCACTGGTGGTGTAGAAACCCTCTGCCAGCAGGATGATTCCATACAGGAAGAAGAAAGAAGCAATTCCATAGATGACATACTGCATTAACTGGATTCTGCAATACAAAGAATTTTTAATCTACGAATATTCACCAACAGCCTTTAAACAATATTTGAACACTGCCCTTTCAGGTTTCCAACTTCAATAAATTACCCATCATTCTTAATATATATATATATATATATATATATATATATATATATATATATATATATATAAATTCTGTCCTTGAAAGTACATTTTAAATGTTGTTAGTCGTACTTGTCAAAATGGCTATTCCTCCACAAATGGAAATTTCAGAACAGCCTCTGAACCTCCACTGTGGCAAGACAGATGCCACCCAGAAAAGGTCAGCAGGATTTTATAAAGCCATTCACACTTGGGGATTTTTTAGTGCAATTAAATTGCATTTGAAATTACTTGTAAAAAGCATGAGGAGATTTCACCATCATAGTCAGTGGCAATGGACCTGCATGAAGACCTGGAGATGTTAAAGCAGTTGTAAACTGCTGCAGCAAAAAAAAATCCCCCGGTAAGACCATATTGTGCTAGTATACATCCCATGACAACCCCCTCCCTCCCTCCCTCCTTCTCCTCCTCCTCCTCCTCCTCCTCCTTCATGCCCACTTACCAGCTAAACACAATGTGGGCAGGATAATACATTAACAGGGAGGTGAAGCCTCCATCACTCTTTCTATAACACAGGCTGGCTGGAGGGGCATGACACAGTCCGTGACTAACAGAAATCCACCCACACCATGTTATTGCCAAAAAATAATAAAGATTTATTTCCAAATCTATTTGTATGACAATTTAAAAAACAGTTTATTGATATTATCTTTACTCTGTATTCTATTCTTTTTATTTTCTTATATATCTTTATATTTTTTATTTTGAACATATGACCAGCAGCAGAGTAGAAGCTCCTCCTGCTTAGGTTTCCCTGAAGACAGGCTGGGAAAGAACTGGGTCATGTGACAGCTGTATATTGATTAGGAAAATGGTACTTGGATGTTTTTCTTTTTATTAAAATAATTAAAGCGCCATCAATCATCCATATATGGAAATAGAAGAGACAATGCAACTTAAACAGTGTGCGTTTAGTATCACTTTAAACAAAACAAGAAATTGTAAGGCTTTACACTTCTAGCTGCAGATAATTTAATAGAATATAAAATATACACACGCACACTACATATGTCGTTACTGGCTTGATGTCTACATTATTATAAAGTGTTTGGTGTCCATACTTACACTTCAGTCAGAATGGCATGGTCATTAGAGTTCGAGGAAAAGTGTTGCTCCAGGATGTTTACCGTTCCAGTGAGGGCCACATGACCACAGCCACAGAAGAGAGCTACTCCAGAGAAGCACAGAATGGTGGCCACCAGAGAAGCATATGGAACTCCTCCCAAGCACTTAATGCAGCACTCAAAGCAACCTGCAAACAAAAGACCGCACCCCAATTAGTGACAGCGCTGACTACAAGTGCATACAGCAGCCATTGTTTCCCGCAGTGCTCCAGCTGCAAGCCATCTACTCTGCTAACCAGAATCTAGGTCAATTTACAGAGAGACAAAGAATGCAATGTTGGGAACGGGAAACAATCTCTTAAAAAATACAGCAGATATGCCCAACAAGTGCTCACTTTTAATTGTTATTTTTTGTGTTTATGTAAAGTACTTCAAGTCAGTTTCACTTCTCAACGCATAAATCTAACGAACAGACATCCCGAGGTTTCAGCAGGACATACACACACCTTAAATCGGCATACATTAATTCATTATACAAGAGGTTGTGGCAGACAAAGCAAAACATAGTGCTAAAGCTCTCTGTGCAGCCTAGCATTAATATTCTACCTAGAGGGCCCCGAGGACAATCCGCCAGCACTGGGAATTCTACGGTGATATTCACACTGTAAAAGGTGACACTCCCACGTGTATATCTTTCCAGCACTTTTCTGTACATTAGAGAAGGGCCTGGCAGAACCAGCCAGCTCTGGGACACCATCCAAGGGATTTTAAAGTGGAAACTACACCCAACACACACTACACTCACCTTGTAGGATAACTTTTTGACATTAACATTTTAATTTAAAATTGATTTCATTTTACCAGAATATCACATAGATAAATATACATTTTAAATCAGTAGGTTGTCTGCATTAGGATTAGCTCATAATCCCAGCTTCAGGGTAAGAAAGAGGAATCTCTTCACAGCTCTTTGCATCACACCAAACAGGGGTGATATATTCATTCCAAGAGTAGCACGTCGTAGACAAACTCACTCATGTATGAAAGGAGGGGGGGGGGGGCAAACGATCTATGAAAATGTTTTTTTAATTAACATCTATAGAGATGGCGGCTCCACATATCAATGTTATACACTTAGATATAGCTTAAGAATGTGTTTCATATTTCAGGCAATAGGGAACATTAAAAATTAGGAAGGAGAAAATAAAAGTGGCATTTTTGACCAATCCGGTTTTATTCTCTGGGAAAGATAAAAATGAAACCGAGAATCTGATTGACTGCGACTTGTCTACTTTTCTGTTTCTTCAGGTTTTTTGTCTTTATATAAATGTTTTTTTTCTTTAAATTAGATCAGGGGTCTCCAAACTATGGCCCTCCATTTGTTCAGAAAGTACAATTCCCATCATGCCTAGTCCTGTCTGAATGTCAGAGTTTTACAATGCCTCATGGGACGTGTAGCTCTGCAACAGCTGGAGGGTCGTAGTTTGGAAATCCCCGATTTAAATCAACAAATGTCCAAACATTCCATCTTGAAACCAAAGTCTTTACCAATGAAGGACCCAGTTTCCCAGTCAGTAATATGGTAAACATTTAAAAAATTAATAAAACCTTCAATGTACTTCCTTTAGTACATATAGTTTTGATATTCTTATACACATAAAATCAGAGGTCTCCTCGTCACATCTTAAAATATTTCATTTCAGACATCATGGGGTTTCCAAGATTAGAAAGGACTAAGAACTTTTGTGGCACATTACAGAACAGAAGTCCACATCTTCAGGGTAGCTAAAAATCTAGTGACGTCAATACAGAGAGACACACACAGACACACACAGACACACACACACTAGTTCCAGTCTAGGAAAGCTACAAAGCACAATCGCGATACTAAGCTAAGCAGGGCAATAACATCTCTGCAGGATGTGGAAACCTTACAAAAAGATCTAAACAAATGAATGGAGTGGGCAACTACATGGCAAATGAGGTTTATTAGAGAAAAATTTAAAATAATGCATTTGGGTGGCAAAAATATGAATGCAATCTATACACTGAGGGGAGAACCTCTGGGGGAATCTAGGATGGAAAAGGACCTGGGGGTCCTACTAGATGATAGGCTCAGCAATGGAATGCAATGCCAAGCTGCTGCTAACAAAGCAAACAGAATATTGGCATGCATTAAAAAGGGGATTAACTCCAGAGATAAAACGATAATTCTCCCACTCTACAAGACTCAGGTTCGGCCGCACCTGGAGTATGCCATCCAGTTCTGGTCACCAGTCCTCAGGAAGGATGTACTGGAAATGGAGCAAGTTCAAAGAATGGCAACTAAGCTAATAAAGGGTCTGAAGGATATTAGATACGAAGAAAGGTTGCGAGTACTGAACTTATTCTCTCTGAAATACAGACGCTTGAGGGGATAGTATTTCAATTTACAAATACCGTACTGGTGACCCCACAATAGGAATAAAACTTTTCCGTGGAAGGGAGTTTAACAAGACACGTGGCCACTCATTAAAAGATGAAAAGAGGTTTAACCTTAAACTACGTAGAGGGTTATTTACTGTAAGAGCGGCAAGGATGTGGAATCCCCTTCCACAGGCGGTAGTCTCAGCGGGGAGCATCGATAGTTTAAAAAAAAAAAAAACTATTAGATAAGCACCTGAACAACCACAACATACAGGGAAATACAATGCAATACTGACATATAATCACACACATAGGTTGGACTTGATGGACTTCTGTTTTTTTTCAACCTCACCTACCATATAACTATATAAGAATTTTTTTCAGCAATTTACATAATTCTTTCTTCATAACTAGCCAAGGCACCAATCCAGAACAAATATGTAAACATAGCTACCAACTGCCTTTCCATTGGAGGGAATGTCGTCCTTAGGGAACCAAATCCCCCAATCCTTTTTGGACTGATGCATAGACCTCTATTAAAATGTAATTTACCAAAAGTGTTATACTACACTAAAGCATTCATCTAACCCCTAGATTATTGTCAATATCAAAAACTCAATATAAAAAGGCAGCACAATGGTTTGGAGGTTAGCACTTATGCTTTGCAGCATTGGGGTCCTTGGTTTGAATCCTGGTCAGGACAATATCTTCATGGAGTTTGCACGTGCTCCCTTGTGCCAGTATTCTCCCACACTCCACAGAAATGAAGGTCTTTAAATGTTTCTCTAGTGAGAAGTTCCCTTTAAAAGTGGTTGCGCGCGGGAGCCGTCAAAGCCGGCATTACCCATTCACAAAACCGGCATTCTCAGTGCGCATGCGCCGTAGACATCAGTGCATTCTTTTTGGCAAATATCTTCTAAACCGTGTAGGTTTAGGAGATATTGCAAACACCTACAGGTAAGCCTTAATCTAGGCTTACCTGTAGGTAAAACTTGTCAGAGGGTTTACTTCCATTTTAAAGCAGTATTAAAGTTGAAGTAAACCCTCCTTTTGTTTTCAGCCAAGGAAGCTGCCATCTTGGCCTCTGTTTGATCTTCAACTGCCATGATGTTGCACATGTGATCAGTTATGACACCAGCCATTGGATAGTTGGACAGTTTAGTTGAGAGCACAACCAATGTGACAGTTACATTCCCGTAATGTAACTGTTTTTTGAAATTGTTAAATCTATGGGTTTACTTCCACTTTAAAACCCAAAATCAAAAATTTAATAAATTGTAGCTTACCAATCATTGGCTGTTGCGGCTGCATTTGTTTTCTCTTCTTAAGCCTAGTACACATGGGCTGAACGTCAGGAGACATCGGCCGCTTCAATAAAAACCATCCAACATGCAGCCTGTGAGTATGGCAGCTGGTCCGACAGAAGCCGGCCATTTGGCTGGCTTCGGTCGGACGTGCAAGCTGGAAAACCAGCCGACAACTGGCTCCTGATCAGTGCTCTCAGCCAATGGCAGAGCGTGCTGACCAGAGTATTCCGGCGAGGAAGGGGGGTTTCCCCCTGTCAGAACACAACGGCTCAGTGGGCAGATCGCTGTACTAACATCAGACTGTTCGTACATTGGCTCTGACAGGAGCTGCGAGTTGTTTTCGTTCAACCCGCGTGAATGAAAAAAAAAATAAAAAAATATTAGTATGTACCAGGCATTAGGCTTTTTCCCTCTGTTTCACCTGGTGATCTAGCCAGTAACACACATTGTATTAGAGTGCCCCCACTCTGGATGAATGAGGACAGGGGGCACATTTGGACAGCAGAGTTTTTAGTCTAGAAATGTAGAGTGTTAGATGGACTAACAGAATTAATTACATTAGCATAATGAAGCCAAACTTCGGGTAATACTTTATAATCAGTTACAGCAAACAGTTTTTTGTTTTCCTTTTAGGATAAAGGTTTTACATAAATAAAATCAGATATTGTAAAAACCCCTATCAGTGTTACATTTCCTGGAGAGCTTGTCCTTTTGAAAAACAACAGACATATTGGCCATAAATTAGACAAAAAGAAAGAAGAAAATTAATGCAGCCATCACATCTAAGAATAGGTAAGCTGCAATATAATATATGTTTGCTTTTGGGTTTAATACTACTTTAACTTCAAGCATCTAGAACAGGGGTTCAACCCTTCTAGTGCCGTGACCCAATCATAAAATTTCCCGAGTTGTGGGGACCCCTAACAGTAAAATTATTTTCGTAGCGTGGGTTATCGTCACCCAAGGCAAGACAAGTAATTTGCGCCTCTAACCCATGGACATTTAGCGCTCCCTGAAGCCCATTTTAGGATGTACCACTCTCTCTTTTTTCTCCTTTCTTTCCCTTTTATCTCTCTCTATGCAAATTTTTAGTTTTTTTCCCCCCACCCCTCTCTCTAGCTGACTTTCTTGTTCTTTCTCTCCCTTTTTCTTTGTTCCTCCCCCTCTTTTCCTCTCCCTTCCATGTATTCTCTATTTTTATTCCTTTTCTTACTCCTTGGTGGGTGGAATGGGATGAGTGGCAGTGCTGGCGGAGAGTTAGGATGAGTGGCACTGCTGGTGGGGGGTGGGATCAGTGGCAGTGCTGGGGGGAGCTCTGATCAGCCAACTTAGGTGCTCTTGATCAAGGTCATCTGCTGATCTGAGAACTGTGGTGAGGACTTTTAATGGCAACTCTAATCACAGGTAGGCAAGTGTTACTCACTGTGTCTCTGGCTTTACTGTGTCTCTAAATTTGTGGTGTCTCGTAGAAGTGACACCTATGCCAAAATCAGGAGATAGGGTCTCCTCCAACCCCTCCCACTTCACATTTCTCACCAGTCAGCTGACCTTTAGTCTCTGCCCCCCAGCCATGCCGTGAACTCAATGGATGGCTGCGAAGAGGCCGATTGGGCGGCCGCGGGCTCCAGGAACCGTCCTGTTGGGCGGCTGGGAAAGCAGCGCAGGCTTCAGAAACAGCCCAGGATTCGGTGACCCCTGGCAAATCATCATTCGACCCCCGAGGGGGGGGGGTCCCGACCCCAGGTTGAGAACCACTGATCTAGAATCAAAACTTTTTTTTACTTTTTGTTTTTTTCCAATGGGGTATGGTTTGTATCCCTGCTAGGATTTTTAGATCGGTGTTAGATTGGGGGAATTTTCCCTCATTTCCTTCAACAGGAAGTGAGAGAGGAAATATCCTCTCGGACAATTATTTCAGAACAGGTGCCACCATTAGAAAACTCGGATTTGGAAGAAATTTGGGCCTTAACTACACTTGAATGCCAACTTTAGGTAAAAAGCAAAAACTACAGATGAAATACAAAATAGGGAGACGTTTTATGTGCCAAAATGATTTCTGTCCATCTGGTTCTGATATTTACACAGCGGGTACAATTGTCTTGGCCAATTGTGAGGAATCAATTGATTTCAAGTCCGAAATTGCTGCACTTGTCTCTTCCGTCACTAGATGGCCAGGTATCTGGTAACATTAGATAAGACAAGGGCATTGCAAGGACAGATTAGGAATAGATAGGGTATATCAGCCAATGGGCAGGGATTTTCTTGGGTCCCCTTGGCCTGCTGGGAGAGCCTATTTGGGTGAGGTCAGGTGATCGGGGCTCTGTGCCACCTGGACGGCTGTCTGGGTAGACGTGTGTTGTGCTGCCCGGGCTGCTAGGCCGAAGTATGGGCCTATCCTGGACATATCTGGCTGCTAGGCTGTCTGAGGGCCTATCCAGAAGCAAGAGAGCAGCGTAGGGTTGGGATTACGGCTTGCAGTCCAACCAGAAGTGCCGGCTCTGCCGGCCGGAGAACCTGATCGTGATCGGAGGTAAAGGGGGAGCAGTCGCCACTAAGGGACCAACCACCTTATTACCATTAACCAGTGTGTAGCTGAAGCAAGTACCGGAGCAGTATTCTTACCAACCGGGGACGGTGAAGAATCAGGAAAGTTCAGCAGGTGCCAAGCCAGGGACCCAGCCAGTGGTGTGGTGCTTGAGGAGTATCTGGAGTGCCAAGCCAGGGACCCAGCAGGGAAACAGGGGTGACGCTTGAGGAAGATACTAAAGTAAGAAGATTAGAAGAGCTCACGAGATTCAGTGGCAGTGAATCAGCAAGTCCAGCGAGAGAGACTGGGAGCTCAGTGGGCTGAGAGCCTACAAGAAGCGACTGTAAAAAAGTAAAGGAGTTTTTTACAATCTGTGTTAGGAACTGTTTTAAGACTGTTGCCATAGGGGACAGCGCTCCTACACACGCAGATGTGGTGTCTTGCTGGATGCCATTCCCTGCATGGCTGTCTTCCTGTAGAAGTCTCTCAGTCTGCGAATTGACATTGCAACTACCCAAGGGTGTCCTGGCCCTAAACCCCCTCTCCCAAATTTCTGTTCAAGAGAAAATAAATCTCTTTACATTCAAGAAGTGTCTGGCGCCCTTGAATCTACCTTGCATTACACCCACTATTCCTTGCAACCCACTCTATCCAGAAGGATGTCAGCTGTCCCTGGCTCTGGAGGTTTTTATTAGACTAAAAGGAGGCCTGGGATCTTGCTGCATTAGAATAACATTAGCAAGGTTCTGAAAAAAAAAATCTGATGTAAAATACTCGCTAGTAGGTATATTATCATCATTTAAAAATAATAGGTGGACTTTGTATAGTTTAAAAACATTTAGAGAATGCTTTCCATAAAATACTTTAGGGATTACTTTTGTCATAATGACATACTCCAGGGAGTACTTGATAAACATAAAATGTTATAAAAGTCCACATACAATAAGCTGAGAAGCAAGTGAACTAGAATAGACAAGTGCTGGAGGTACAATGTGTGACATGAAAAGGTCTAAATTGAACAATGGGTAAATATGGCCAAACCCGATCTACATACACAGCTGACAAAGGATTTAATGCAGGAGATGAATGAAGGGGAAAGAGTGGGGGGGGGGGTTGTTAAGCTACTGGACCAGCCAGTGACAGATGTGGTCCAGCTCAGACAGTGAAAAGGGAGGTTGTGTTCATATAACCTCCATGAACAATATGCAAAAGAAAATATACATACACATTAAATGGCAGTAAATTACATTTCTAATCAATTTAAAGTGGACAAATCAATGCAAACATAAGTATTTTTTTTAACTTAAAAAGAGGAACTGCAGTCTGCTCACATAATTTGCAATAAAAACATCTTTGCCATTCTGAAGCTTCTCTCCCACCACTTTTCATATTTTATATACAAATGCGATTCTGTACTGTATTGACGCAGCAGTGGGGCTTGGGAGCAAGCACGCACAAGTGCCCCCATGGGAAGCAGCTTCCCATGGGGGCAATGGACAGAGGAGGGGCCAGGAGCGCCGGCGGGGGACCCAAGAAGAGGACGTTAAGGACTGCGCTGGAGAGATCCTTTGAACAGAGCAGGCAAGTATAGAAATATTTGTAATAAAAAAAAAAAGCATTATGTGGAAAGTAAACAAATGCACACAAACCAAATATCAGGAAATATTATAGCTATACATTTTCTGTTCAACATGGAGACCGCACGTGCACCTCAGAGTCTGTATGGAAAGTGAGCATGAGATCAAATAAACACGAGAGGCTATCCACACTCCTACCAGACCCTGTGATCACACAGAAAGTGAGCTTCTAAGAATTACAGAATGGACCTTTGTAGACAAAGAAAGCCTAAAATGATGTACAAGTCCCACACAGAGAAAATATGGCTTAAACTGATCCATGGTCTTCAAAAACCTCCAGCTTAGATATTCTGCCTTTTGTTGATACCCTGATTTAATATGGGCTTTACTTAGCCATCTGGTGTCTAGAAAAGGGCACAAATCGGTTTTAGGTATTTATGACAAATTGCATCGTTATCTCTGAATTATTAATAACCTGAACCTTCTGAAAGGCTACATTGTGTTTCATTGCTTCAGTTTGAGCAGGAGGACCCGGGTCATGTTTGCCACATTCTGTCTCAGTTATACAACAAATAAGTGGGTCACAGCTCCATACTTTGCCACTTCATAAAATAATGCAGTGTGTCCGCAGACTACAGATAACGCACACAATGGATAGCATTCTTTGCCTGTATTCACATTCTGCTCACAATTCAGAACTGGAAAACGTTGATGTAACTGTGTTAAGAATGTACCCAAGCCACATGATTGCAGACGCAAGTTGAGGCTATAAATCTAAAAAGACAAAAACAGGATGTTCTCAAAATGATATTAGTAGTTTAAAAAAATAAAAATAAAAACTTAAACTGGTCATAAGCTGCAAGATTCTGACTGGTCAACTCAACCAAGCTACCAACTAGATTTCCCATAAACTGTTCAATAAAAGCAAACAATTTCATTATACGCTATCAAGTCCAAATTTTGGGGTGTATCTTATGCGCCATAGAATGATAATGAGAATCTCAGACAGATGGTGGCATATTATCAGATATGGATACTTGTCAAAAAACATTCCTAAAGCCCTGTACACACGATCGGTTTTACCGATGAAAACAGTCCGATGGACTTTTTTTATCGGACAAACCGATAGTGTGTGGGCCCCATGTTTTTTTTTTTACCATTGGTGTTAAAAAAAAAAATAGAACATGCTTTAAATGTATCCGATGGAGAAAAAAACACGATAGCAAATTGCCATCGTCTGTGGGGAACTCCATCGGATAAAAAACCCTCACATGCTCAGAAGCATCGAACTTCATTTTTCTTGGCTCATCGGAGTGTTTTACGTCACAGCGTTTGGGACGATCGTTTTTTTGACTGATGGTGTGTAGGCAAGACTGATGGAAGTCAGCTTCATCGGTTTTCCGATGGAAAAATCCATCGGTTTAAAATCCATAGGAAATCCGATCGTGTATACAGGGCTTAAGAGTTGGCCCAATCACTTATTCTTCTATGGGAAATACCAAAGGATTGAAAAGTACTGCAATGGCTCCTATCATTAAAGGTGTTAGTGTGAGGATGGGCAGAGATCTCCTTGATTTCTCCTTTGTGGAATCCAACCGCCCAACTATGGCTGGTTTAACTGGGCAAAATTAGTAGATATTACAAAAATTAGTCAACCCATTTATTACAAAGTTAACAAATTCTGTGGAATTGACCAATCAAAATCCAGCTTTGTAAAGTAGCTTTAAATGTAATAATATCTCTGCAGCTGATGTCAGCACCAATTATAAGAACTCAAAATACATTTGTTTAAACCATGTAGTACATTTAAAAAAACTGGTGTGCAAAAGGTAATGTGTCATATTGACCGAATGACAGACTGGATTGCCATTTTATAAATGTAATTGGTGATAAAAAATTGTGTCAAACATTGGTCTAAATTACTATTGGGTCTGGCAGTAGACAATGCTCAGCTGCATTAACATGTAGCTGTACATGAACAGAGAAGCAACTGCACATTAGGAGCTATTCCAGGCAGTCACCTCCTCTGTCCCTAAGCCAATTAGCGATTGATTTTATTTGATTACTACGTTTTCCATTTGCTTTCACTTAGTCATTGTGGGTACTATTATCCTAAAGTGAATAGGAGTAGCCCCCAAACAAACTCTCCACTTTACCCATTTCCAGATCATTGCTTTTTCAATACAATAACTAGAAAATTAAGTGGTAAATGTACAGAATGAAAGCAAACAGATGCATGTAATTTAACTCAGTAGCAATGTTGCACTTATCTGCAATAGGAATAATCATCCAAATTACATCTTATTAGGTTAGCAGATTCTATGAAGTTAAAAAAAAAAACAAAAAAAAAACATTTAAATTAAATTAAATTAAAAATGCATTTAGAATTTCTGATCTCCCATAAATTGATAAACTCTTAATTCAGCATTGAAATACCATGCAGGCATGAGGCTCAATTCCCTAGGATGGATGAGTTCTGTTAATCATGCGGTAATATATAAGGAATAGTGTTAATTTTCCTTGAAAGGTTTATTTTTACAAACCTTAATATTGTTTAGGTGTGCCGATTCCCATCGTTCATGCATTTAACTGTTGAAAGACCTATTTTTTACCGCTTTCATCACTACCTTGCATCTCTCATTCTCAAGCTTATTGTAAGTATAGATGACCTGTGTGATCATTTTTGTGAATTGACAGTATTAAATATGACTTGGTAAAATATGGTAAAAATACTACCACTTACACAACAAGCTAAATATAGCAGGTTAAAGCGGCCCTTTGCGTTTCTGGAAAATGAGCAATACCTTATAAAATAAAGTGGCTTCTATTTAGCTCTTGGCAGGCAGTGTGTTGAATTGCTCCTCTTTTGAACAGCTCCAGCACCACTACTATCCAACACTTCAGGGTCTGTTGAAAAAGTGTCTTCTACACTACAAAGCACAGGAGTCGAAAAGAGAGGAACCTAAGCAGCTAGTGGGGGACATGCTATCTGACACACCCAGAAATGTTGGATAGTAATTCCATGTGGAGCTCTTCAAGAAGATTTTTTTTTTGCAAACTCTTTATTTGGTTTTCCAAATATACAGATGAAGAAAAATGGAGAACAGTATGGTCTGGATAATATACAGAAACAAAATGCAGTTTGGTACAGTCATACCGAATAAGGGCAGTTTGCCATCTTCAGACAAAATAATCTGTATAGCCAACTAATACATAGGGGGTTATTTACAAAAGGCAAATCCATTTTGCACTACATGTGCACTTGCTGTAGATCAGAGGGGGACATGCAAGGAAAATAAACAGCATTTTAGCTTGCACATGATTGGATGAAAAGTCGGCAGAGCTTCCCCTCAGATCTACAGCGACTGCACTTCCAAGTGCACTTGTAGTGCAACGTGGATTTGCCTTTCGTAAATAACCCCCCCCCCTAGTGTCAACTAGCCTCTGCCCTCATCCAGCATGCCCCAACTAAGGGGCCCACCAAAGGTTGCCCCTGAACCACTTGGATATTGGCAGCCCATAGGCCCAAGAAAAGAATAGGAGAGATATTTGAGTGGGATAGAGAACCAGTAAAAGTCAGAAAAAGTAGGAGAGTCTGAGGGTAGTTGGACCTGTGAGCCCGCCCAGACCTATTAAAGGGGCTTGAAAGAAGACCCAGTAAAGCAAACAAACCACTGCAGCCACTATATCTTATAGTCCAACTCCAGCTGCCTAAACTCCTAAGAAAGTGCTTACCAATGATCTTATGAGTACATTCACCACTGGAACAAATCATTGTATAACTATTTGTAAATGTCAGAGGTGCTAAAATAAATCCACAGTGCCCATGTTATACAATATTTTTGATAAGTATCAGAGCACTGATGTCTCCATTCCTTTGCATCTCCCATAATCCCATTACCTAATTGGAACCACTGCCGACTTCAATTGGAGTGGAATGAGGCTCTTACTTGCTCTTAGAAGGTCGGGTACTAAGGAGCGCTTATAAGCCCCTACAGACAACTTGGTGACGTGAAAAAGTATCATTAGGGGATTGTCCGCCAGCTGACATTAAATTAAAGATTACCCAATCTAAAACCACACATGTAAAGCGCTATTCTCAATGTTCATAAACATCAAACAAAAGGTAATGTCCCTATAAATCTACAATACATCACATGAAATTTATGTTTGAACTCCCAAAGTCCCAAAAAAGTCTTTTTTGTTTTTAATTAAAAATTGCACATGATGTATTGTAGATTTAAAAGAGACATTGCCTATGTTTCATGTTTATGAACACTGAGGATAGCGCTTTACATGTATGGTTATAGATTATTGTTAATATCCATATGTGGGTATTTATGTTGGCAGCTTTGAGTTGTGATTTCTAGGCAGGTTTTTGTGTTTAGTGCAGAGTTTTTAATTTTAAGAAGATTTAATACACTGCCAGCAAGAAAGGCAATTATAAACCACCTTCTTTTATAGGGTATTGTTTTCCATTCCCTGACAGGGTCACTTAAAGTTAAAATGTGTTTGCTCCAAAAGCCATCTCCAAGTACGGTTTGATAAGGAACTTTTCCCCAACTGTAATGATACTCGTTAAATGAGGATCTTTCACGGTATCACCCAAATTAACGGTTTGTATTTTTTTGCCACTATACAAACATGAGAAATATATATATATATATATATATATATATATATATATATATATATAAATAAATAATCACATAATTCAACTGCTTGTGGGTAAAGCGGAGGACACTGAAAAAAGTAAAGTTAAGTTGCGAGTGGCTTTCGTAGATGTGCATACTAGTGGTCTCCCTTCTTGGAACCCCCCTATTTGAAGGGTTTAATGAAGCATCTTTTGTGCTGCCACAGCATTCTGTGTGGCTTGGAATCCAGGGAAAAAAGTCTAAGCAGTAATGAGCGAGTATTGCAAAAGCCTAGAAGCTGCTTTTTACAGTCACAGAACAGCTTTAGAAGGGGGTTCGGAGGGGGAGACCTCCATCCGAGGAGTATCATGCAGGGCTATTTTCCACTTTCATTATCTACATCATATCTACATTTTGTTCTAGGTCTGACTCATGCTTAATCTTAACATTACACTTAGTTACCATCTTGCCAGAACACTTGTGACCAATGTCAAATATTTCTAGTATATGCCTATACCCAACATTGTGCCTTAGCACTATCAAAAGCATAGCCAATGGTGCTCTCATGTCACAATGCTTGTAAAAAATAACATACAAACAGTATAAATCTGAAACACAGGGGAGGATTATGTCATTTACATCTACTATTTACAGCGAAAATTGACCACCATTCAAATCCTAACTGCACGAAGATTTGGGAAAACTTGTGTGACTCAGCCAATCATTCCCCGGTCACAAGAAGAGGACTGAAAGAAGTACAGAAAATTGCATGAACGTCTACACCAGTGGTCCCCAAAACTGCTGCCCAAGGGCCAGATGTGGCCCTTTGCATGCCTTTACCCGACCCTTGGGGCACTATTCCTCCCACCGATACGAGACACTATTCTGCCATCCGACACCAAAAATGACACTGACACAAATGAGGGCACTATTCTTCCCTAGGATACCAACAATGGGGCACATTGAACCCCCCCTCCATACCAAATGTGGTGATGTTTACTCCCACTGATGCTAGGACAATTTATACTCCTGGTGGCCACAAACCGGCCCTCCTAAAATCTGAAGGACAATAAACCGGCCTTTTGTTTAAAAAGTTTGGATACCCCTGGTCTACACTTTGCCCACTGAGTCAAACAGGATACAGCGACAGGGTCCAGCACAGTTATCATTCATTGCCTAACTAAATGTGCTGTGCAGTCATCAGATGAGTCTTCAGCAAATTTCCAAAAAAGGCATACAACACAAAGAAAAATGAGAATGAAAAGTTAAGATGATGAGCACTGAAGTAAAACCAGGTGCTTACCATTACATACAGTATTCACAAGGATGTTATGAAGTATAGCCTGCATGTTTGGAATACATAACATTCCAGCTCTAAAGCATTATGATACTGTACAGGCTGGAATCAAGCTTTTCTCATCTTAAATCTGCATATGCCATCATACGTGTCAACACACCAAGTCTCTTTAGCCAAAAATATATTTCTAGATCTAATTATGCACAAGGCAAAATGAATCTTGTAGTAAAATGACATCTTCATGAATGCCTCCCTTTGGGGATATGTAATCTTGCATTTCCTTGCTAAAAAGATGTGGTATGACAGGATGGAATAATAAAAGCCAGCACACAACAGCTGTCCCTGGTGACTAGCACCATATGGTAACCCCATCACAACCTCTTAAGTGCACCACGCATTTCAAGTTCACTGGTTTATCAGCCTAGCGCTCAATTTCGCATACGGCATACTTGGGGGGGGGGGAAAAAAAATAAGAAAGCGAACAGCCCGATGTGTCTTCAAGCTATCACTAGCAAGACTAAAATGGTTTACTGACATGTAATAAGTTTATAATCAATTTGCTGTCAGGGCCATATACAGGCAATGTAAAATCTTAGCTTGCAAATTTTTTGGGTAACGGCTTCAGACACTGAAATGCATACACCAGAAGTCTTACATTTAAAAAGATTTGATTTTTCTCAGCCGAAAAGGCTACATCATTTGCTCTATTATAGTTAAGTGTTACAGTCATTTTATTTTCTTGTACCATACCTGTTGCCTGGTCAATGAAAGAAAGTTCAGGAGTTCACTTTTAGGTCATCTGTGCTCTCCCCTCCTGTAAGCACATTTGCACTGTTTGAAGTTACAGCACTGTAAAAGCAAAGCCTCGACTGGCTCAAACCGATGGCCTTTCCTCTTTCAATCTAAGTGTTGCTCTGAAGGGATTTAAAAAGGGCCCCTTCCCAACGACATGCTTTATAGTGGTGTATGATTATGCACAGCATTAGGGCAGTCTTTCATTTTAATGAGCCGCCAGCGCTCCACAACTGACCTAAACTCCAACCTGCACCATTTTTGCTGGCACAGTGCACCACGAAGAAGCTAGCCGTCTATCACCCAAGAAACACAATCCTGCCTTACAGGCAGGAGGTCCCTACAGTAAAGCAGACTACAAATCTACATTAAAGCTGAACTATAGCCAGAAGGATTAGATCAATATAGGTGAAGGTGCTTCAGAACATTTTTTTTTAAATGCTATGCCATTTTATTATTTCCCCCCCCCCCATCTAACATGCCCCTTATTCCTCATTTAATGGTGGTCCCAGTTTATGCAACCAGGCACCACTATTTTCGCTGTATGAAGAAATGTTTCTATTGCTGCAGCACCTGGGCATGATCCGTCCAAAGTAATTGATTGGCAAGAATAGCCAAGAGCACTGGCCACATGACCACCCACCACATCAGTAAATTCTTGTGCCATCATGGGAAATTAATTTCAGCTTGCCACATCGGATGTGACATGTGCCATATCTCCAGATCTCCCCGATCTCGGCATCCTGGTAAAATGTATCGAAGTGAAGTTTGATGATGTCCCATGAACTACAATCAGTTATTGTTTAAAAAGGCAGGCTTTAAAAAATAAATTCGTTTTTTTTTTTTTAAGTAATTAGGCAAAAGGGAGATTAGGTGGGGGGGGGTCAAACTGTTCGGAATCCTTGAGTTCAGCTTGAAAGTCAAATTTGAATATTATATTAGCGGTTAATAAAAAAATGATATCCATTCAAAATTCCTCAAAGCCTTTAAAGCACAATTCACCTTCAATGTGAAAATGCAAAAAAACAAGAAAAACAAACAGACCTTAAAGAGAGTGGTGTCCGTAGCTTTATAGAACGTTCATCATTTAAAAATTTGCTGAATGTTTTTTTAAACCTAAAGCCAGCACTAGCTTTGGGGTCTGTATCCACTTAACGACCGCCCACCGCCGATTTACGTCGGCAGAATGGCACCGACAGGCAGAATCACGTAGATCTACGTGATCGCCTTTGTGCAGTTGGGGGGTCCATCCGGACCCCCCTTCACTGCAGTGAGCGGCCGTTAAGTGTTCGGGAGCGATCAGGCATGAGGGGGCGGCCGCTCGATTCCGCCCCCCCCCCGCGATCGCTCCCGGCCAATGAAAATGCTTCCTCCGCCATGTGATGTAAACACAGGCAGGAGGAAGTGATGTCATCTCCCTCGCCGCGGTCTTTTCGTTCCCGGCGCCGAGCAGAGAAGAAGCAGGTTAGTGCACCAACAGTCCACTGACACGTAGGTACACATAGGCACACAAATCACCCCCAGATCACCCCCCAAGGTCACCCCAAAGCCCCCAATCACAGTGTCACTGATTGCAGTGATCATTTATTTTACTGATCACTGCATTTAGTGTCATCTGTGATTGTAAAAAGTTGCAGGGCAGTTAGGATTAGGCCCCTTTAGGTCCAGGTAGCCCCCTAACCCCCCCCCCTAATAAAGGTTTAACCCCTTGATCACCCCCCAGGTAACCCTTTCACCCCCTAACTTCAGCGTCACTAAGCGATTGTTTTTCCGATCGCTGTATTCGTGTCGCTGGTGTTTTAGATAGGCAGTTATTTTTTTTTAGGTTCGCCGCAGGTTTTTATTAGTGTCAGGTACCCCCATATATTATTTTAACCCCCTGATTGCCCCTAGAGTTAACCCTTTCACCAGTGATCGCCGTATAAGCGTCACTGGTGTCACTGGTTAGCCAGTAAGTTATTTAGTTATTTAGGTTACCCGTCAGGTTTTTATATAGTGTCAGGTACCCCCATATTTAACCTAATAAAGGTTTTAACCCCCTGATTGCCCCTAGTTAACCCTTTCACCAGTGATCACCATATAAAGGTTACGGGTGACGCTGGTTGATTAGTTTGCTTTTTATAGCATCAGGGCACCCGCCGTATATAACCCAATAAAGGTTTAACCCCCCTGATCGCCCGGCGGGTGAGATCAATTAGGTTTTAGCGCCAGAGAGGGTCTGCGTCGCCCCAGGCAGTGTTAGGTTAGTGACAGTAACGCTAACACCCACGCGCAAAGCATACACCCCCCTTAGTGGTATAGTATCTGATCAGATCTGATCAGATCTATACTAGCATCCCCAGCGGTTTAGGGTTCCCAAAAATGCAGTGTTAGCGGTATCTGCCCAGATACCTGCTAGCGCCTGCAATTAGCCCCTCCGCCCAGCCCAGCCCAGCCCACCCAAGTGCAGTATCGATCGATCACTGTCACTTACCAAACACAACACAACACACATAACTGCAGCGTTCGCAGTGCTTGGTTTTTGGGGCCCTGTACGCGGCTAGGCTCCCAAAAAGTCCCACACATGTGGTATCCCCGTACTCAGGAAAAGCAGCAGAATGTATTTTGGGGTGCAATTCCACATATAACCATGGCATGTGTGAGCAATATATCATTTAGTGACAACTTTTTGTACATTTTTTTTTCTTTTTGTCATTATTCAATCATTTGGGACAAAAAAAAATATTCAATGGGGTCAACATGCCTCTCAGCAAATAGCTTGGGGTGTCTACTTTCCAAAATGGGGTCATTTGGGGGGGTTTTGTGCCATCTTGGCATTTTATGGCCTTCAAAACTGTGATAGGTAGTGAGGAGCGAAATCAAAAATTTATGCCCTTAGAAACCTTGAAGGCGGTGCTTGGTTTTTGGGGTCCCGTACGCGGCTAGGCTCCCAAAAAGTCCCACACATGTGGTATCCCCATACTCAGGAGAAGCAGCAGAATGTATTTTGGGGTGTAATTTCACATATGCCCATGGCATGTGTGAGCAATATATCATTTAGTGACAACTTTGTGCAAAAAAAAAAAAGTTTGTCATATTCCCGCAACTTGTGGCAAAATATAAAATATTCCATGGACTGAACATGCCTCTCAGTAAATAGCTTGGGGTGTCTACTTTCCAAAATGGGGTCATTTGGGGGGGTTTTGTGCTATTTTGGCATTTTATGGCCTTCGAAACTGATAGGTAGTGAGGAGTGAAATCAAAAATTTGCGCCCTTAGAAATCCTGAAGGCGGTGCTTGGTTTCCGGGGTCCCGTACGTGGCTAGGCTCCTAAAAAGTCCCACACATGTGGTATCCCCATACTCAGGAGAAGCAGCAGAATGTATTTTGGGGTGCAATTCCACATATAACCATGGCATGTGTGAGCAATATATCATTTAGTGACAACTTTTTGTAATTTTTTTTTTTTTTTTTTTTGTCAATCAATCACTTGGGACAAAAAAAAAAATATTCAATGGGCTCAACATGCCTCTCAGCAATTTCCTTGGGGTGTCTACTTTCCAAAATGGGGTCATTTGGGGGGGGGTTTGTACTGCCCTGCCATTTTAGCACCTCAAGAAATGAGATAGGCAGTCATAAATTTAAAGCTGTGTAAATTTCAGAAAATGTACCCTAGTTTGTAAACGCTATAACTTTTGCGCAAACCAATAAATATACGCTTGACATTTTTTTTACTAAAGACATGTGGCTGAATACATTTTGGCCTAAATGTATGACTAAAATTTAGTTTATTCGATTTTTCTTATAACAAAAAGTAGAAAATATCATTTTTTTTCAAAATTTTCGGTCTTTCTGTTTATATCGCAAAAAATAAAAATCGCAGAGGCAATCAAATACCATTAAAAGAAAGCTCTATTTGTGGGAAGAAAATGACGCAAATTTCGTTTGGGTACAACATTGCATGTCCGCACAATTTACAGTTAAAGCAGCGCAGTGCCGAATCCCAAAAACAGGCCTGGTCCTAATGGCCCGAAATGGTCCGGGGCTTAAGTGGGTATTTAACACTCTTGGCTCAAAGGGGAAGTTTGTTTAAGTAAAACTGTAGCTGGAGAAAAAAAAAAGTGTGCGTTTGGGGGTCCTTCGCAGCATTTTGAATCCTAGGTCTTCCTTAGGCTTCATGTACACTAGCAGCTCCTAGACTTGAGTTTAGGAACTTGGGCAAAAAAAAAAAATGCCAAAAGCTTCTAAACTCAACTCCTTAAAAGCCTGTGTCAATGTCCGTGGCGGTGCGTCCATTAACCACTTGCCGACCGCCTCCTGTAGATATACGTCGGCAGAATGGCACATCAACGTACCTGTACGTCCCCTTTAACTGCCTGACGTGGGGGGGTCGCTCACGACCCTGCTGCATTCCCCGTGAGTCGGACCGCGGGTCCCGTGGTCTCGATCGCCGCGGGGATCCCAGCGATCGTCTCATGGAGGCATAGAGCAGGGAGATGCTCTGCCTAGTGACAATGACACGGATCTCGGCTCCGTGTACTCGGAGCGGAGATCGGTGTCATGTGACAGAGCCCAACCCCCCCCCCAGTTAGAAATACAATGTAGGGAACATTTAACCTCAACAGCGCCACCTAGTGGTTAACCCCTTCACTGCCAGTGTAATTTTCACAGTAACCAGTGCATTTTTTATAGCACTGATCGCTGTGAAAATGACAATGGTCCCAAAAATGTGTCAAAAGTGTCCGCCATAATGTCGCAGTCAGGAAAAAAAAAATCACTAAATCGCCGTCATTACTAGTAAAATTAATTATTAATAAAAATGACATAAAACTATCCCCTATTTTGTAAACGCTATAACTTTTGCGCAAACCAATCAAACGGCGATTGCGATTTTTTTTACCAAATATATGAAGAATACGTATCGGCCTAAACTGAGGAAAAAATATGTTTTTTTTATATATTTTTGGGGGATATTTATTATAGCAAAAAGTAAAAAATGTTGTATTTTTTTCAAAATTGTCGCTCTATTTGTTTATAGCGCAAAAAATAAAAAAAATGCAGAGGTGATCAAATACCACCAAAAGAAAGCTCTATTTGTGGGAAAAAAGGACGTCAATTTTGTTTGGGAGCCACGTCGCACGACCGCGCAATTGTCAATTAAAGCGACGCAGTGCCGAACCACAAAAAGGGGCCTGGTCTTTAACCAGCCAAAATGGTCCGGGGCTTAAGTGGTTAAGGGCGCACTGGCACCGACCTCTCTCTCTCCAGCCTCCCCCACTATGTAAAATGGATAGATTCAGGCATTGCATGAATCTATTTATGGTCCAGCCACCCCCTATTCAGGTGTCGGGCGCCTGAATTACAGCGGCAGGGTTTTTTTTTTTTTAAGCACCTGATTAGAGCCATAGGCTTAAAAAAAAATAAAAAAGTGAACTGCAAACGCAGAGCATTGCACTCGCAGTCCACCCAGGTGTGTTAGCAAAGGAAATTAATATTTGAACCGCCTCTCCGCCAATCAGGAGGCACGGATCTAATACCAGTCACCTGATTGGCTGAAGGCAGAGGCGATCCCATTTGCCGCCTAACAGAACAGGAAGAAGAGACACGGAGGACACAGGCGCCATCGTCTGACCCACGCTACCCGTCCCACAGTTTGTCGCCGTCACTTGCTGCCTGGCCCACCCCCACGATGGGGTGAGTGCTTGGCAGACAGCGGGCAGGGGGCACAGTGGCTGCATTTGATGTTTTTGTTTCAGTATTTTTCAGTTCGTTTGCGCAACCCCAAGAATTTTGAGCATCAGCCACCACTGGTCTATGTACACAAGCTTTTAGCAGAGTTTAGGAGCTGCCATGTTTAGGTGAGCTTCAACCTCCCTGTCCTGAATGGAGAAGATTTGTGTTCATGGATTGTTTTGACTGCCGGCCGCAGGAAAATTCAAAACGCTGCAAAACCGTGGTGCGATTTTGCATTTTCCTGCAGTCGCTGTAAATATAGGCAGTGAGTACATGTAGCCTTATAATAAGGAGCCTTGCCAGTCTCTTCTACGTCCTGCACATTCCTACTGGCTATTAAGGCTGCTTATCACAATAATTGGCCAATACAAATGTATAAGGGTGGGGCTTGGTGGCGATAACACTAACCAGAAATGTCAGAGTTGCGCCTGTCAAAATTCCCAGGCACTCGATCAATGCAGGAAAGTTTGTTAGACTGTCGGGGGTACGTGCAGCTGTTAGAGACTCTGTCATGAAGAAAGAAGTCAAAGAACTTTACGAAAGCTGCTTAAAACTTGTTAATACTTTGTATACGCTTGCTGAATCTGATGTTCTACAGGCTAGAGTTTATAAGCCAAGATTAAACAATGTCTTGGTGTAAGAGGCCTAAAAAAAGATGAGTGGGTTTAGATTGTTAAATTATAGAGCATTCAAACTCTCATAGAACAAAGATCCTCATGTCATTAGTATTACAGAGAAGGAGGTGTAAGGTTTAGCTATCGGTAGGAATTGTTCAGCTAAAAACCTAAATTCAGCATGAAACACTGATGAACATTACAGTAACAAAACAGGTCATTGGGATGAGGAACAATCTTCGCATCTTGTACTAAAAAGGTTTTCTAATCAACGAACAATGTAATGCTGTAAAGACCTATCCCATCTGGAAACTGCTCTTAAAAAGGTGACGTACAGCCAAAGCTTGTTTGGCTGTACTTCTCCTGTGGATCACAGGAGTGCAGAACGATCCATTTTCAGTAGACAGTCGGCTGAAGCCTGCTGTCGGCTAACTTCATAGAGCCGGTGCAAGCTCGGGAAGGATTGTGACCATATGGTCAGGATCTGCCAACAACCCTCGACTGGCACCCAGCTCAGTGAGCCATTGAGAGCCAGAGCAGGCTGCTCCCCCGCCCCATTCACAGCCCAGCACTCCAGTGAGCCAGTGACCGACAGTCACATGCTCTCTGCTCAGGGAGTTCTGAGAACCGAACGATCTGTGGTGTTTGATCGCTCGGTGCTCAGTGTTAGAGCCGGCGGGAAAACATACATCTAGCAATACAATACCATCCTGGCAGATTTACGAAATGGGGTAAGGGCTTGTTCACACCTAGGTAGTTTAGAACTGGATCATTTAATTCAATGAGTGTGCTTTATCAGCAGACTAACTCACGCTTACAGTGGTTTGGGGGCACATTAAGCCTGGTACAAAACGGGCCGAATATTGGCCGGTTCAACAGGAACTTCTGTCAAACCAGAATGCTGGAAAACCAGCATTCGATCAGTGCTGGCAGCCAATGGCTCTGATCGGTGTTTTTTGTCAGGGAGGGGGGGGTCCTGTCAAAACACAATAGATCAGTGGGGAGATCGCTGTACTAACATCAGCTAGTTAGTACAGTAAGCTCCTCAGTTTTTTTATTTTCGTTCAACCCAGCAGGCTGAACAAAACAGGTGTAAGGTGTGTACTTGGCATTACTTGCAGTGCAGTAGTACTGTCCTCCCAAGACACTTGAAAACTCCAGTCAAACTACATTTGAAAAGATATTGCTTTGAGCAACAAATTCTTACCACTCAGATACATGCAGTTAGATAAAAAAAATATTAATATGAAGCTTATGTAATATAAGTAATAAATGCATATTGTGAGAAAGTGTGGCTGTGCAGCAACCGTCTGAAGGAACGTGTGACGTCACAAAGTCGAACTAGGCAGTGGGGGTCCAGTGAGAAAGGAGTTCCAGTCGGCAAGGAGGCGGTGAGAGATCACCGATTTACCGTGGGTCTGCCGCGACCAATACACTTGCTTTTGGTGCTGTTTATGAGTTTGCTGTCGTTTAATGCTCACATTTTCTGAGATTCATGTGAGTGCAATAGTTGTATTGGTGTCACTGATCCCTGGCGCCCAGGGTTTGTCGAACCCTGCTTTAGCGCTACGGTTTATTTCTTTTTAGATTTAACACTTTTTCACATACTTACTTTATTTATAGTGGCTGCTTTTTTTAGGTTTATTATTTATTATTTTTCACAAAGTATGAAGTAGTTTGAACACATCAATGTAATGGCATACTTTTATATAACTATTGTGAAAGAAGCTATATGTCTAGTATATTTTCCAATTGCTTATCTTTTTGAAACATTGTAGGCAATGAAATCCACCTGTTTATCCTGCCAAATATTCTGTGGACTCTTAACTTCCTGTCTGAGCTGACAACATTGATTCTGCTGCAGTAAAACTTGAAGTAGAGTCATCAGCTCTGCAGAGTACTCCCCTGCTGAAAATCAATGCCTCTCTCCTCCATGCCATAGCATAAGGAAGGAAGCCTTGTAGTCTAGGCAAGAAGAAACGAGCAGAGCCAACACTTCTTGAGTTTTCAGTGCAGCAGAGGCACTGTGCTGTCCGCTCACTACAGGAGCTACAGAAGCTGAATGCATTTCTGGAAGATCAACAGGTATTTTGAAGCCTTTCAAAAGGAATAAAACATGGTGGAAATGTGAATGTATTGCAGAGATGTACTGCACAGGTTTTATTGATTGCAAAGCCCAACTGGGCGGGACATGTACAAACATATGGGCAAGCACACACAGTGGCTAAGTGGTTAGCACTTGTGCATGGCAGCACTAGGGTCATTGGTTCGTATCCCAACAGCAGCACTACCTGTCTACAGTTAGCATTGTTCTCCCTGTGCCTGTATGGGTTTCTTCCGAGTACTCCGGTTTCCTCCCACACGCCAAAGACATGCTGGTGTAGGTTAACCACTTCAGCTCCAGAAGGTTTTACCCACCTCCTGACCAGGCCATTTTTTGCGATACAACACTGTTACTTTAACTCAGTGTTTCTCAACTCCAGTCCTCAAGGCCGCCCAACAGGTCATGTTTTCAGGATTTCCCTCAGATGAAACAGCTGTGGGAATTACTAAAGCAGTTAAACTGATCAAATAACCTGTGCAAAACAATGGAGAGCCTGAAAACATGACCTGTTGGGGCGCCTTGAGGACTGGAGTTGAGAAACACTGCTTTAACTGACAACTGAGTGGTTGTGCGACGCTGTACCCAAATAAAATTTATGTCCTTTTTTCCCACAAATAGAGCTTTCTTTTGGTGGCGATTGATCACCTCTGTAGTTTTAATTTTTTTGCACTATAAACAAAAAAAAAAGGATTGACCATTTTGAATAAAAAAATATTTTTTTACTTCACGCTATAAAACATTCCCAATAAAAATAATTGAATTTCTTCATCAGTTTAGGCCATAGGTATAGCGTCTACAAACTATGGGATAGATTTCGGGACTTTTCCCACTAGTAATGGCGGCGAAAATCGATTTTGTGATACTTTTTCAGGATCAGTGACACCAATACAGTGATCAGTGCTAAAAGAAAAAAAAAAAAAAGAAAAGAAGAACTGTCACAGTATAAATGACACTGGCAGGGAAGGGGTAAACACCAGGGGCCATCAAATGGTTAAATGTGTCCCTGGGGTGCTTACTAAGGTTACTTTCACACTGGGGCCGCACCGCTCATTTTAGCAGCTCTTTTCGGCTGCTAGCAGGGCGCTTTTAACCTTTGCCAACGGCCGAAAAGTGTTAAAAGCACCCGTGTTGCGACGCTTCCGAAGCACTGCCCATGCATTTCAATGGGCAGGGGCCCCAAAGATGCTGCTTGCAGGACTTTTCCCATCCCACAAGCGCACCGCCCCATTGTGAAAGCACTCAGGCTTTCACACTAGGGTGGCATGGGAGGTGGTGTTCAGGCACTTTACAGGTGCTATTTTTAGCACTAAAATGCCTGAAAAACACCTTCAGTGTGAAAGTAGCCTCACTGTGTGGGGGATTGATACACTGGAGGAAAAGAGATCCGCAAGCTGAAACACAAGATCGCTCTTTTGATCCCTGGCAGATCAGCGGTCTGCCTTGCTTACAAAAGCAGACTGCTGCTCTATCTCTCCGATCAGCAGGTTGCGTCCGATCACAGCGGGAGTGGTGCGCGCCCCCTACACCGCGTGCACAAAATCATGTACGTGATGTTGCGCAGCCGGGCCGCCCTGCCAAAGTATATATGCAGGGGGCAATCCAGCAGCGGTTAACTGGCCCCTGTCTAAATTGGCCCTACAATGTGTGAATGTGAGTTAGGGACCTTAGACAGTAAGCTCCTTGAGGGCAGATGCGAATGTTACATAGTAAGTGAGGTTGAAAAAAGACACAAGTCCATCATGTCCAATGTATAATATATAAGTTCTGCGTAAATTGATGGCACTATATAAAATGTACTGTAATAAACATTAGAAATACAGTTGGGTCACATTACAAGGTGAATAGTTTCATGTAAAAGTTATGCATCAGTTATTTCCGGAATAAATGAAGTAAACCGACAAAATTCTAGTGAGGGTGTCAGAATAAGAGGCTTCAATACACTTAAAATAAAAACTCATTTGTATTGAGTGTCCACAAATTTTCAGAGAGAAGGGGATATCCAGCCTCTTGGGGGATTGGGGGAGAACTTGGGAAAGAGAATGTAGGGTAGAATGGGGGAGGTTTTTTTTTTTTGCCATACTCTAATATTTTAAGGGTGATAACCTATTACAACCAATCAGAAGTCATATCTTCAACTATCCAACTATGGGTTTACATTCATCATTGCATGGCCTTATCCAACAAGCTTATACTACTCTGTTAGATTAAAAGAAATACCATAACAAGCATTTATTTTATTTTTTTAATACAACTCAGTACATGGTTTAAGTATCTTCGCTTAACTTATTGGCAAAGCTTTGCAACTGAAATCTGTGTCTAATACATATGGCATCCGATCCCTAATACTAGGAGCTTTTTTTCAGATTTACAGAACAACATTTAAGAGCTTTTACTTGGCACTATAAAATTGTACAATGTAATTTAACTGAAAAAACACCACATAGACTTGCAGCCTTACACAGGCCTCCATGGTCTACTACTGCCATAGAAGATTTTGTAGTAGAGAAAGAAAAACAACGTGCTACTGTATTGATCATAAACCCTAGATTTCTACCTCAGAATAATGTTGTCTCGGGCCATTTAGAAATGTCCATTTTGAGCATAAGTAAATGTATTAAAAAAAAATAAAAAATTATATATATATATATATATATATATATATATATATATATATATATATATATATATATATATATATATATATATATATATATATTACATTTTGTACTATACAATAACTTAAGTAAACCAAAAAATAAATAAAAATGCACAGAGAAACGTAAATTAAATTAAAAATGCAATTATTCATTTTTACATTAAGCTTGACGGCATACTGAATCTGAAAATAACCCTGAATATAAAACGACATAGTACAAACACATCAATGTCTCTTGCTTTCAAAGACCATTTTGTCCAAAGCATCACCAGAACCCCTTTGTTCAACACAGCAGAATAAAAAACATTTTTGTCCTCGGGCTTGTGAGCAGCCGTCGCCATAGAAACAAGTTAATAATGGCCCAGCGACTTGCTCAGTGCTGCCTGTGTTCCTGGCTGAAAATTTAACACATTCACAGAAGGAGGCCCCGGCTAAAACAAGGGCCGATATTACCAAGGGAATTGGTGCCATTTAACACGTGTATAATAAGCAACTGGATAGACTAGTGGTAGAGCAAGATTTACGTTTACATGAAAAAAAAAAAAAAATGGTTACAACAAGGTAAAGGGAATAGCTTTGTAACCCTCAATAATTATACAAAAATAGTACGAATCCTCCGCCTATAAAGGACGTGCTCGTCAAGTGACCTCATTTGAAAGAAAGAAGAGCATTTGTCACAGTCAGGCCCATGTATTTTGCCTATACTGGACTGCTTAAGAAACATCTCATGGATTCTATGAGGTAATCCCGTTTCCTGAGAACATCCCCCATGTTCTGGCAAAGGGAAAAGTTTTAATTGCTTCACTAGGCATGAGGCCAGGACTGGCCAAGCAATGTCAATGGTCAGCATTACAGCATCATTGCCTACAGCTCATAGTCAACAGTACGCCTCACATATGGAAATCTGAAATGAGAACTGTCTGTGCTGTCCATAACAAGTAGGATCCCTTCATTATTCATACAAGTCAAAGCGTAAAATCAAATAGAAGAGAGATTGTTAAATACGGGAAAGATAATTTATCATTCAGCATCTTAACATCTCCAGCCAAAACTTTGTTCTTAAGTTGTGAACAGAGTAGGAAACAACAGAATCCCATCAGCATTTATTGCTGCCTGTGCCCCCTTGAAGAGGTCCAGCCTATAATTCCAGTGTGGTCACTGGGACAGGAAGTAAACAGAATCTGAGAGCAACACAGAAATAAAATGAGGGAAATTCTTATCAAAAGCAATAAAAATGGATAGAAAATTCTAACCTCTCTGGCTTGGGTTCAACTTAAAGTGGTAGTAAACTTTAGACATGTAATATGAACAAAGCATATCCCTCTATATCGTGTGCTTGTCTCAATCCAGAGCACTACGTGTCATTTGTCTGCTACCTCGTTTCTCTATGCATGAGTCACTTCTGACACCGAGAAAAATGATGACAGGGGAGGGCACAGTCTGATGGACAGCCTCAGCTCTGTTCCTGTGTGCAAGGGGGAGTGTCCCTTTCGTCCAATCCACTCTCAGAACTCTCCTCACTGATTTAACTTCAGCTCTTCGCCCCCTGCTTTTCAGAGCTGAGAAATCCTGTGTAAATTCTGCACTTTGAATGGCCGTTGGGGAAAGACAACTTCGATAAACATATACAACTTATGTAGGAGGATTTGCTTCATCTCTGTGCATCATCTGAGGCCAGTCACTTCAAAACGGGTATACATCAGGGTTTACAACCACTTTAAACTTTAACTGCTTCCGGACCACCCCCGCGCATATACTGCGGCAGGGCGGCCCGGCTGCAGGAAACAACGTAGCTTCCGCCTTGGGGTCTGGGGCGCACGCCGCCGCTGACCTGCTCCCACAGTGGGAGCCAATCAGTGGGTCCGGCAGCTTCGATGGCTGCTGGGACCCGCCAATCGTTCGTTGGAGAGGCAGAACGAAAAACTGCCAATGTAAACAGGGCAGACTGTCGTTCTGTTAACGAGGAAGAGAGATCGTGTGTTCCTGCTAATCAGCAACACAGACGTCTCTTCGTCCAGTCAGTCCATCCCCACACAGTTAGAAATCACCCCCTAGGAGCACACTAAACCCTTTGATTGCCCCTGGTGTTAACCCCTTCCCTGCCAGTGTCATTTATACAGGAGCAGTATTTTATTTTAGCACTGATCATTGTATTAGTAGTGTCACGGTTCCTAAAAAAGTGTCACTTCGTGTCCAATTTGTTTGTCGCAATCCCGCTTAAAAAATAAATAAATAGCTGATCACCACCATTACTAGTAAAAAATAAATAAAAATGGCATAAATAAATCCCATAGTTTGTAGACACTAACTGTAGCGCAAATCAATATACGCTTATTGGAATTTTTTTTTTTACCAAAAATATATGTACAGATTACAATTAGATTTTTTTTTATTCGATGTGATTTATAGCAGAAAGTTTTTCAAAATTGTCAGCATTTTTATGTTGATCGCGCAAAAAATAAACACCACAGAGGTGATCAAATGCCACCAAAAGAAAGCTCCATTTGTGGGGAGTAAACAAACATTTTTTGGGGTAAAGCTTCGCACGACCGCACAATTGTCAGTTAATGCAACGCGTTGCCGTATCGCAAAACAAGGCCTGGACATTAAAGGGGGTGAAACCTTCTGGGGCTGAAGTGGTTAAAGGTTCAGTTAAGGGTTTCTGGCAGGGATACCTCGTCAACCAATTAGCTTTTCGGAAGGAATACAATGTCAACTGATCAGCGACATCCTTGACTAATGTAGAAAATCAGACAGAAAAGCTTATAGTTTGCTATAAGCAATGGGCTGTTCTTAAAATTTAGACCCTTTAAAATATGATGCTCAATTTACTTTTGACAGGATGGAAATGGCACAGGGAAGCAAACAAGTACTGAAAACATATGTAATAGATGAGAGGAAATAAAGTATCTATTATAGCAAAGGGACACAGCAAAAGCTGGCAGCAAATTAGAAACTTGGCAGCAAATTAGATATCTTTTTATACAACAGATTACTGTACAACTAAGGGCAAAAACCTGATTGGTTTTTGAGATTCAGTTAGCTATAATACAGCTGCTAAAAAATAAAAAAGCGCTAGGCTACACCGACTTTTCTCTGACTTTATAAAACTGCCACTCATAATTAAATGTCATCACCACTTGCTATTTGTACTGTACAACTGTTTACCATTTATTTTAAATGCATCAAAAACATGGTCTTCACGCATGTTAGGTTTATTCCCTTTCAAATGTTTGGGTGGAAAAAAAAATTAAAAATCTCCCACATTCCCCCCACAGCTGTGAAAGTTGTCAGGCAGTATTGTCTCTCAGGGTTCTCAGGAAGTCTAGACTTTTCATATGCAAAGCTGGGAAACTAGTGCACTCCAGAACAGGAGCAGAAGGGGCAGCATATAATGCTGAAAGGAGAACAGTGCCTTGACCCGAATATGTCAAACATTAATTAAGGTCAGGAAACAATTGAAATACTATGAGGATTACTCCAAAAATGAAATGCAGGGCCCAAAAATTGCAGTTCAAAGACTGAATCTAAACTGGCATTCAGAAAAAGTGTTTGGAGATAGGACATTTTAGAAAGTATGTATATTCGCTGGGAAAAAAAACAATACAGTTAGGCAAATTAATCAGTGAAGCTTATGCTGCTGGCCTGCCCTACAGTATTTTAAGGCCCCTTTCACACGGGCGGCTGTTCTGCCGCAGTTAAAAGCATGTTTTGTTCTGGCACAGCGTTCACCTGCAGTTGTACATTGCAATTAGCTGCGTTTACGTGCGGCTGCGTTTAGCTGCGTTGGAACATTCTTGACATTTCTGTCCCACTGTTCCATTGCTTTCGGTTTTTCTTTCCTTGTGTACTATATCACCTGCAGATAGCAGTGGCAACTGCAGATAGCTGCATTAAATCGTTCCTGGACGCAAATAATTTTTTTCTATTCGCACCAAACCCCATGTAATGAAACCGTTGCTAAACACAGTGTGTGAATGGGGACATAGGAAAGCATTGTCCAAGTTTAGCTGCGGTAGATAACGTGATCTATCCGAAGCTAAAAGCCTAATTCTTTCCGCCCGTGTGAAAGGGGCCTTAAGGATCACAGGAGTGCAGAACATTCTGCACTCCTATGACCCATTTTTTCAGCAGACAACGGGCTGAAGTCCACTGTCTGCTGATGTCACAGAGCCAGTCTTTGAAGGCACTGTATAAACTGGCTACATAGAGTATACAGCACTGCGTTCCAGCATTGAGGTGAAAAAATAGGATTTTTTGTACTCACCGTAAAATCCTTTTCTCTGACATCCATGGACTGACACGGTGTCTCTTTACACTTCACACGTGGGTTATGTCCCTGCTTGCAGGAGAAGACCTAGGCAGAATGTGAAATGTTATACATACATTCCAAAAGCCAGAGCTGAACAGCCCCACCCAGGGGGCGGTCCCTCCGTACATAACCCTCCCACTACAGTCAGCAGACTTCAGTTCGTAACAAAGCAGTACAAACTTAAAAGGAAGGGTGGGTGCCGTGTCAGTCCATGGATGTCAGAGAAAAGGATTTTACGGTGAGTACAAAAAATCCTATTTTCTCTTACCATCCATGGACTGACACGGTGTCTCTTTACACTTCACACGTGGGATGTCCCAAAGCAGTGTCAAGAGGGATGGGAGCAGTATAAATGGAAAAACCAAAACTTCACTCCAATAAAGGCAGAGCTCCTCAACGGAGGAGTCGCAACTTTAAACAGCGGCCTGCAGCACCCTGAGGCCGAAGGAAGCATCCGAAGATGCAGCCACATTAACCTTATAAAACTTAAAAGGCATGAACAGACGACCAGGTCGCCACCTTGCACACTTTTGCAACCGACGCTTGATGTCGGGAAACCCAGGAAGCACCAATTGTCCTGGTGGAATGTGCCGTAACCGGAAAGGGAGGCGCCCGCCCTTTGAGAGCATAGGCTTGAATGACGGTTTGTCTGATTCCCCTAAAAATGATGGCAGACGAAACCGCTTGGCCCTGTTATGGACCAGAGACAGTCACAAATAGTGAGTCGGACTTCCGAATAGAAGCAGTAGCAGACAGGTACACCGGTAAGGCTCGTACCACCTCCAATATGTGCAGCGCAAAACTCTCTGGGATGCGTTGGGTGAGGGCACAAGGACGGGAGGGTAATGTCCTCATGTAGGTGAAAGGTCGACACCACCTTTGGCAAAAAAGGAAGGTCGCGGATGCAACACCGCCTTATCCTTATGGATGACTAAACATGGCGACTTGCAGGACAAAGCCGCCAACTCAGACACTCGTCAAACAGAAGTGATTGCCACTAAAAAGGCCACCTTCTGAGACAAGACAAGAAGGGAATATCCCGGATATTCCCAAAAAGAGGTTCCTGGAGGACCGAGAGCACCAAATTCAGATCCCATGGTGGGAGAGGAGGCTTGACAGGAGGGAGCACATGGCGAACCCAACACAAGGTGCTAACCAAGAAAATGACCCGCTAGAGGTCGCTGAAAGAAGACGGCCAAGGCCGAAATCTGATCCTTGATGGTACTCAAAGCAAGCTTTTGGGTCACTCCACACTGCAGAGGACGCAGGATTCTGGGGACGGAATACGTCCGAGGACGCCAGTCCAGCGCTTCGCACATGGCGATATAAGCTTTCCAGGTACGGTGATAGATCTGCCTGGAGGAAGACTTCCGTGTCCTTAACATGGTCAAAATGACCGAGTCCGAGAGACCTTGGTCCCTCAACACCTGGCTTTTAACAGCCCTGCCGTTAAAGCCAGAGACTGTAAGCCGGATGAAGCATAGGACCTTGAGACTGAATGTCCTCCCCCATCGGCAACTGCCAGGGAACGTCCGCGACGAGACGTACCAGATCAGCGTACCAGTGATGCTGCGGCCAATCCGGAACATTTAGGATCGCCGGAGTTCATATCAGGCGATAAGTACCCTATGGGGCCACCAACGCATCCGAGGCATCGCCCAAGGATCCCTGGATCTGGCCACAACCTTGACCCTTGCGATTGAGTCGAAAGGCCATCAGGTCCACATCCGGCGTGCCCCACCGTCGGTAAAGGAGTTGAAATATGCAAGGACCACTCTTCTTGGTCCGGTGTCTGGCGATTGGTGACTCAGATAGTCCGCCTGCCCATTGTCTATGCCCAGAATGTAAAATGGCCTACAGAGCCGGCACATTTCTTCCGGCCCACTTCAGGATACGGACTACCTCGGAAGCCGCAGCTGAGCTCCGAGTTCCCCCTTGATGGTTTACATACGCCACCGCCGTGGCGGTGTCCGACTGGCTCCTGATGGAGCGACCCCGTACTCTCTCTGACCTGAGGGGAGACACAGTCCGATGGCCCGTATTACCAGAACAGTGATTGGTAAACGGGCTCATCCGGAGTCCAAGGAATGAGCCGACAGTACTCCCCAGACTTCACCCCAGCCCGTCAGGCTGGTGTCCGTCGTGAGTACCATCCAGTGGATGGGAGGGGAACGACTTTCCGGACCGAAGAGCCGAGGATCTCAACCACCATGTCAGGGGCGCCCTGACCAGGTGAATCACCTGAATCTGAAGATCCAAGGACAACGGGGATTTGTCCCAGGTGGACAAGATCTCCTTCTGCAATGCCCTGGTGTGTGATTGGGCATACGGAACGGCCGCGAAGGAGGCCACCACGAGTCTCTGGACTCTCATGCAAAAAACGGATTGACAACCATTTTTGGGATGTCAGCACTCGCACCGCAGACTGAAGTGTCAGCAACTTCTCCAGAGGTAGGATACCTTTGCCTCCAAGGAGTCCAGAATCAGAACTAGATACTCCAGACACTGAGTCGGGACCAGGACTGACTCCTGAATGTTCAGGAACCACCCGAGTCCCTGAGGGTCTAATTGATGATAGTCACCTTTCCTCTAAGTCTGATCCACTTTCTGCTCTTAGCAGAAGATCGTCCAGATAGCCCACGACAGCAATACCTCGCTGTAACAGAAGGCTAGAACCGGAGCAAGCACCTTGGTGAACACCCTTGGTGCCGAGGCTAGGCCGAAAGGAAGAGCCACAATCGATAGTGGACTTCGCTGATCGCAAAGCGCAGAAACTTCCGGTAAATTGCGCAGATCGGAACATGCAAGTAGGTGTCCTTGAAGTCCAAGGACGCCAGAAGAAAATCCCTTTGGTGGAGTGTAGCGATCACCGTGCGAATGGATTCCATGCGGAATTTCTGCACCTTCTCGAAGGCATTCAGGGCCTTAAGGTCCAGGATAGGTCGAACCACGTCCTACTTTTGGGACGACAAACAGATTCGAGTAGAATCCCTGAAAACTCTCCTGTGACGGAACCGGCACAATCACTCCGGACCTGATCAAATCCTGTACAGCCCCCAAGAGGGCTGCCCGACAGGTAGGAAGGAGAGGAAGATTTGAGGGAAAGACTCTGTCTGGGGGCCAGGATCGGAATACTATCCTGTATCCTGAGGTGACCTCCTCGCACACCCACCAGTCGGAGATTCGGGAGGACCACCGATTCGTGACCTGCGAAGTCGTCCCCCCACCCTAGAGTCGGGCGGAGGCAAGACTTCACGCGGAGGCGGGCTCGGGAGCCGCTTGTTTGGCTTACGCACCCAGGGGCGCTTGTGCCCACCAGCCGCACTCCGTCAGTCTGGGAGGACCTACCTGTGGACTCGACTGACGAAAAAACCCCTTGTTTGCTGGAAAGGAAAAGGCCCTGTTTGCGGCGGGCCCCCTTACCCTTGCCAGTCTAAGGAAGAAGAGTGCTTTTACCTCCCATGACATCCTTGACGATGACATCCAGAGCAGCACCGAAAAGTCTACCACCTATAAAAAGGTAAATACGTCAGGAGCTTCTTAGAGGCTAGGTCAGCAGACCAGCATTTCAACCAGATAAGACGCCATACCACCGTCGGGACAGAGGCCCTGGATGTTAAAGGGCTCGCGTCCAACGTGGTGTCGCACACATAAACCAGGCCCTGCCCAGTTGGTGGGCCAGAGTAACTGTGTCTGGAGGAAGATTATGCTCCTGTACAGCTAGGTGCAACATTTTTGCCCAACCTGTAAGTGTTTTAAAACACAAGGGTCGCCGCTACCACAGGCCGTAGGGCAGATCCCAACAAGGCAAACATGGCTATGCGCACCACTTCTGACCTCCTGTCAGTGGGGTCCTTAATGCAGGAGTCCCCTCCATCGGGAGAGTGGTGGCCTTGTGCAACAGGGCGACTGGAGGGTCGACCACTGGGGGAGAAGCCCACCTTTTAAGTAGGGCATCTTCAAAGGGGTATCTGATAGACAAACGCAGCGGAACCATAAAAAATTCTTCTGCGGCTTTTTCCAGACCTTATCAATGAGCTGGTCAAAGAAAGTACAATGGAAAAAAACCCCTTTAGAAGGCCTGGCCTTAAAAGAACCAAAGGAGACAGTATCCGCCTGAGGTTCTGCATCCGCAGCATTTGAGCTTGAGAGTGTCCCTCACCGCAGTCATGAGCACACTAACAAGCGCCCTGTCATTTACTGACTCAGAACTGGAGTTTCCCTCATAAGGAATGTCCTGTTCAAAACCATCCATACATTCAGAACTAGGGTCCTGAGCGATAGTGGCTAGGCCCATATCTGAATCAGCGCACTGCCCTCGAGTAGATAAAGTGGGGAGAGGGCGCCTTTTTTGTACCTTGCGCTTGCACACAGCTCCCATCCTGGTCAGAAATTGATTCCAGGGCTGCCCACAACAGGTCCATAGGGACCGCAGGTGCTGAAGCACTGCCTGTTGCCACTGACATTTTTAGGGGAAGCTGGTGACACAGACTCCATATTGTCCCCCTCTGAGACTCTCTCAGATAAAAAGTCCACCCATAGGCTGTGCTGACTGAGGAGGGGGCGCCCAGGGGACTCACCAAACCGGACCAGGGACCGCTTAGTTCCGCTGTCTGTACCGCGCTGTGTCAGCGCTGGTGAGCTGTGAGGAGACTGTGAGGAGATTTGCGCTGCTACAGCAGCGCTAGAGGCCAAACTAGTGCTGAAAAGCGTGCGGGCTACAAGAAAATGGCCGCCGCACTTCACTGAGGCGATCCGCGGCAAGATGGCCGCCATGACGCAGTTAAAATACAACAGCACACACGCACAGCGCCACTCAAAAAACCACACAAAAAAGCCCCAAAGCATACATTGCAGACCAGCATGAGCCCCCCAAGAACAGTGTGACCCCCCCAAGCACCCCACACAGCCAGCGCCAGTAATGGTGACAGAGAGCGACAATAAAATACAGGGGGAGACAGGGAAAATCCCCCAAAGAGAAACACAGCCTTTTGTACTCACCTGCAGGCAGGAGAGACTACTTACCCGTCCCCTGAGGGACACACTGGTGTTTCTGACAGGACTATCACAGTGCAGTACTGAGTAGCTGTCGGCCCGGTCCACCGCGAAAGATACAGTCAGTCAGGAGCTGTTCAGTCTTGAGAGGACCGTGGGAGCATGAAAGCAAACCCGGCCACCCCTGGAGTCATGGGGCCTGTCGTGAACTGAGTCTCACGCACACAAGGCGAGGATCAGCACGCTCGATGGTCGGACAGGGAAGACTACGAGGATATCTTGTACCCAACCTGTTGCCCAGCCGACAGTTGATAGAAGATTCTCAAAAATAAAATAAAAAAGAATAAAATAGGTCAGGAGACTGGCTCCTGAGGGAGCCACGTCTTCTCCTTCTGCTAGGCAGAAAAAAACTGAAGTCTGCTGACTGTAGTGGGAGGGTTATGTACGGAGGGACCGCCCCCTGGGTGGGGCTGTTCAGCTCTGGCTTTTGGAATGTATGTATAACATTTCACATTCTGCCTAGGTCTTCTCCTGCAAGCAGGGACATAACCCACGTGTGAAGTGTAAAGAGACACCGTGTCAGTCCATGGATGGTAAGAGAAATTCCTGTTCCACAACTAGAACAAAACATTTTCAAGCTGAGCACTGTTCAGCAAAGCATCCTCCGATTGGCTGAGGCGGAGAGGTGAAGAGGTCAAACTCTAGCTCAGCCAATCAGAAGAGCGACTTTCAAGCGGTATAAACGAAATGATGCATGCAGCTACAGGTATCATCCCGGTATTGTTTTTTTTAGCAGGCGATCAGCCATTTTGTAGAAGCCATCCAAGTGGCCAATTAGCTGCTGGATTGCTTTTACAGGCAGCAGGGGGTAATCCCCCCCCCCTCCTGCTGGTGCCTCTCCGGGATCTCTGTCCCACCAGAGAACCTAGAACTGAAGCCAGCCAATCCACTAGCTTATAGAGCCCATGGAGGACCAGAAGGTCTCTGATGAGCTCTAAGGTATAGGAAACCGGAAGCGGCAAGTACTATTGTCACTTTTGATTTCCCTGGCTGTAAACAGCGCCATTTTTAAATTGGCAAAAGGATCTGAACACACCGATCTTGGTGTAATCAGATGCTTTTAGGGCAGGGGAGACATTTGGGGCCCAATACAACCCAGATCTCTCCACAAAGAGTACTGATCACTGCCTATTGCTGTCACAAGTGATGCGACCAAAAAAAAAAAAAAAAGTAAAAAATAAATAAAATGGCAATTGCACCACATGTGAGGTATTGCCGCAAGCATAAAAGCAAGAGCAATAATTCTAGCACCAGACCTCTATAACTCTAAACTGGTAACCTGTAAAGGCTTACAAAGCGTCACCTATGGAGATTTTTAAATATCGCAGTTTGGCACCATTCCACAAGTGTGTGCTATTTTAAAGAGTGACAGGTTTGGTATCCATGTACTCGGCGTAACACCATACTTTAAATTTTACCAAGCAATGGGTATTATATTGTGTTTTTGTGTATTAAAGTGCATTTTCCCCCAAAATAATGTGTTCAAGAAATCGCTGCACAAATACCACATGACAAAATTATAAAACCCACCATTTTTATTCTCTAGGGCCTCTGCTAAATGCATCTAAGTGGTTAATACAGCCCTCCCTGGAAGCACACCTATTTGTGCAGTAGCAAAGGGACATTAAACTTGGACTTATGCTTTAAGTGGGCAGTAGAGGCGCTGGCATTTTAGAGTCAAATGACAGGGGCCTTCATCTTACCCAGGTCAAAAATGGAGTTCCATTTTAAACATTTGGCTTAGAATCAAATGAGGATTTGCGTGCATTCTAGTATTGATTTGAAGATCAACAATGGAATGCACTACATTGCAAAGGACAGGATTGGCCGGGCTCACAATGAGATTTTTCAAAAAGTTGAAAATATCTGTGTGTCATAAAGAGAGCCTCCAAACGACAGGTCTGATCATTTACCAGCTTCTAGCAGTTTATAAATGGCCCAGTAATAAACAAGATATGTAGGTTTTAAACCATTGCTTGTTATCTTCGATCTGGCTATGGCAAGAGTTCCCAATACACGTGCTCATAAGGCACTGCCCCGAATTCAAACCACTTCAATACCACAGCTAACAGTGATTTTCATACAGAACTAGCACTGTAAGTTTGTAGACTAAAACTGACCCCATATGGTGTTATTGCACTAAAATGAAGAATGCCACCTGACAATCATGAAGCTGGCCCCATACAGCACTGGTAAAATGCACTAATCGGATGTACACATGGGGTGCAAAATATATAAATTGTTTATTGGAATGGAAAAACACTTAACTCCAGCTGGCGCTTTGTGTAATACTAGCTCATTCTCCAAAAGATTGCTACCACCTTACAAAAATAATAATGAGATAAGACAGCTCTAGGGATATGAAAGTGGTTGTAAACCCTTACATATATCCAGTTAAGTGACTGGTCTCAGGTGATACACAGAAATGTAAAGTTTATCTGCAGTCTTCTCTACGTCAATTCAATTCCAGAATTTTTAAACCTTGTCTGAGCTGTCAGAAAGCAGGGGGCAGACAGTTGACATTACACTCAGTAAACAGAGCTCTGAGAGCCGATTGGAGTGATGGGACACACCCCCTTCACACAGCACAAAGGAAGAGAGCCAAGGCTGTCAGTTTTTTTGGGCGTCAGGAAAACTTGTCAGAAGGGATTCATGCTGATAGCAGAGAAACGAAGCAGCTGAAAAAAGTGACAGTGCTCTTAATTGAGACAAGTACACACTATAGAAGGATAGGTCTTGTTCATATTTAATGTCAGAGGTTTACAACCTCTTTAAGATATCTACTTGTGGTTGTTTATTTCATTCTTACATATCTGCAAGCTTGTAATACAGAAGGACGTTTGCAAGATTGCCAATACATTGCTGACTGGGTTGCGCAAGGCCTCTTCTCGCTATCGAGTAATCCAATGAGCAGCAGTGCTGGCCATCCATACTGACAGCATGATCTAACAGACCTAGATGATTCAGGCAAGTGTTATGTCACATTTGGGGTACAGAATTGTACTGTAGCGATCGCATCTTCAGTCCCTGCCCAGGAATACCTGAGCAGATAACTATTAGACAGGAAAGTTAGAAAACGGTGCATACATGGGACTCAAATTAAGCCCTCTGCAGAAAATCTAAACATCTGTTTCTTCAGCCTGTTCACAAGCTTTGAATAATCTAACTCCTTCTCCCTTCCCGCTACAAAATCGCTGAACTTTTTTTTTGTAAATACCATTTTTTTCAAACTTTGAGTACTCTCGTCTATTCAAGAATGACATATCCCATTCCCCAAAGCCTCCTGAGATGCCCATGTCACTCATCCCACATTACTTAAGACTATATACATATATGCTCTTGAGTAGTGGTGCAACGGATCGGTGACGATCCGTGATCCGAACGGGTCACCCCGTTCGGATCGGCACACACCGCGATCCGCAGCCTCGGCCTTAGGAAAGGCCGCGGCTTCGGCCTAGCTCCGGAGCCGCGGCCATCTTGGTACACCCGGGGGCGGCGGCCGCCTTGTGACGTCATCACCCCTTGCTGCTCGTGGATTTGAACTGGCCGGCGGGAGAGACTGGTAAGTGGGGGAGATGCCCATTACTGGGGGAAGATTGTGGATATTACTGGGGGGAAGATTGTGGATATTACTGGGGGGAAGATTGTGGATATTACTGGGGGGAAGATTGTGGATATTACTGGGGGGAAGATTGTGGATATTACTGGGGGGAAGATTGTGGATATTACTGGGGGGAAGATTGTGGATATTACTGGGGGGAAGATTGTGGATATTACTGGGGGGAAGATTGTGGATATTACTGGGGGGAAGATTGTGGATATTACTGGGGGGAAGATTGTGGATATTACTTGGGGGGAGATTGTGGATATTACTGGGGGGAGATTGTGGATATTACTGGGGGGAGATTGTGGATATTACTGGGGGGAGATTGTGGATATTACTGGGGGGAGATTGTGGATATTACTGGGGGGAGATTGTGGATATTACTGGGGGGAGATTGTGGATATTACTGGGGGGAGATTGTGGATATTACTGGGGGGAGATTGTGGATATTACTGGGGGAAGATTGTGGATATTACTGGGGGGAGATTGTGGATATTACAGTGGGGGGGATGACGTAGATATTAGTAAATTTTTTTTTTTTTGCCGATCCGAAAATGATCCGATCCGTGGCTCTGATCCGAGGATCGATCCGATCCGTGGCTCTGATCCGAGGATCGATCCGATCCGTGAATTTTTTGAGCCGTTGCACCCCTACTCTTGAGAATGAAGGATATTAAAAAATTACTAGGAGCAAAAAAGATTATTGTGCATCTTGTAGCAGTGAAAGATTTCCATTTTTGACAAACGGCAAATTCTGCAGACAGACTGGACACTCTGTGATAAAAATACTTTAGGGAGTGTTTTTGAATGTCTCCCAACAGGACTTTTTTGTAGGTACTATTACTGTGTGTTACAGATTTATTGTTCTATTCAACATTTGTTGCTAAATCAAATAGGGACAGGGTGAAACAAAAGAAAACACTTATGTTGCATAATGGCTTAAAATTTGTTAGATTTATAATTCATATTTTTAAACAGAAAGCCATTTTACAAAAAGTCCTTTTCAAGGAGTTGTAACTCATCATTTCAAATGCTGAACTGGCCCATATAAAACCACAACCATCAGTAGCCTGCTCAACCTTTGTCATTAATGTTTTAAAGCTCAGCATTTTTATGGTATTCATTACACATATACAACCATGACTGGCTGCATTATACATCATAAAAATAAAAAGGGTATTTCAATTGCAAAAGGTGCAGTCATCTGCCAGGCACAGCGCAATGTGTAATCTGGACAATCAAATGTGATAAGCAGTAGCTATTAACTACTGTACTCCATGTGAACTCGGAATCTATCCCATCCATTCATTTACCTCCAGTCCCCAAGGGACTCATACTGCCGCTCATTGCTGGCACTTGCTGTGGCCTTGAACTCCCGTACATCCAGTGGTACCTGCCAATTTCCATTTCAGGTCTGCTGCTGTTCACTGCCAATTTTAGGTGGTAAAAAGTCAGTGTTCTCCTGCATACGATTTGAAATCAAATCCACAATTTACAGGCAAATCTATTTAGCACTATCTAGTCATGATTATCTACGCTTCTACTTCTACAGATAAGAGAGGTTAATATGGCATGACTGAACACTAATGCCTGTTAATGAGGTTAGGAAGATGCTGTTTTAGAAAGTGTAGAAAAGGTCACACAAATAAGGTGGCTTTGCCATGATTGCAGTAAACCTTGCATTGGGACTTCAGCAATATGCACGGTGACACTTCATGGAGTACTAAAATTGCACCTGTCATTTGCTGCCCCACACCCCAATCTAGATTATAAAAAACATTCACGTGATCACAATCATAAAAACGCTTTACATAAGAATCTATTGCCAGGTAAGCCTGCAAAACAATTACGCATTTGGTAAAAAAATACTTTAAGGTTAGTTTGGAACTTTCCTCCCATTAATTTAAGGTCATGCCCCAGTCTTCATAACCATCCCCCAAGGTGGAGCAGAAACCTTGAGGGCCGGACCACACGGGGCTGAAATCACACTGCAGCAGCAAAAGTAGTGCATGCCCTACTTTAAAACAAACTGCAACTGGATCGCATGGTACTTCTGTACCAATGCGATTTGGTGCTGGCAAACGCACTGTGTTCGCGACCTGCATTTGGGGTGTCGTTAGCACTGCATTGGCACCCGCTGCAGATCGCAGGTGCAGTGTGTTTTGAACATGGTGCAGGAAACACAGGTTTGCCACACCGGGTTCTGGTGTGAACAAGCACTAAAGTAGAACCAAAACCTAAATTTTGGAAAGCGTAAAAGACGGTTATAACCCGTCAGTTTTTTGGCCACCTTTATCCCATTGGGGATATTTACCTCACTTCCTGCTCCACAGCAAAAATAGGAAGTGAGGGATATACCTGCAAACCAGGGAATCCCTTGGGCCCTCCAGATCACCAGAACTAGTGGACCATATTGAAAGATTTCCCCATTATACTTTTCTGGGGATGACTCAATTTTAGATTTTTTTTTTCCCACTTTTCCTGGTAATTGTAAGCTGGTGGGTTTTGTTCAATTCAAATGGAATTTGTATTCCCATTACAGAGAGCAGGAATAGCTTTAGAGAAAATGTAGTGCGGAGCTGGGGTTCTTCAGCGAGATACCACATGGGCAAAAACTATGCTGTTAAACCTCTGAAATTGAGGTGCACAAAACCAGGTCCACGCGAGTTTGATGTCAAGACACTCGCGTTGCTTTGACCTCAAGCCTATAGAACACCTTGGAATGAAATGGAATTAAAAGACTGTTTTTTTAATCCAACATGTAGCCGCCTTGACAAATGCTCTTTTTGACTAAATGAGAACACATTGCTAAAGACACACTTTTTTTGGTAAGCCTTTCCAGAAAAGTGGGCTGTTATAGCCATAAAGTTGGGGAGCAACTGCATATTTGTGTCCAGTTGTTTTGGAACAGGATACCCAACAAGCTCATATATATATGATGATCAGGTGTCCCCAAATGTTTCAGGCATCCTCCAAACTAAGGCAGGCAATACATGGAGCAAATTATTTTCCTACAACCACGATTGATCAACTTGGGTACATTCAGCCTGCCCATACATGGTTCAAATCTCGGCCGGTTCAGCAGGAGATCCGAACAGTGTTATGGCCTGCCTAAATATGGGCACTAATGTCACCAGATTTCCGCCCCTTTGTTTACATGTGCTACGAAGTGGAGAATGACTTGTCCTGCAGCTGACTGGACCAGAAAGTAGCAAAGTGAAAATTCAGATTGAGAGTTTGGAGGATGCCCATGCTCACCTCTAGTTACAAACCACGATTAGGAAGTTGTATTGAAGCTCCACATTCCAAGACTGTCGAAAAGCACTCCACATAAAAGTAAACCAAGAGACTGCAAATAAAAGTTTTCATCTATTGTGTAACTGCATCTCAAAGTGGTTGTAAACCCTTACAATCCACTTTTGACTACATGTAAGCCTATAATGACCCCTTTCACACTGAGCCGCCCATAGCATCGGCGATAAAACGCTGCTATTTTTACCGTCGACGCTATGGGCGAATTTGCGGCACATTTTGGCCGCTAGCGGGGGGCCGAGAAAGGGTTAAATCCAGCCGCAATGCGCTGCTGAAGCAGCGCATTGCGGACGGTATAGCCACGCTGTCCCATTGATTTCAATGGGCAGGCGCCGTGGAGGAGCGGTAAACACACCATTCCTTCACCACTCCAAAGATGCGGCTAGCAGGACTTTTTTTACCATCCTGCTAGCGCAACGCTCCAGTGTGAAAGCCCTCGGGCTTTCACACTGGAGCAGCTTTTTAAGGGCGGATTGCAGGCGCTATTTTTAACGCTATAGCGCCTGCAATATGCCCTCAGTGTGAAAGGGGTCTTATAAGGCTCACCTGTAGCTACCCTGGATATCTCCTAAACCTACACAGTTTAGGAGATATCCCCTGTATCAGCATGTGCCGACGTCATCAGCACATGCGCACTGACGCAATGGCACATTCATGCCGTTGCTTCAGTTAGTGTGCCATTACCAACGGCTCCAGACGGAAGTAACTCCGGGAGTGATGTCGCCGGCCGGAGCCGTGTTCTGGGATCGCTGTGCGGGCTTCGAGCCAAGGTGAGTATTTCATTATGAGCTAGTATGCTATGCCGTTGCTTCAGTTAGTGTGCCGTTACCGGCGGCTCCAGACGGAAGTAATTCCGGGAGTGATGTCGCCGGCCGGAGCTGTGTTCTGGGATCGCTGTGCGGGCTTCGATCTAAGGTATTTCATAATGAGCTAGTATTGCTATGCATACTAGCTCATTATGCCTTTGTCTTGCAGGTTGTTTTTTTGTGAGTTTACAACCACTTTAAAAGTATGGGGTTGTTTTTTTTTCCCAATCATACTTACCTAGGTGGATGCTGCATCTGTCCCCCACCAGTTTGAACACCAAGAACCAGCGGTCCAACACCACCGATCACTCAGTTATCAGGGTCCCCTGAGCAGAGAGCAGCCTAAATCCACACTAGGTGATATGAACTGAGGCACGCACACAGTCGGGATATGCTTTTTTTTTTCCTTTTTTATTTCAGAGGTTTACAAATAAAGGGCGGCATTCATGTGGAGTTCTGCTTTCAGGTACAGCTATAAAAAGGATAATATCCCATGAAAACACAATAAGCATAAAATTACAAAAGCAATTTTTGATGTAATATTTATATCCAGTCCAAAGCCGTACTTGTATTTCTGGCACTGGATGTCCTCAGCCTGATGGCCAACATAATTTAATCTGCTTACTCTGAGCCCATATTAAGCCTGTGACTGGGAAATAAAAAGAAACCCAGCAAAGTGATAAGCCAATTCCTATGTCACTCTGATTTGTCTTCCTATCAGCATACTTCTTTTCTGAACCAATAGTCTTCTTGTGCCGTTTCCTCCTCTCACACCCCAGCACTGTTGTACAGGGAATACAAGAGGCTGACACCAGGTTTATTTCTGGTACTTACACTGCTTGCAAAAATATATATATATTTTTTTTTAAAGTACTAATGAATACAGAGCAGCATTATTTCCAATGCCTATATTAACATTTCTCAGCGCAATGTCTTGTGTGGAGGATGTAAATAAAAAACATGCCATGCTGGCCGCTAGTTCTGTAACTCGGCTGTATCCAATGATGGTCATTGTCAGACGCAGCGATTAGAAACCAATCACCATGGTTCCTAATGAGGTGATGACTATAGTAATTACATAAAATTGTTTACAAACAAGCTGGTGCTAGCCAACCGAACTTTCATTGTGCCTCTCACTGGGCAGAAGCAATTGACCAGCTACAGCTATTTAAAGCGATAAGACACCTGTTAAAATAAGGAGATTAACTAAAAACTTGAATAAAAAAATATTCTAGGCTGCCAAAGACAGCAGCAAAAAAATACAAAAATTTAATAAAAATTATATATACATTTTAGGAGGCGTACGCAACTAAATTTGGCCTTGACACCAGGGCATTGATGGTCTGTGGTCACAAAAGGGTAAAGAAGCATAAAAAAACAGAGTCGGGCTCATCCCAAATAAAAGTTACATGCAGGCTATTGATAACTCTCAGATTTACCTAGTCAAAGGGAGATATTTACACAACCATTTAACAATGGGGGGAAAAAAGTTGATACATTAGTTTTATTTTTAATCTTTTTTTTCAAGCATATCATTTATACGATTTTCAGTATAAAATATAGATAAAAGGCATACATCAGAGTTGGTAAAACTCCATATGTAGCAGTTGGGATACAATTCCAGTAGAGATATTATCTAAACAGTGACTGCAAAAGTGAGATTTGTCGTAATAAACGTGTCTTTACTAAAAAGTTATTACGACTCCCATTCACACCTGAGCGTTTTCTGCTTAAAGCTCTAACACGCTCAACAAACAAAATCCCATTAATTTCAATGGCCCTTGTTCACATCTGAGCGTTGTCGCCTGTAAAAAAACACTTGTTGCTCCACAAAAGTACATGAGCTAACTTTTAGGCAGACTGACCCCCTAGACTAGACAATGGGAATGCCTGAAAAATGCACAACATGAGCATTTTAGAAGCGTTTTGTCGCATGTTTTCTGGCAAAACAGCAGCTCCCCTAACCCTGGTGCTTTCAATTGGCTAAAATAAAAAACACCTAGTCACAGCCCCATCTGGAATACCAATACTTACCCAGAACTGGCAAAGCTGCAGTGTGCAGCCTGGTGGCGAGCAAATGGTGTTACTCTGCTCCGCACATTTTAAGCAATGGCAGGTTGCTCCCATTTACCCAGATGCAAGCCAGATATGGTTTGTCAAACAAAATGTACTTCCCCCCTACCTTCAATTGCAGAACACCATTAAAGCTCAAGCATCCTTAGAGCAGGCAGTGCCATCTCCCACTCTCTTTCAATATGATGCAGCAATCCACATCCACTAAAGGGTTCATCTCCAGGCGCTATGCGATGCTGCTGTCGCCAGAGTACCTGGAGAATTTTTCCAAAAACGGCTATGGAAAAATGGGTGGAGACGGTGGGTGATATAGACTGGGATCAGTGGTCGGAGGCCCTGGAATCGGTCCATGGCTGTTCTTTAAATGTAACCCAAAGACTGTACTAAATAAATATTATACCCCACTTAAATCATTTGCTCTTGGACGCCGCCCAGACCTATTGTGTGCGAGGTGCAAGGGAGCTAATGGGTACCCGATGCATCTCCTTTGGTGGTGCCCAAAGTTGCACCGCTTTTGGACTGGCATAGTAAACAGCATTAACAATACTTTTCAAGTAACCATCTCTTGACCCTAAACCGTGCTTATTGGGTATACTGGATGAGGTTATGACATACAAATATATCAGAGAGGCACTGTCCAGAGCACCGTCCAAGCTCGAAAGCTGATCTTGCAACATTGGATCTCTCAAACCTGTCCAACTTTAGAGATGTGGTTAGCCAATATGGGATTTACTTTGAGATATGAGCGCTTGATATACATATCAGAATAGAGACAGCTCGACCCGGTTCAATAAGATCTGGGGATGCTGGCCAGCTACCCCTGGCTTGGCTCCATTAGATCCAATTCTTGATAGGCCATTGACTTAACATGGGAGCTCAACTGCTCAGTGTGTCCTCACATTTGCAGGGAGTTTAATTTAAAGTACTGGGGAAAAAATATGAGAAGAAAAAGAAGAAAAAGAAGAAAAAGAAGAAAAAGAAGAAAAAGAAAAAAAAGAAAAACACCTGCAACGAAGATTTGTAAAAAGCTTGTAATACTCTTTTTAAAACACTTGCGATATGCTTGCACTCACATAAAAACACCCGGAAATCGTCAGGTGTGAACAGAGCCCAAGTATGGAGAATCTGAGTTCACCATTGAACACATTTGTTTTCATTTACTCAATGTTGGCTTTTAATGAAATTTCCATACATAAAAATGGAAGTGCAAGTCATTTGTATTTTTTTTCTTTTGAAGTAGTTGGTTCAAACATCTTGCAGATAGTTTTGCTGCTGTTTGAATGGAGTTTCAAAGAAAAAGTGCGGCACAGTCTTACACACAGATATCATTCATGGAAATCCGTTGATGAGAAGGACTCATTTTCCCAACGTCCTAGTAAAGGCCTGGATAGAATCAAAGCTTTGATGCTTTTTAGATGGCAAGGCCAGACTAAAGCCTTAGCACATCAAACAATCCTGCTGAAGTATTGGGACATACAGAGAGACTCTTGTTATTTTTGGCACCTACCTTTAACACTCACTAGCCTCCAGGAAACATCGCATTCAAATGTATTATAATACAGAATACACTTGGAAGTAAAGCTATTCTACTATTCTGCAGAGGAAAAAATAGAGTAGAATGAACTCAGGCGTATCACTATTTGTGCTTAGTTTAGCACTTTGATTTTTGATATTTTCAACCCTGGACAGAAAAATAAAGTATTATTTGCCAACATAGTCCCGTGCTTTACCGGTTCCACTGTTCCGTTAATCTACAATAACATATTTACAAAAAGAATCTGAACATTCCCATCAATCACGATACAATTGTTATTAAAAAATTATTTAGGAATTAAGAACGCTCGTGATTTAAAAATATAAAATACTGGTCCATAAATGGGATAAAATATATAATACAAGATTACCCAATAAAGGGGGAAAAAAAAAAAAAAAACAACAACAGCAAGATACCTTGCTTTGTCTCTGAAAAAAATGACTTTTGAATGGTGTCCTGCTTTGTTGCCCCTCCCTAAATACTAGCATGTCTGGGAGTTACTCAGGGAGTGCTCAGCTACCACTGCCCCCATGTTTACTGTGCATGCCCGACTGTGGAGCACTCTGCTGCCTGGGCAATTTTTTTTTTACTTTTACTGGCACTGTAGTACAGAATTATTGGTATAGTGCAAGGGACTGGGCTGCTCACTACATGGAAATGTATGATGCTGTGTGGCCTGACTGCCTGCTTCCAAAAAATTATTGATGCTCTGCAACCAATAAAACAGGATCCAGGTAAGACCATCCCTGCACAGAGGGGATGGAACAGGGGAACTGACACACCCATACCCTCTTGCATACCTAACACAGTTAAAAAGCAACTGGTGACTTAGGCCGGATCTTACACGGTGCACATTTCTTTCCTGCAACCACTGGTTGCAGGAAAGTAATTTGCACGATTCCCCACCAACAGACAGTGCCGACATGGGAAGCCCTTCTGCTGAGTCACTGTCTTCCCCGGGCGGGGATGGCTGCCCCCGCCCTCTGCTGGGAGCAAATACTATTCTGGCTAGTGGCTATAGCAGCTGCTAGTGATAATCGCAAGAGAATCCGGCAAGCTGGTTGTACCCAAGTTGATCGATTGATCAACTTGGTACATTTAGCCTACCCATTAATGGTTCAAATCTTGGCCGGTTCCTGCTGAACCGACCTAGATTTGAACAGTGTATGGCCAACCTTAGAGAAGCGCTGTCAAAGCTAATTAAATATTTTCCCCCTTGTTAGGTGGTCCAAAAGCAGTGGGGGAGAAGGGGTTCATTGTCGACCGTCATGCAGAAAGTGCTACATGCACTTTGTCAACCAGGGGGAAAGAACAAGTGAGATGATTGGTGAGACCACTTCTTTTTAAGCCAGCTTCGGGAATACATTTTTTTCCCCCAAAAAAGTTCCCCAAACTTGAAAAAAAAAATGCAGATCTGGCTGCAATACTTGGAAGGGAGGTTACCGCTCAGATGTGACTGGTTCTTTTATTTAAAACAAAATCACAAAACATGCCACAGCAACAAAACAGCAGGTATGAGCTGACGCGTTTCACACTACAATTCAGTGCTTATTCATAGCTATGACTAAGCACTGAATTGCAGTGTGAAACGTGTCAGTTCATACCTGCTGTTTTTTTGCTGTGGCATGTTCTTTGTGATTTTGTTTTAAATAAAAACCAGTTTTTTGGAGTGCGGCTGTCCAAGCTTTCTTCTACTTTTGGCTGCAATACTTACCTTTGTTCCAGCATTGCCCCTAACAGTAATAACTTTCTGCCACCGAGTGTCCTCACTCTTGACTTGACCGAGGATCTATGAGTGTTATGGATTCTCCACCTGAGAGGATATCACATCTTGCACTCACAGTATAATAATGCAGAAAGCAGCTCTGATGTCATCCTGTCAGTACCACTCTGTGCACCATTGAGGACTTCAGGAAAAAACTAAAGAAGAAGACGACCCTGCATTTCACAGGACCAGCTTAAAGACGTCAGAAAAAAAAAAAAAGGGACAATAAAACCTAATATACTGGTGGAGGGCCTCCAGGGGGGGGAAAAGGGGCAGATTCAGATTGCATGTACAGATTCCCTTCCCTAGGACTCATGTAGATCTGCCCGTTTAATGCAGGTCAGCAAATACCCATTTGACTTTAATGGAGTAGCGTAGATGACAGTTCAAAGGCTGCATTTGACTTGTTTTGCATTTCAGCAGAGCTCTGGACAAACAAGTAAATACTTGAAATTGATAATTGTGAACTGCTTTAAAGTGGTTCTGAAGGTTTTTTCCTTCATGCATTCTATGCATGAAGGTAAAAAAAGGTCTGTGTGTTGCGCCCCCTGCAGTCCTCTTAATACTTACCTGAGCCAGCACAGAGAGCGGCTGCTCTCCCAGGTGTCTCTTTCCTCATTGGATGAGACAGCAGTGGGGACCATTGGCCTTCCACTGCTGTCAATCACAGGCAGTGAGGAGGTAGCAGTGGGCCAGGACTGAGCCATGCTCTGCGTCTCCCATAGACACACAGAAGCGGCTAAGATGCGAGCAAGTAGCTTGCTCTGGGGACACTCTGCTAGGGAGAGGGGCCAAAGGTTCTGGTTTGGACCCAAGAAGAGGAGGATCAGGGTTGCTCTGTGCAAAAATATTGCACAGAGCACACAAGTATGATGTGTTTATTATTTTGAAAGGAAAAAAATACGGGCATTTAGAACCACTTTAAGTGATAAAGATTTGCAATACTGTTCAGCCAGTGTTGTGATTTGCAGAGCCCAGCTGGACAGCATAGTCTGTCAGGTGACAATTTCCCTTTCATTAAATTTCAGGCCGATTCACACTGTATGTGCGTCACTTTCCAATTCATGAATCTTAAAAGAAAACAAAAAAAAAACACGCACACACAATAAGCTTGTTGAAATGTGTATTTAGGCCTTGTAAAAGTGGTTTAGTGTACCTCCAATGACATTTTAAAATGCCTGTAAAAAGAAGCTTACGGTATAGTCTCTGTGCACTGCAATAGCGTTTGGTGAGAAGGTACAAACATTGTAAAGGAGTCCTTAAGATTCTTGGTGTCAACTGCACTCTCAATGGGAAACTAAACAGCATCATCACCATGCTGACTCTTACCTAGTGAGCAAGCAGGGTGACCAATGAAAGCTGCAAAGCCGAAAACAGAAGTAGTGGAGACAACTTCCTGAGTATGCAGTACGACAGGCCTGTAAACAGAGGTGTCTGAACAGAATTACTGTTCCTTTGACAGACTAGGCAGTTCATTTTTGTCTTATACTATACACTAGATACTATATCCATTAGACTAGATACTTCCATTGGGCTTTAACTCCTATAGTGGACCCAGATAAACAAATATTTTCTGAAGAGTAAATTTTTTTTCTTGATTTATTGACAAAACACATCATAAAAGTCTACACACCCCTGTTAAAATGTCAGGTTTCTGGGATGTAAAGGGGGGGGGGGGGTAAAAATAAATAATGTGGTTGCATAAGGTGTACACACCCCCTTATAACTGGGGATGAATCTGTGTTCAGAATCAAGCAATCACATTCAGCCCTGGTTCACATTACAGCGATTTGGCATGAGGTTTGATATGTCAAATCACAAGCCAAATCGGTGGCTATTGACTGCAATGGCACCGTCCGAATAGGTGCAACACCAACTTAGTGGTGCAGCACCGATTCCCAAAAGTAGTTTCTGTACTACTTTTGGTGACTTTGGGGTGCGATTTCACTAGACATCTGTGCAGAAACCCACACAGAGGTCTCTAAAATCGCCCCAAAGTCAGGATTGACATGCGGGAGTTCATCTGAACGCACACAATTTCATTCCCCCTGTCAGTGTGGCTAAAATGTTAAATAGGAGTCAGTACACACTTGCCATCATTTAAAGTGCCTCGGATTAACCCTAAATAAAGTTCAGCTGTTCTAGTAGGTCTTTCCTGACATTTTCTTAGTCGCATCCTACAGCGAAAGCCATGGTCTGCAGAGGGCTTCCAAAGCATCATAGGGATCTCATTGTTAACAGTCAGGAGAAGGGTACAGAAATGTTTCCAAGGCCTTAGATGTACAATGGAACACAGTGAAGACAGTCATCAAGTGGAGAAAATATGGCACAACAGGAACTGGATGTCCCTCCAAAATTGATGCAAAGATGAGAAGAAAACTGGTCAGGGAGGCTGCCAAGTGGTCTACAGTAACATTAAAGAAGCTACATGAATATCTGGCAAGTACATGTGACAAAAATCTCCCGTATTCTTCATATGTCTGGGCTATGGGGTAGAGCAGCAAGATGAAAGCCTTTTCTCACCAAGAAAAACATCCAAGCGCGGCAAAATTTTACAAAAAACGCATCTGAAGTCTCCTAAAAGCATGTGGGAAAATGTGTTATGGTCTGATGAAACCAAGGTTGAACTTTTTGGCCCCAATTCCAAACGATATATCGGGCGCAAAAATACTGCACATCACCAAAAGAACACCATACCCACAGTGAAGCATGGTGGTGGCAGCATCATGCTTTGGGGCTGTTTTTCTTCAGCTGAAACAGTGGTCTTAGCCAAGGTAGAGGGAATTATGAACAGTTCCAAATACCAGTCAATATTAGCACAAAACCTTCAGGCTTCTGCTAGAAAGCCAAACATGAAGAGGAACTTCGTCTTTCAGCATAACGACCTAAAGCATACATCCAAATCAACAAAGGAATGGCTTCACCAGAAGAGGATTAAAGTTTTGGAATGGCCCAGCCAGAGCCTAGACCTGAATCCGATTGTAAATCTGTGGGGTGATCTGAAGAGGGCTGTGCACAGGTGATTCCATCACAATCTGACTGATTTGGAATGTTTTTGCAAAGAAGAGTGGGCAAATATTGCCAAGTCAAGATGTGCCATGCTGATAGACTCATGCCTAAAAAGACTGTGTGCTGTGATAAAATCAAAAAGGTGCTTCAACAAAGTATTTGTTTAATGGTGAGCACACTTATTCAACCATATTATTTTATTTCTACTTCCCTCTACCTAAAATATTCGGTTGTTCAACCGAGTTGTACAGTTTATAGGTCACATTAAAAAAAGGTGGACAAAAGTTCTCAAATGGTTTATCTTTGGCTATTTTTTTTTTTACATCACAGAAACCTGCCATTTTAACAGGGGTGTGTAAACTTATTCTATCCACTGTACATGATGGCTCCTGAACTGGGTGTTTTAATTCATCCTATGGTCAAACATTTTATTTAGCATACAGGCTTCAAACAAGTCTTCATGGTTGTACCTTCTTGGCCTATAATGTGTTCATTTTGGTTTGTTCATCCAATCAAATCTCTTTCTGCATGGATAGTCAATGCCCCAGTGTGTTTTATTGTGACAGGATTATACCACGTGATTGACAGATAGGAAAAAAGATTAGATCGTGGGGCCAAAAAAAAAACAAAAAACTGTGGCATCAAGTCACACATGTTCCTCTTATATACATATACTTCTAGACAAACCAAAAAAAAAAAAAAAAAAAAAAAAAACACCCACGTTTTAGTGCTCATTCACTGCAGATCAGACATTGTCTGGTCAAAGGATCAGACCCTAGCGAAATAAAATCTATACTAAGCTTGGATTGGAGACCAAGCGCTTGTAAGGCTGGCCATACATATTTTATTTTACAATTTCCTTTAGATTTACCAAAACCATGTAATGAGGTCATAACTAAACACTTTCAATTTGTATACAATCAGGCAGGCCTTGCACTACATAGTTGAAAGTAAATATAAAGGAAATTAAAGAAGATTGTATAATATATGACCAGCTTTAACCGCAAGTGCTGCAATTTTCAACACAGCCAAAATTCAAAGCCATAGGAAAACACGCTCTCTCAGCTGAGCCAGTTCACAGCAATGTGCTGCGTTGGTGTGCGCTGGCAAAAAATGGAAAAAAATAAAATAAATAAAATAAAAATGGAAAAAAATAATAATACGATACATTTCATTTCAGCAGGTTACAGGGGGAGCTTTGACCAACATTCATTGCAAATTTTCAGCAACTAAGGCAAAAAAAATAAAAATCACATATTGTGAACATAGAGCACAATCTGGTGTAAAAATGCTCTAATGGCAGGTCAAGTGTTCATTAGCATATATTCTTCCATGACAATTACCACTTGTATGGGCACTTGCAACTATAAAAAAACAAAAGTGTTTTAATTAATGTGGTTCTTTAGCTGCCACTTCTTACACAGCAATAAAATGTGACACTTGTCAACTTGTCATCTTGATGCCACTTTACAAGCACCAATTCTCCTTTGAATCGAGTAAGGTACTCATAAAACATTAGATGATCTGCCATCAATACCACATAAATCAGACGGCTCTACAATCGGGATGTCAATGGGTTGTAAAACACATGACATGTATTCAGGATGAGGTTAACAAGATGAGCTGGGTTAGAATTACATGGACTATCCAAGCTTACACCTATTTTCCCCATCTCCACGTCAGTGCTGATCTATAGGTTTTAACTAAACATACTTAAAACTCCTTAAAAAGGCAAGTCATTGATTCACTAAAGTGTCACCTTACCATCAGTGAAGGGATTAAAGAGCAATTGCCACACAAAGCGCAACAGCCAGATCACGCAGTGGGTGGGGGCAGGTATATCCCACCAGAGCACATCATGGGGTATACAGCATGAGCCCTAATATCTGGCTAGTTGGATGCATTTGCTTAATCACATTATTCAAGCCAAAATGTCATAGCGTAAGGGTACCATTGGAGGTGTGTAAAATAAATAAATAGTTGCTGTTCAGACATAGAACTTTTTCCAAAGAGACAGTAACTTTTATAGGATTCCCTCCAATGAACTGTAGCCGAATATGCCACTCGCCAAAGTATCCTTTTTCTGGAGAGCAGCAATGACTAAATGGCTACCATACCATCTGTTAACAACTATCAGATTTTGCATGTTACAAACACAAAAAGCCCCTGTAGCATCTGCTGCATGTAAAGCAGATGCACATTACTGTTAAATCCCACAGGAAAAAACAAGAAAAAAAAAAAGTTCCAGATCAAACAGGGTTAAGATGCCTATCTCCTAACACATGACTGTCACACATCCTCAATCAGAACAGGATCCTTTATTTCCCAGTAGCGTTTTCAGATTTTCAGTTCATTAGGTGTGCTCTGCCCACTGTTGCTCTTCATAAACTCCAGGGAGAGTGGAGATTATACAGTTAATCAATCCTAATAAACTGAGGCTAAGCCTGATGTGATATTAAATGTGATCTGAGCCATAAGTGAATTTTGATGAGTAACCAGTAAGAGATCACATTTCACAAGGCATCCCTATCCGCCGTGGCATTACGGAATACGCTGCAGTATCAGATATAAAACAACAATTCACCAAGCATCTACTCAGACAAGTTCTGATGGTCACCTTTAAATCATACAAGGTCTTATTTCATTTAAATCAAAGCTTCCATAAGGAATCTTGGATCAATTTCTATAGTTTAAACGCAATGTAAACTTCTCTGCATATCATTCTACTGATCATTTTATTAACTTTCATCAATGGGTCAGATTCTTGATTGCCCACGATCCTCAAATAATGTATTTCTACACACCTAGAGAATAAATGCAACTAAAACAAAAAGCAAAATTATCTTTTTACCAAAATGAATAGATACGTTTCACAATTTGCAGAATATAATTATGGCAGTTTCACTTAGATATGTTTTAATAATGCTTACAGCACATGAACAGATGTAAGCCCAATCTGACGAGATGGCGTAATTTATTTTAATAGGAATCAGAGGCGCAACATGGCCCAGAGTTGCTAAGAAACCACTTCCCTGTTGAAAAAGGGCTACTACTTGCATTTATGGTTCAACAACCTGAGAAAATAAATAATGGGGACTGCTCGCTCAAAAATCCCTGGGGGACAAGACAAGACCCGAATTTATGGATAAAGGGGGCAAAAGCCTCAGACTAACTGGACAGGGATTCTATTGACTGATCTGATTTCACTTGTTTGTAAACAAGTAGATCATCAAATATACAAAATTAGCAAAAAATAAAAATAAAAAAAGATGACCACTAAAAGAAAAATAAATAAAAGTAAATAGAATGATAATTTATTGATGATCCAAGCTGGGTCTTTAGCACTGGAGAGTAACCGATCCATGCTCTTATACATAAAACAAATCTGTTAAGCAATCTGCAATCACACAATCCACATTATTTGCCAAGCTTTATGGAAGAAAATAAAGGATGAAGAAAGGACGCACAGACAGAGGATGAGGTAAGAGAGTGAGACTGCCAGTGGAAGAGCCTCGCACAACAACTCTATGGGTACCTTTTCTCTCCTGGCTTTGTTCTGTTGCTTCCTCTGCTGCAGTTTCCATGGCTGGCTTCATCCCATGCACCAAAAATGCCTGTTTAATTCAGCCCTCCAACAAACACTTTCCTGTCTTACTTAGCTGTAGATTTGCTTCTCTGTCTCCTATTTACAGCAGCAGTGATTGAGTGCCTCTGTTTTGCACTCCACTAGATTACAGCCCTTTTCCAAGATGCAGACTTGTCAGCTCCAATTCCGCTCTGCCTCCTGGTCCTCCAAGATTTCTGCCAGAAAACAAGTCATACGTCATGCAGGATCCCTTGCTAGAAAATGGCCATTCGGAGCTTGGTTGTACCCAGACTTGCCGAGGAGCCGAATCCAGTAAGAGGGAGAAATCTGCTGACACTCCCCCCCCCCCCCCTTTTCTCATGCTCAACCCCTCCTATTCCCTCCAAAGCCTCCCTCATAAAATGCTAATCGCTCCTCATAATTTAAGGATGCACATGTGACACCACCACAGGGATGTTTGGGAAGCAGAAGAGTTCCTGTGTCACATGGCATTCAGAAGTGGGGCCCTTCTATGTCATTATTTGCCTTTCTGAGAAAGGTCTACTGCGTTATCACACAGGCTTTTCCCCAAGGGGCCATTTTCTCACTTTGCCATGTGATTGATGCCATATGCATTATACTTTGTACACACTATGGCTTTGTGCTAGCTAAAAAGCAGCGCTGACTACTGAAAAATCATGGGAACATACTGTTTAGCTTGTAGAATTTTAGGGATAACATGGCACCGACCTCCATCTATGACACAAGAAAGGAGATAAACTAAATAGTGACACTTTGAAAGGTTAAAGGCTGGAACCAGCTGGAGAAGAGGTTACAATCCAGCTGGAGATTTGTATGCTTTGTAAACTTCCTGCGCTTTATAGGATCATCTTTATGGCTAAATACAGAATATATATTTTATGGAAATGCATGTCAATTTTGTAGTTAACCCGGTAAATATTTGTCTTAGCCTTTCCATTCCCTAAGCTTTAAAACATAGCAGTACATTCATAGTATGCTACATCACTGGTTTTAGAACGGATTTCCAAACTTTTCAGTATGAGGGCCACATCGCATATTTTACAAAATTTGTTTTATGAACAAATCAAATTCAAATGAAGGAGTATGTTTTATTTGAAGAAAAAAAAAATATTTTGTAATCAGTACGATATGATTTACTGAGAAAAAGACCAAAAAAAGCTTGAGTCCATAAGAGTCCCAAATTACATGAGTCCCCCATCCCATCCCTCTTATGCTAAAGTCCCCATCAAAGCCCCCCCTACATTGAAGTCGCCTTAATTTAAGGGTCCCAGTCAGAAACCTCCTTCATCAGGGTCCCCATCAGAGACCCCCCCCCCCCCTTCATCAAGGTCCTCATCACATTCAATCGAAAAAAAAAATTGCAGTGGACCATATTTGGGAGGTGGGCTGTAATCTGGAGAACTTTGTTTTAGAGATTGTTCACACCAGACGCGTTGGGGCTATCCTGGCAGCCATTTCCAGTGCAGCCCCAACACATAGACCAGGCAAAATACATTGGTGTTTATGGGATTTACTAAAACTGGAGAGCGCAAAATCGAGTGCAGCTGTGCATGGTAGCCAATCAGCTTCTAACTTCACCTTGTTCAATTAAGCTTTGACAAAAAACCTGGAAGCCGATTGGTTTTAATACAGAGCTGTACCAGGATTTTGCACGCTACAGATTTGGTAAACCAATCCCGCTGTTTCAAACAGTTTTTACCACAGCTTCGCTTTTGTTATTATAGATATATAGAGATATAGAGATAGAGATGTAGAGATATAAAATTTAAACACAGTGGGTGCCAAAGCAAACAGTCGCATCCTGATGTTTCAATACAGTTTAGTGGAAAAAAAAAAAGTAAACCATGCAATGCACAGAAATTGGCACATAGGCAGCGTCTTGCAGCGCACACCAGCAACCCTACATCTAGAGTACCGTACTTTGCTATTGTAAATTAGCCCTTTACCAGCTGAACTCCATTTAGAGCAATAAAAAAAAAAAAAAAATGAATGTGTAATATAAATTGCATGAGTATTTATATCTGCTATGGCACCACCCTTTTATCATGACTTGTACAGGCGGTCCCCTACTTACAAACATCCAACTTACAAACGACTCCTACTTGCAAACGAAAGGAGACAACAGGGAGTGAGAGGAAATCTACCACTAGGAAGGGAAATTCTCTCCTGTAAGAGTTAATATGGGAAAAAGGTGTCTCCTCTCCACTGATTCTTTATCACCAATCCTCGTTTCCCTAATAGCCAAAAAGTTTCAAAATCCAATTGTCATTGGGACAGAAAGTGAGGTGAAATCTTCTGAACAGGGGCACAGACAGCAAAACAAATGTTACAGGGGTGATAACCCTTCCCGATGCTATCCAAAAAGCTTAAAAATATATTTTTTGGCTGGAGCTACACTTAAAATGTTTTACCTGTTCCAAATTACAAAACAGATTCAACTTTAGAAGAAGCCTACAGTACCTGTCTGGTTTGTAACCCGGGGACCGCCTGTACAGTAGCTTACTTAGAAAGGCAGGGGCACCACTAGGAGCCAATCAGGTTCTACTGCATGCACATGTGCTGAGAGGGAACAGGAAGACAGGAAGTGAGCGCTGAGTAAGAGAAGATGATGACTTATCTGTGTGTTGCTGCTCCTCTATTGCCAAATTAGGTGGCTTGGTGTAAGGAGATCACATCACTGCATTCCTGAATTCCAACAGAAAGAGTGGCATCAACCTCCTGGCTGTGCTGTCTGACAGAGGTCTACTAACTGCACAACAACAACAACAACCGCGTAGATTACAGCTAAAAAGTAGTGGGGGTCCCTCCATTCACACTCTTAGCATAGATAGGGGAAATTAATTGATTTCAGTCGTTTATTTAAACCAAAAAACAAAGATGCAACATCGCAGCCTAATAGTGCTTAGATGTGGTGGTTGCATCAGTTTCCTTTTTTCAGGCTTTTTCCTATATTTTTCCTTGATGATCCTGCCAGTAACACTTCCTGTCCTGGGATAACACCACCCACTAGTTGCTCTGCATTTTTGGGAGGAGCAGCGTTGTTACCATAGGCTGCTCTTCTGATTTAGAGTACAAAAAAAAACATTCCGTCCCCTGGACATGGAAGGAAGTTCTTTTGAAGTTCACAGAAAACAGCTGGGAAGGGCTGAGAACAGTTTAATATTTCAGCTCCGTACACAGGAATTTACAAGGACGTTTTTTCCAGGATCAAATGGTATATTTCTGCAATTGCAAAAAACGTACTTAGCATGGAAAAAGAAAACCAATGCAGCCATCACGCCTAAGGAAGCTGCAATATAGTACATTATTCAGAAAATAAAAATGCCAACAACTACATGGTTTTAGCAAGAGAAACTGCTAGTTGCACAAGATACATCCGAGCGTTAAAATGAAAAAGCATCTTTGAAAGCAGATGTTTCAGCGGCGAGGCTCAAAAGGGGGGCATCTCGAGTCTGAATAAGTTGTTTGTCAACACTCCAGGTAAACTTCCATAAATGCTAGCTTAGGAAAGTGACATAGGCTCAGAGATAGATGAAGAGGACTGGAGGGACTGGTCTCTAAAAACTCAAAGGTATTATAAACGTCATCCTTGTGGAGGCAGGCTATCGGGTGCTTTGTCATTGGTACCTGGTTCCTACTCACTTCCCCTAAAAAGTCAGGTGGTATTGGATGAGAGTTCATGCCCTGATCTTCACGCTGACCATGAAGAATATCAAAAACCCCAGAGTTGCGCTGCTTAACCACTTAAGACCCGGACCAATATGCAGCATAAGGACCAGGCCCTTTTTTACGATTCGGCACTGCGTCGCTTTAACTGACAATTGCACGGTCGTGCGACATGGCTCCCAAACAAAATTGGCGTCCCTTTTTTCCCACAAATAGAGCTTTCTTTTGGTGGTATTTGATCACCTCTGCGGTTTTTATTTTTTGCGCTATAAAAAACAAAAATAGAGCGCCAATTTAAAAAAAAAATGCAATATGTTTTGCTTTTTGCTATAATAAATATCCCCAAAAAATATGAAAAAAAAAAGATTTTTTTCCCTCAGTTTAGGCCGATTCATATTCTTCTACATATTTTTGGTTAAAAAAAAAATCAAAAAAAAAAAATCAAAAAATCGCAATAAGCATTTAATTGGTTTGCGCAAAAGTTATAGCATTTACAAAATAGGGGGTAGTTTTATGGCATTTTTATAATTTTTTTTTTTTTACTAGTAATGGCGGCGATCAGTGATTTTTTTCGTGACTGCGACATTATGGCGGACACATCGGACACTTGACACTATTTTGGGACCATTGTCATTTTTACAGCGACCAGTGCTATGGTTACTGTAAAAATGACACTGGCAGTGAAGGGGTTAACCAGGAGGGGGCGCTGTAGGGGTTAAGTGTGCCCTGATTTGTGTTTCTTACTGTGGGGGGCGTGGTTTAGCATGTGACGTCACTGATCGTCGTTCCATATTACAGGTTACAGACGATCAGTGACAGTCTCACTAGGAAGCACAGGGAGAGGTTTGTTTACACTTACCTCTCCCCGTTCTTCCTCTCTGTGACCCGATCGCGGGACACCAGCGGCGATCGGGTCCGCTGTTCCCGCGGGGATGGTCACAGAGAAGAGGACCGGGTCACGAGCGCGCCGCCGGGGACATACCTGTACGCCCATGTGTCCAGCCGTACCATTCTGCTGACGTACATCGGCGTGCGGCGGTCCTCAAGCGGTTAATGAACCCATTGCTAGAGTCCCCAGATCTACTCAGACTTGAATATATTTTATGTTCCTGGCAGCTAAAATTGCGATTGCCTGGAAAAGCCCAGTGATGGACCCAACGTTCATGAAAACTTAAACTCTCATGGATCATGATCAGCGAGAAGACAGTTAGCATCTTGCATAATACCCCTCTACCAGATTTGCGCTAATCTGGAGCCTGTGGATTTAGACCCCTTTCACACTGAGGGCGTATTGCAGGCGCTATAGCGTTAAAAATAGCGCCTGCAATCCGCCCTCAAACAGCTGCTCCATTGTCTCTAGTGTGAAAGCCTGAGGGCTTTCACACTGGAGCGTTGCGCTTGCAGGACGGTAAAAAAAGTCCTGCTAGCCGCATCTTTGGATCGGTGTGTTTGCCGCTCCTCCACCACTCCTGCCCATTGAAAACAATGGGACAGCGCGGCTATACCTATGCCTCAGCTGCTAGCAGGGGTTAAAAGCGCCCCGCTAGCGGCCAAAATGCGCCGCAAATCCGCCCATAGCATCGGCAGTAAAAATAGCGGCGTTTTACCGCCGACGCTATGGGCGGCTCAGTGTGAAAGGGGTCTTAGTGCTAGTTCACACCAGCAACAATTCCGTTCAGTTCCATGCGCTTTTTTTCTGCACTAAAAAGGCATGCACAGTGTTTTCCATGTATTTCATTGGCTCTTGTTCACACCAGTGCAGTCAGTTCTGGTCAGTTTCCGGTGCAGAAACGGACTGTATTGGTGCAGAAAAAACGGAACTGCATATGGTGTGAACTGGTCCTTACTTATATTAATAAATCCCTTTTTGCTGGGATGGGAGAGCCTGGCGTGTGGGTGAACTATCATTTTTTACTCCCTACTCCCTCCCCCCCCTTTCTATTCCTCTCACCTTACTTTGTCCTTTAATGGACCAATGTCCTCTTATGATTTCAGAAGGCCCGTAAAACAAACTGAAACCGGTATTAGTATATTTGAGCTGCTCTCTCGGGTTTAGCATGCACAACCCTGTTTTTTTTTATTCTCTCTGGTGTCTCCCTTTTAAGGGTTACTTCGCTCTTTAAGAATGTAAACAGTAGGTGCAGCAAACCCAATGTATGCTCTTTTTTATCTGTGTCTTGCCTGCATTGTGAGATCAATTTGCATTTACCATCAAAGGCCTATGGCTGTATCATTATCTATTTGTCGGTTAACCTTCAATAAAAAAAGAAAAAAAAAAACACACATTGAAAAACAGAATTAAAAGGATCGTCGTGTCAAAAAAATAAAATAAAATAAAGTGTAAAAGTTAGCAGCGCTTTTGGGACGTGTTCCAGGGGGTTGCAGGTCAGGAAGAGGGAGAGTATGTTGAAATTTGCCCAAATCATACAGGCAGTACAAATGAAGTGGGAGCAATGGGTACCTGTTCCCTAAAAAGAAAAACAAAATTACAAAATTCTTTAGAGGGGTGTGAAGTTCAGGTGAAGTTCCTTAACAGATAATACTGTGCAACCCAGATTAAATTTTGTTTTGACTAAAACATTTTTTTTTTTTTTCAAAAAGGTACAGATTCACACATGAACAGCTCATCCGGTATAATCTAGGATAGCAAACCTCTCAGCATGGAGTAGCCAATTTGTTTAGTCCAGCTCTAAGTAATACAAGTCAGTTCTAGGACTAAAAACTAGAACCCCTCCTCCCCTTTATCAGTGGGTTATGCTCAAACAACCTAGAGGCCCAGCGAATCCAGCATTGTTATGCCGTGATCTGTTATCACGCACTGGGTCCTGTGCCACCATCTTCTTTTCTTACGTCAACAAGAGCAGGTTAATGCAGCCAGCCACCTGATGATGTGCCACCAGGTCCTCCCCCCTCCAGCTGCTGTCTTGTAAGCTGATGTGGCTATCCCATGAGGCTCTTAGAGCAGAGTAATGCCGCGTACACACGATCGGCTTTTCCGTCGGAAAAACCTTGGATGGTTTTTCCGCTCAAGCTTGGCTTGCATACACAAAAGTTCTCTGAACTTTCGACCGTCAAGAGCGCGGTGACGTACAACACTATGACAAGCCGAGAAAATTAAGTTCAATGCTTCTGAGCATGCGTCGAATTGTTTCCGAGCATGCACGTTTTCTGCACGTCGGAATTGCATATAGACTAACGGAATTTCAGATAGGAACTTTTTCCGTCTGAAAAATAAAGAACCTGCTCTCAATCTTTTGCTGGTGGAAATTCCGACAGCAAAAATCTGATGGAGCATACACGGAATTTCCGACCAAAAGCTCACATCGGACTTTTGCTGGCGGAAATTCCGACAGTGTGTATGCGGCATAAGTGTCATTCTTGCCTTGGGGAGAATGGAGGCAAGGGGCAGGCTGGAGCAAGAAATAATTAAAAAGGCTTTTAAGATTGCAGTTCACTCCCTTGGTCTGGTTCATTTGTGCAATACGAGTGCTCAGAACCAAGCTAGAACAACGGTTAAAAAGGAATTCCTGTTTAATCCCAACTACTCTTAAAACAGTCCTGTTCCCCACTCCCAACACCTATGCTGACTAACCCGTAAATACCTCCCTATTTTCAGGCTGCTCCGGTCTGTTCAAGTGATCTCCTCTACGTCATCGAGCAGCGACAGCAGTGGACAGGAGGGATTGTGAACAATGAATGGGTCACTAAAGCCCATGGGTGACATCACTGCCCCAGGCTTTGCCATCTGCTATAGCGAGCTTTCTCCTCTCCCCTGCAGCCACCACTGGTTGACACAGGGGAGATCACTTGACCTACGGAAGCAGGATGAAAATAGGCAATTATAAACATCTTTCTTATACCGGTTAAGAAGCATAGGTGTTAGGAAAGGGGGGGGACAGTTTTAAGAGTAGTTAAGGCTAAGCTGGAATTTTCACTTTAAGTGTACGGTGCCCTGGACCGTATTAACACTAGCCTTGGAAAAGGTGGTCTGCGGCACGATTCACTTGTGGTCCCGTATGGGTTGCTTCAGTTTGAGCGCAAACCTTTCCTGAGTAAAGAACTCCATTGATCACTGAGCACAGAAGCACAGATCCCTGTGGTCTGCATTACACAAGCATGCCCGGGAACACTATTTTAAAGCACAGGGTGAGCGCAGACCAGTAGGTCCTAAGGATGGTTAGGACCATCTGTCCTAAGACACCAAATAAGTCTCCAACATTTATTTATTTTAATCAAATAACAGTTTTTACTGTGATTTCCACAAATCATTTCATATATTTAATTTTTTACAGTAAATCATGGGGGGGGGGGGAAATGAAACATTTCCAAGTACGCTCACTGAAATGTTCTCAATTTTGAATAAAATCACACAGTTCAGATTACTTGAATTTACCTACAAAAAACAACAAAAACAACACCTCTACATTAGGATGGCACAATAACAGCAACAACTACATAAAGAATAATTATGTACAATACATAGAGAAGTTTTATTCAGCTATTGGTTTTGTGAACTACATAAAAAGATGCACTGTATTATGCACATATGGCAACTGCGATTAAGCTGAAGACTACAGTGTAGCAACTCAACAGCGCAGTCCCCATTTGGCATCAGGTCTGCCATCTTTCAAAAGACCGTGGTCACATAAAAACCATGCTTAATCTTCAGTCACAAGATGCTGAAACACCTGTATATTAGATAGGTAACAAGGGCAGAACAATTATGTTTCATAATGAAATGCTTACATTCTGTTAAGTAAAGAGCCTATTAAAAATCCTCGAGCAAACAGATGGCACACAGAGCCACAGAGCGTCGGTGGGTGTTGAGTAGAAAGCTTGAAAAAGATCTGAGGTTTGCAAGGAAAACTGAGCCAATTATTAAGGGAATGAGATGAGATACAAAAATCTATAGAAAACACCAAATGCGCTGTATAATATTCACAGCACAATTCTAAATGTAATACCAGCAATATCAAATATGTTGGGACCGATTTATTTCAACTGCAGGTAGGGAAAGAAAGGGGCAGTCAGAGCAAATCAGGTTTTCATATTAATAAAACAAAGCCAAGGTCTAATGTGTTGCTTTGGATAACATTCCCCTTTTTCCCTGCCTCCATCGTTTCCACCATAGCCCCAGTACATAATGTTTGAACACTGGCTTATGTGGACTTGATGGGGTGAAATGGGATGCATAAGGTTTGTTTTTGCATTTATTTTTAACCTTGGAAAGCTGTCCGTTCACCCAACACACACATCCAAAATTATTTTGTATATGAAGAAAAAAATGGTCAGCTTCAGAATGGCTGAGGCAGATTCCTTGCCGCCAGTATTCCTGCCTCTGGCAATTTTTCCCGATACCCAGTGTAAGGGTAACTACGAGATTGCTCTTTTGTCCCAATGCAAAACGCACTGAGGCATTGATTTGTTGCTCCCATCATTGGCAATCAAGAGTCAGCAGTTTTTTGGCCAGCGATGGAGCAACAAATTGCTGCCTCAAAGCAATTCCGTAGGGACAAATATGATGCTTCTTAATGACCCCAGCACAATACTTTTTTAGCCATCATCAGAATTACTTGTATGTCATCAGTGGCTACCTGCCTTTCCCGATGGAATTGCTCATTCACCAGATGAACTGTTCCGACTCTTGACTGCTAGCAATGGTAGTCATATCTGGCTGCTTCAGGTCTGAGGGGGCAATTCCATAGGGACAGACAGGCAGCCTCTTAGTGATCCTGCCACTGGTGATTGCCACTAGCGATTGGTTGCAGAGTTACCCATCTGGTTTCAGTCTTTTAGTAATTCACACAGGTGCTTGAACCAGATTATTCAGTGCCCTTGTTGTGTAGGCAATATTCAGTCAGCACTGCCAAGACTATTCCGAGAAGAAAGGAAAATTAAATCAATGGGAGAGTGCAATATTGGTGTCGGTGTGTATAAAACCTCCTGTGCTACCCTTTGAAAACAATTTATAAATAAAATATCAAATGGTAGCTGTCCTCCAATGAAGTCACGTGATTTGTGACACAATGCGTAGAGGAGTTTGTGTGACATCAAATGCAAAACCGGAAATGATGTCCAGAGCCGATCTTCCGGTAGTGCAATCCTATGTTGTGAGGCATTTCTGTTATTGTGCAAGTTTTTTTAATTTATTTTTTTAAAGTGGTAACTCGTATAATACCTCACTATGGTAGTTCTTTGCCATTTGACGGTGGAGCAGTACTGGGCGCCCAATCAGGCAGGAACCTCATCCTAAAGGGACATGCATCCTTGGTGTTTCAGTGGTGCCAGAGGCTGGTGGTCCGGACCAGAGGCTGGTGGTTTGAGCACAAAGAAAAAAAGGGATATATGACCTGAATTAGGTCATACATGTAAGGTGAGAGCACGTGAGCAACTAATAGTGGTGTTACAGCACTGGAGTTTTGGGCACATATTTGTCTATGAAGCAGTCTGAAGGCCTCACAACTGATTAACTTTTCTTGTTTGTATTGTGTGGTTAAAGATTTTGTGTACATTTATGATTTTAAACACAATCTTTATATTCTATTGTATGAGAACATCAGTGTTAATTTTGACAGCAAATTTTGATTTTGTTTTAGTCTTCGTCTTGGGACTAAAAGGGAAGTTTTAGTCCCATTTTAGTCTTCTGCAATTGTTTTAGACGTATTTAGTAGACTAAATCTCCAGTACATTTTAGTCGTCTAAAACCTAATGGGTGCAAGTAAAATGTAATGCATTAGTTAAACATTTCTCTACAATTTCCAAACTCATTATATACTGCTGGAGTGAAAAATCTCATGTTATTTAAGGTATTGAGGTATGAACATGCACTACAGACCAGTGTTAATTTTGAAGTCAAATTTCAATTTAGTTTTAGTCCCATTTTAGTCTTGACTAAAATGGCGTTTTAGTCGTATTTTAGTCATCTCAATTGTTTTTCAGTCTACTAAAATACGACTAAAACTAAAACAATTGAGATGACTAAAATACGACTAAAACTAATAGTATTCATTTAGTCTACTAAAATATTTTAGTCAACGAAATTAAACACTGGAGAACACTCATTTACGAATTTATATGGGTAAATAAACTATTCACGCAAATATATGGGTTGCAGGATTGAATATTTATTTTTGGTCAATATCTTGTTCACATAAATAATTGGTGCAATATCGTATTCACTCACGATAGTACACTATTTTATCAGTTTTTCTCAAGCAGCATCTGTTTTTTGTTGATATTGGGGTCAGTACTCTAGGATTAAAATCCAAAGAACGCAAAGCGTGTACTAAGCCAAACTCCATGCATGGCCATATTGAACAATTCCAACAGGAAACAGCCTGACAGGGGTTCTAACCCTCCCCTGCTGTATAAAAAAAAAAATATATATAAAAATACATTTAGGCATTAAATAAATACGCTGCACCTTTAATTAATTAATATTAATTTATCTTGGAGGATTTTTGGGGATATTCGCCTCGTTGCAAGCTTCCCTTTTGACTTCTATTAGGCGCTGACTAATACTTTTTACTACATTTTGGCATTGCTCTAAGATTTTGTACCATTACAGTTTGATCAATTTTAGGCTGCATTCCATATGGGGAAAAAAAAAAAAAAAAAAAAAAGAAGAAGAAGAAGAAGAAGAAGTGCCAGATAGAGCACTCCCCATAAAGCCTCAGTGATCTATATGCTATGCACACTGACAGTTGGCAGTAAGATATAAAACTTGTAATTTGCTAAAAGAAAAATTATCTAAATATCAGCATTACATGCTCCTCAAAGAGCATGAGGCATAGATCACTAGGTATCCGCGACCTACTAATTCTGCTGGGCATCATTTCAGAAATCTTTGGTCTGTTCACAGGTGGTTTCCGATCAGGATTTCCCCAACAACCATTAAAGCCTTCTAAGTCCATAGGAATTCATATTCTTCGTGCTAGGGTAAAGAAGCCATCAATTATGCAAAGAGTGAGCTTTTTAGGCCCCTTGTAGCCCATCCCTAGTACATGAATCATATGCCCAACATACAGAAAGGCCAAGATTTGTGTTTTGGAAATGGTTGACCTTTCACAGGCCTTTCTGATAGATTTTTGTATCATCCCCATGCAATCTAAAGCAAACAGGATGTGTGAATCCAAGCAGACCATTGACGTTTCCAGGAAAATATACAGTTGTGCGAGAACATTGGAGTTACTCGTAACTAGCTAAAATACTGTGTGCTAAATACCGTAATGAAATCCACATAGCCAGCAATTATTTGTAATGCTGACAGCAGTAACATAAAATGTTATCTGTCCCACAGTAATAGGCAAGCCATTTACACAAATCACTGTGTGACACAGTCCGCACTTGAAATAATTAAGGGCTGTAATATACGGCCTGAAATATCCAAGTGACAGGACCTATTCAAGCATTGGTTCTGATAATCAGGCTGTGTAGGTGTTAAATTCTGAGCAAGCTTTTATTACTGCACATTTCTAGTGTTCATATTGTGTGTGCCATGGAAGGCCCCGGCAAAGAGGCAATTCTGTCAAACTAGCGCAGATCTCACACCACCCTGTTATTCCCAGTGAAAGAAAAGCCAGTGTGTGATCAACACATGATTATTTTACATTACTTTTTTTATCAAACTTCAAAAAGCCTTAACGTTTTTTTTTGTTTTGTTATTTCAAATAAACTAAAACTGGCTATAGATGGCACTTTTTTTGTTCAGATTCCTCCAACCATATAAATAAAGTGGATGAAAGAATGCAGGGATTCTTACAGCAGGACCCTCCACGGTCAGAATACACTGATCAGCAGCTGCAGCCGCTGATCGACGAAAGATTTCCAGCTTGTCCTTTCAACAGAAGTCAATCTAGTGACCAATTTCTGCTGAATGGGGACGGCCATACAGGGATCGAAATTCAGCCAGTCCCGGCTGAACCAGCTGGAATTTCAATCCGACTATGGCCCACTTTATGAGATCAGGTTAAAATTAAATATTTTTTTTAATTTAACCAGGTTTTAAAAATTGTGCGTTTGTCTTGACAAAGAGCAAAATATGATCAAAATGGTTGCTGTCACTTTGTATCGCTATATGAAATAAACAATTTATAAAAAATAAGAAATTGAATAGAAGTATGCTACAACACACGGATATAGATAGATGTGCTGCAGAACCATTATTGTGGACTATTATATATACACACAGTGCAATAGAGGTACTGCAAACCTACCATCATGGACTTTATACACACACACACACACACACACTACTGTGCAAAGGTTTTAGGCAGATGTTGTAAAGTATGTAAACCCTTACACATACCCAGTGAAGTGAACAGCCTCAGATGATACACAGAGATTAACCACTTACCGCCCAGTCAATAGCATATTGACGTCCGGGAAGTGGTTCTGTTATCCACACTGGACGTCATATGACGTTCTGCAGGATAACAGCCGCCGGGGGGGCGCGCATCGCGGCGATCGGTGGAGCACTGTGTCAGTCTGACACACCTCCGGCGGAGGCTTTTTACCACGTGATCAGCCGTGTCGAATCACAGCTGATCAGGATGTAAACAGGAAGAGCCGTTTATCGGCTCTTCCTCACTCGCATCTAACAGACGCAAGTAGAGGAGAGCCGATCGGCGGCTCTCCTGACAGGGGGGTTCGCGCTGATTGTTTATCAGCGCAGCCCCCCCTCAGATACCCACACTGGACCACCAGGGAAGCCCCCCAGGACCACCAGGGAAGCCACAAGCATGTGGATGGCCCCCATGGCCATCCACATGTAGTAAAACACAAAAAATATATAAAAAATACATAAAAAATATGCCAATCAGTGCCCACAAATGGGCACTGACTGTGGTCGTGCCATGATAGTGCCAATGTGTGGTGGCTGGCATTGCTGGGCATCAGTGTCACCAGTGCCACCTACTAGTGTCCATCAGTGCCGCCCATGAGTGCCAGTGCCGCCCATGAGTGCCAGTGCCGCCCATGAGTGCCAAATCGGCGCCCCCTCATCGGTGCCACCTCATCGGTGCCCTTCAGTGCCGCCTTATCAGTGCCCATCATTGAAGTAGAAAAGGTACTTATTTACAAAAAAAAAATTACAGAAACAAAGAAAAACAGTTTTTTTCAAAATTTTCGGGAGGAGGCGGGATGGAAGATACTAGTGTTGGTATAAAAAAAAAAAAAAAGGGGAAAGTGGGGGGGGGGGGGGGATATGTATTTTTTATGAAGGGCAAAATTTACACAAAAACAAATCGCACATTTTACAGGGCAAAAAGTACAGTGATTTCACTAAATGATAAAACAATTACGATAAGTAAATTAGTAACAAAAAGAAGGAATAAATTGCATAATCACATTCCTCAAAGATAAAAGGGATAGGAAGGGAAAAGAGAAGGAAAGAATATTTTGGCACTGTGTGGTATAGGGGGGAAACAAAAGTTTTAATCACAGTATATTGTTATGGGAGCTTTGTGACTTATTTTGTGACCTATTTCAGGAAACCCATGATTTGTTTAGCTTACGCCTGTTTAAATGTTTTGATTTTTATATGCAGTCTAGAGTAATGAAAATAGGGTCTTGGAATGTCCGTGCGCTGGGTACTCCTGCTAAGAGAGCTGCAGTATTTGACATGTTGGAAGTGTATGAGGTGGGATTGATCTGTCTTCAAGAGACACACCTGACTAAAAATTACCAAGCAACAAGTTCAAAGTAAGAAGTTCCAATATCAATACCACTCAGTGCACACCTCTTATTCTAGAGGTGTGTCTGTACTGGTTAAAAGAGGGGTGGTGTTTACTTGTAAACAGATCTGCATTGATGAGGAGGGGCGTTATATTTTTCTTCACCATGTAATAGAGAGTAGAGAATATGTCCTCGCAAACATTTATATACCTCCTCCTTTTAAAATGGAGGTCATATATAAATTAATGGAATTTATGATGGATAAAACCTGGATACCAGTTATAGCAGTGGGGGATTTTAATGAGGTTATAAATAAAAAATGGGACAGGTTTCCAGGGGGAAGGGAACCAAATGTTTCAGAGAGTTGGTTGTATCAGATCCTACAAGAAGCTGGGCTGTTTGATATATGGAGAGTGAGGAACCCAGATTTGTTACAATATTCTTGTTTTTCCAGCTCCTATTCAACACTCTCTAGGATAGACTTAGTCCTGGGTAACACGGAAGCTTCCCAGATAATAAAAGATCTAGTATACCAGCCGAGAGGGGTGTCAGATCACTCACTAGTGACGGTTTTGGTAAACCTAGAAGGGAATAGAGCTATCAGAGTATGGAAGATGAACCCTTTATGGTTCGAAGTAATTGGGAACCCAGAGGAGATACTATTCAAATTAAAGGAGGTTATAGAATTTAATGAAGGAACTGTGACACGGGGAGTGATGTGGGATACATTGAAGGCATTCATAAGGGGTATATGTATTCAACAAGTGGCTAAAATTAAAAAGGCATCTAGAGAGTGGGAGAATAAGATTAGGTGGGAACTGGTGAATGTAGAAAAGGAATATGTTGAAAATCCAACACCAGAGCGACAAAGAACATGGCTGAATAAGCATCAAGAATATAAAGAGAATAAGAGATTATTCCAGAAACAAGTTGCATTTGGGGAGGGGGAAAAATGTCAGAAGAATACTGGCACATCTGGTGAGAACCAATTCCTCTCCCTTCGCAGTACCCGCGATTAGGACAGCGAATGGAGAAATCTCCACTCGGGTTTCAGTGATCACAGATACATTTAGAGATTATGATAAACCATGTAAAATCGCAGGGTGCAGCGGGAGAGGAGGAATTGGAAACCTTTTTTGGGAAAATAAAAATACCGATTCTCACTGAAGCAGAGAAGGAGGGAATTGAGGCTCCGATAACCCTTGAAGAAATACAGCTAGCAGTCGCAGAGATGGCTAATCAGAAATCGCCCGGACCTGACGGTCTCCCTATAGAAACTTATAAATACTACGGGAAAGTGTTACTACCAAAATTTCTTAAAGTGTTGAATTGGGCAAGGGAGGAGGGGAAACTGCCTAAATCAATGACAGAAGCAACAATTATAGTCCATAATAAAGAAGGGAAAGACCCGTTAGAGACCACACATCCTATAGACCTATTTCCCTCCTCTGTTCAGATGCCAAAATAATGGCAGTCAGGTTAAATAAAATTATCTCAAGACTAATACATCAAGATCAAACCGGGTTTATCCCCAGCAGATCAACTAGCATGAATATTAGGAGGGTATTCCTTAATCTACAAACACCAACACAGAATATGGGTACAAGAGCAGTTATGTCATTAGATGTGGTTAAGGCCTTTGATAGCTTGGAGTGGGGGTATATCTGGCATGTTTTAGGAGCATTTGGCTTCGGCCCATCATTTATTAGATGGATAAAAATTTTGTATAGTGATTCCAGTGCAAAAATTAGAGTCAATAATGATTATTCAGGCAAGATTCAATTGGAGAGGGGCACAAGGCAGGGGTGCCCATTGTCACCCCTGCTTTTGGCACTAGCAATGGAGCCATTAGCCACTGCAATAAGAGTGAATACAAAAATGGAGGGATTTGTGAGACCGATCGGGGAGGAGAGAATCGCACTTTATGCTAACGATGTTCTCCTCTTCCTTGGAGATACAGATCACTCACTCAAGCAGGCAATGAGAATCTTTAGAGAATTTGGTAGACTCTCAGGATTGGTTATAAATTGGGAGAAATAAGCTTTGATGCCAGTGGACCCTATTGTAACTCAAACTTCAGTAGAAACGCCCCAACTGGAAACAGTTGATACAATGAAATACCTGGGAATATATATAACACATGACCCTAATAAATATATAAATAATAACATAGTTCCCCTCCTGTCCAAATTTAAAAATAAAATCCAAATATGGCGGCGTCTCCCACTGTCAGTTGCAGGGAGATGCAATCTGATCAAAATGCTGTGGATGCCACAGTTATTATATGTATTGCATAATACACCAATATGGATACATAAGAAATGGTTTAGGAAAATTGACACTATTTAGAGAACTAATATGGAAAGGAGGTCAATCCAGGATAAGGCTACAGACCCTACAGTTAACAAGGGAGGGAGGTATGGCAATGCCACATCCACGGTGCTACTTCCTGGCAGCACAATTGCAGCATATAGGAGTGAGATCAGAGTTAGGAGGAGATATAAAAATGGGGGACTGATGACATTAGGGGCACCCCATAAGATGGTGATGGAGGATTTGGAGGCCAACTCATTTGCAAACAAATCCCTCACGGTTAAGATGGTAATAAAGTTATGGAAAGCTGTGAAAGTAATAGGGGGACAAGGAGAGACAGAATACGGACCCCTTTGGGACAACAGGAATCTTCAGGAGTTGGAGGGGAAAAGCAAGGAATGGGAAGTGAAAGGGATAGTTAGGCTAGCCCAGTTGTATGAGGGAAAAACCCTAAAAAAAAAAAAAAAAAAAAAAAAAAAACTTTCACTGCATTGAGAGAGGAATACGATATCCCTAAACATACATTTTTATAGATATCTTCAAATTAAACATGCATTAAATGTTCAGTTTGACAGACTGGGACCAGTCTGGTGTAAATCCCCTATTCTCCAGAGATTGGGTAATCAGAGTGGGACCGAAATATATCCGCACATATGTAAAGGAAGTATGGAGGCTCCAGAACATCTTAAAAGTAAAAGGGAAATGGGAGGAAGATCTAGGACCCATATCCGAGGGGCAATGGAAAAAGGTATTAGAGAGTGGACACCTGGTAACCGTTTCGCCAGCTCAGGTTTCATTTTTAATGCTGCTAAACAGGACATATTACACATCAAAAAGGCGGTTTAAGTTTGGATGGAGAACAGATGCAAGGTGTCCCAGATGCCAGGGTACAGGGGATCTGATATGGAGGTGCCCGAAACTATTACAGGTATTGGTCAGAGGTTCTTGATATCAAACGGGACATACAAGACAGCATTAGAAATGGACCCTAGAATGTGTATCCTGGGACTAGGGGAAGGAACAAGCAGAGCAGCCAATATAACAAAAGCAGTGCTCAGATGTCTTTTTCATGCAAGAAAATTAATTGCGCAAAGATGGCAGTCAGAGAATCCCCCTTCAGTGAGAGACTGGGTTAATATTGTTACTGAAACAATATGGAAGGAGAAGGTAGTGTATATCAAGAGAAGGAATATAAGAGAGTTTGAAAAAAAGTGTGGAACCAGTGTTTGGAAAAAAATGGGGAATCCCCTGTAAAATAGAAAAAAGGAATTAAGAAGAATGGTAGAAGGAAAAGTAAAATAAAATAAAAATAATAATAAATAATGTGTTAAAAATAAATAAATAAATAAATGGAAGAAAAGATAATAGAAAAACACATTATGAGAAATGGTAAAGCGGGAGGGGGGGGGGGGGGGAAGGAGGGAGGGATAAGGGTCAATAGAGTGAAAATTATACGGATAATATTTTGCCATTTTTAATTATGAAAAATAAATTTGTATAAGTATGTACACTGTTAATTTGAATATGAAAGAAAATCAATAAAGAGAATATAATTAAAAAACAAAAAGCAAACAAACATGGTGTTCAGAGATTTTCTCATCCCAGTTAACACTGCATTGAAGCCAAGACATATAGCCAAGACAGCTGATTGGAGGAAAGGCACACACTCATATCTCTTTCAGCTCCGTGCCAATTTATAGGATGGAGCAGGAGACAGCTTTGAAGAGCGATAACAAAACACTGCAGATATACAGTATCTCACAAAAGTGAGTAAACCCCTTACATTTTTGTAAATATATTATACCTTTTCATGTGACAACACTAAAGAAATGACACTTTGCTACAATGTAAAAGTAGTGAGTGTACAGCTTGTATAACAGTGTAAATTTGCTGTCCCCTCAAAATAACTCAAAATGTCCTAATTGGGACCAAAGTGTCACTATTGTGTGGCCACCATTATTTTCCAGCACTGCCTTAACCCTCTTGGGCATGGAGTTCACCAGAGCTTCACAGGTTGCCACTGGAGTCCTCTTCCACTCCTCCATGGTGACATCACGAAGCTGGTGGCTGTTAGGGACCTTGCGCTCCTCCACCTTCCCTTTGCGGATGCCCCACAGATGCTCAATAGGGTTTAGGTCTGGAGATATGCTTGGCCAGTCCATCACCTTTACCCTCAGCTTCTTTAGCAAAGCAGTGGTCATCTTGGAGGTGTGTTTGAGGTTGTTATGTTGGAATACTGCCCTGCGGCCCAGTTTTTGAAGGGAGTACATGTTGGCATTCATGGTTCCCTCAATGAACTGTAGCTCCCCAGTGCCAGCAGCACTCATGCAGCCACAAACCATGACACTCCCACCACAATGCTTGACTGTAGGCAAGACTCACTGGTCTTTGTACTCCTCACCTGGTTGCCACCACACACGCTTGACACCATCTGAACCAAATAAGTTTATCTTGGTCTCATCAGTCCACAGGACATGGTTCCAGTAATGTCCTTAGTCTGCTTGTCTTCAGCAAACTGTTTGCGGGCTTTCTTGTGCATCAACTTTAGAAGATGCTTCCTTCTGGGATGACAGCCGTGCAGACCAATTTGATGCAGTGTGCGGCGTATGGTCTGAGTACTAACAGGCTGACCCCCCCCCCACCCCTACCCCTTCAACCTCTGCAGCAATGCTGGCAGCACTCATACGTCTATTTCCTAAAGACACAGAGAAAGTGCACTCAACTCCTTTGGTCGACCATGGCGAGGCCCGTTCTGTCCTGTTAAACGGCTGTATGGTCTTGGCCACCATTATAAAGCTCCGTTTCAGGGTCTTGGCAATCTTCTTATAGCCGATGACATCTTTATGTAGAGCAACAATAATTTTTTTTCAGATCCTCAGAGTTCTTTGCCATGAGGTGTCATGTTGAACTTCCAGTGACCAGTAAGAGAGTGAGAGCGATCAAACATTAAATTTAACACACCTGCACCCCATTCACACCCGAGACCTTGTAATACCAATGAGTCACATGACACCAGGGAGGGAAAATGGCTAATTGGGCGCAATTTGGACATTTTCACTTAGGGGTGCACCAATGTTTAAAAAGGGCCCAAAATACATCCCTGGGAATTACAGACCAGTTGGGGATAAGGGACTATATATATATATATATATATATATATATATATATATATATATATATATATACACACATACATACACACACACACACACACAATATTTTAGTAATGAGAACGGTATCATTAGCAGTAATCGACATGGATTCATGAAGAATCGTTTTTGCCAAACCAATCCATTAACCTTTTCTGAGGAGGTGAGTTGCCATGTAGATAAAGGAAGGCCAGTAGACGTGGTGCATCTGGATTTTGCAAAAGCATTTGACACGGTTCCCCATAAACGTTTACTGTACAAAATAAGGTCTCATTGGCATGGACCATAGGGCGAGTACATGGATTGAAAACTGGCTACAAGGGAGAGTTCAGAGGGTGGTGATAAATGGGGAGTACTCGGAATGATCAGGAGTGGGTAGTGGGGTCCCCCAGGGTTCTGTGCTGGGACCAATCCTGTTTAATTTGTTCATAAACGACCTGGAGGATGAGGTAAGCAGTGCAATCTCTGTATTTTCGGATGATACTAAGCCAAGCCGGGCAATAACTTCTCTGCAGGATGTGGAAACCTTGCAAAAAGATCTGAACAAATTAATGGGGTGGGCAAATACATGGCAAATGAGGTTCAATGTTGAAAAATTTAAAATAATGCATTTGGGTGGAAAAAATACAAATGCAATTTATACACTGGGGGGGGGAGATCCTCTGGGGGAATCTAGGATGGAAAAGGACCTGGGGGTCCTAGTAGATGATAGGCTCAGCAATGGCATGCAATGCCAAGCTTCTGCTAACAAAGCAAAACAGAATATTGGCATGCATTAAAAAGGGGATTAACTCCAGAGATAAAACGATAATTCTTCCGCTCTACAAGACTCTGGTCTGGCCGCACCTGGAGTATGCTGTCCAGTTCTGGGCACCAGTCCTCAGGAAGGATGTACTGCAAATGGAGAGAGTGGAAAGAAGGGCAACAAAGCGAATAAAGGGTCTGGAGGATATTAGTTATGAGGAAAGGTTGCGAGCACTGAACTTATTCCCTCTGGAGAAGACACTTGAGAGGTGATAGGATTTCAATTTACAAATACCATACTGGTGACCCCACAATATAGTGATAAAACTTTTCAGCAGAAGGGAGTTTAACAAGACACGTGGCCACTCATTAAAATTAAGGTTAAACCTATTTTCTTCTAAAGTACGTAGAGGATTCTTTACTGTAAGGTCTCAGCAGGGGGCATCAATGGTTTCAAGAAACTATTAGATAAGCACCTGAACGACCACAACATACAGGGATATACAAGGTAATACTGACATATAATCACACACATATGTTGTGTCTTTTTTCAACCTCACAGATGTAACTTTTGTTGCCAGCAATGTAGACATTAATGGCTGTGTGTTGCGTTATTTTGAGGGGACAGCAAATTTACACTGTTATACAAGCTGTACACTTACTACTTTACATATTCCACCAACTGAAAGGCTTCTCCAGTTTTTTTTAAGCATAAAAGGAAGAAGTTTTTTTTAATCTTAATGCATTCTATGCATTAAGATAAAAAACCTCCTGTGTGCAGCAGCCCACCTCGGCCCCCCTAATACTTAATGGAGCCCCATCTCTGTCCACGAGTGTCTTGGCCGTCCAGGACTCTCCGTAATTGGCTGAAACGGCGGTGGCACCATTGACTAACAAGACTTTGACAGCAGGAGCCAATCAGGAGAGAGAGAGGGTGCGGGGCCGAACCACATCTCCATATCTGAATGGACACACACAGCTGAAGCTGGGCTTGTGTGCCCCCCATAGCAAGCGGCTTGCTGTGGGGGCAGTCAACAGGATGCAGGTGCCAGGAGCACAGAAGGATCAAGGCTGCTCTGTGAAAATCCACTGCACAAAGCAGGCAAGTATAACATTTTTATAGAAAAAAAATTATAAAAATTAACAGACTTTACAATCACTCAAAGCAGAAAGTTTTTTTGAAAAACGTACAACATACTTCTATAAACACCCAGCTAAATTAAATGGAAAACAATTTGTTCTCATCCTTCCGCTAGTGTGACATGAGCCTAGTTAGATAAAAATGGCAGTTAGATCCAAGACAAATAACAAAAAATAAAAAAGTTTTGAGGTTTTTTAGACTTTCTCTGAACCCAAGCACACATATACTGTTACATGAAGCAGTCTGTCTGTCCTTGTCCCAACTCCAATCATCCAATCCTTTGCATCAGCCACACACCAAAGCTGTGTAATACAATACCTGACCTATTGGGGGGGATGCAAACAGATTACATTATTACAAAGGATGGCTCGGCCCCTCAAGCAGCTAATTCCCAGCACGGTCATGTGGGGGACCATACCTAACCAATGCATAGGCTTTCCAAGGTACTGAAGTGATGCACTGGCCCGCAGGCAGGTACTGTAGGGTAAGAGCAGACACCTTAGAGTGTCAGCTACAAAAACAGTGCTGTTTAATTATTTAATAACTTCATTAAAATAAAATCAGATTTAAACGCCAACTTTAGCTTTGCATAGAGCAGGCATGAATCCTCTAGCACAATGGTTCTCAACTCCTGTCCTCAGGACCCACTAACAGGCCAGGTTTGCAAGATAACTGAAATACATTACAGGTGATATCATTTGCTGCTCAGTGATTGCAGTATTCTAGTCTGCATCTCCCCAAGGTAATACTTAAAATCTGGCCTGTTAGTGGGTCCTGAGGACAGGAGTTGAGAGCCACTAGCACACTTTTACTGCTGTGTGAGGGTCCCCTTATTTCCCGCCCTGGCTTTTACACAGGAAGGGGAGAATCTTCCCAGACAGACACAAACAACAATAAAAACATAACAGATTCCGTAATTTGCATCGTTTTTATGGCCATCTGTGTCCCCATTAAAAAAGTTTTGGCTGGAGCTTTCAAGTTGATATATGCAGGTAGATATTACATCAATTACAGTAACATTCTTCAAAAATATTTGTTGCTTTACTCCCCCTGAACTTTTTTCCTTTTGACACCAGACTGCACACACCAAAGCTGCTAAAGCATCATTAGTATAACCCAAAACTAGCACATACTATGAATGCATAGGGCATGCCAGCTAGAATGTTCCTTGCTAAAGCAAGATTACATGTTCCTTTCCTGTATACCAAACATGGAACCAGCAATGGCTACTAGGCCTATGAATGCAGAGGGACCAAACAATTACTTCTCTAAATGCTCCACATAGCTGCTTTATTTTAGTAGAGAATTTATTACCTTTTTCTCACTTCTATTATGTGCTATTTGAACCTCTAGCAGAGTTATTAAGCTAGAAACTACACCACATTAATTATTACTGAAACTCTGCAGCCTGGTGGCTGAATGGGCTTTTGTATGAGTGTGGGGACCCCATGGCTCTTTGTTACACCTCTGCTCTGCCAGTGCACATGTAACTAGTGGGCCATAATCCAATGTATTACTTTTCTTAGTGTCTCAAACCGCTAGCTATACAGAATGAAGTTTTTTTTTTTTTTTCCTATTGCCTACAAAGTGTGAAAGGATAACCTTGACAATCAGATACAGGGATCTTTGCGCTAAACAATAGAAGCTTGGTGAGACCTTGAAATCTGCTTGTTTAGTGAAGTTTTGCAACTACTGCAGTTTGAAATGTTCTGAACATACAAAGCTATTTCTTCTGATATAATGTTGCCAGGAAAAGACAACATAAAATGGACAAGATATAAAAACAGATGTATTGCACAGCATATCATTTTACTGTAAAATCACCGTTCGCATTTATTACTATACAAACACTATGGCGGTGGCAAGTTGTATTGGCAGTGCAGCCCATTATATTTACACACTGTAGCGGGAAATCTATACACTGTGACAAGTTATTAATATTTAGATAGATACGATACAGTTATGGTAAAAGATTATACATTTTCAGCTCTGAAGTTTATTTAAATTATATTAAGGTGGATTGGGTTATCTGTTAAAAAGAAACGTAACCCCCCAAAACAAAACAAAAAACACACACACACAAAACACACACAGTAAAACTGTCGATCTTCAAAAAAAAACATGCCATTAGGCTTAGATCAAAGTCCACTCAACCAACCTAATCATATACCCATTATACTGCAATGCAACCAGACTCAAAGCTCCTCAAACTAGTTCTGGGCAGGTCTGCAGCATCGTGTCACAAGATACCATAAACCACTTAGACCTCTTTCACACTGGGGCAGCGGCAGCGCTAAAGTGTCGCTCAATTTAGCAGCGCTTGGCACCATTTAAGCAGCGTGCTTTTAACCCCAAAGAAGGGGTTAAAAAACTCCTGTGTTGTCTCGCTTCGGAAGTGATGCCAATTCATTCCAATGGGCAGGGCTTTTGGAAGCGCCAAATACAGCGCTCTCAAGCCGCCCCAAAGATGCTGCTTGCAGGACTTTTCCAAACGTCCCGAAAGCGCACCGCCCCAGTGTGAAAAGTTACACTTGGATGAATGGAAGGCGGTTTTCAGGCACTTAGAGGCCATTTCCAGTGCTAAAGTGCCTGAAAACTGCCCCAGTGTGAAAGAGGTCTTAGTGATGTTGGTTGCCACAGCTATAAAAAGGAAAGATGAACCGCATTTTTTAGATCACTGGTTGGACAACAAAAGTGATACACTGCTCTCAGTAGGCAAATAAAGCTTAGCACGTTGTGGCCTGGTGATGCAACTAGAAGGGTTTTTTCTGACATACGAGTCCTTTGGGGAGATTTTTCTTCCCTTCCTGTGTCCCATAGCCAAAACAGGAAGTGAGGAAATCGCTGCAAATTAAAAAAAGGAATCTCTTGGGCACCCCCCAGGTCACCAAATGTTGTATCCCCATTGCAACATTTCCCCAACATTTCACAGATATTGGTAAACAGGACAAATAGAGGGTGAATCTCCCCAACTGGGGTGGAGGTAGCAATAAAGACCTGACAGGTATTCTAATTTCTCTTTACTCTGTTCAAAACTAAAGAAAACATTTTGCCTTTAGTTATACTTTAACGTTTTCCAATAGCTATGTCCAGCAGCATAGCAAGTCTCACTATGCAAAACAAGACCCAGTAGCTTTAATGACATGGCTAAAAGACATAACTGTCGGTTAGCACTTAACAAATATGCCTGCTCACTGCCCAGTTTACTAAATTCCTTTGGGATTCAATAAGCAACTCAAAAGACATTAAGTCCTTAGCCTCGTAAATCTACTTACTGGTCTGCAAGATTTTACTGCTAAAAGGGTACTATAGATCTATAAATGATTTTTAATTGAAGAAATGGTTAGCGCCCTTCAAGAAGATTCAATGCACAAATATGAAAATGAAATGTTTCATATAAAAAAAAAAAACACAAAAAAGAAAAAAAAAAAAAAAACTGAAAAAGAAAACCACAGGCATCTGTTCCTGTGGAGATACCAACAAACAAGTAGGGGCTAAGGTCACCTCTTACAATAGGATCGCCATCTCTGCATATTTGAAAAGATATGTTGCACCAAAGAGAACAACTAGGCTCAAAGTAAGGCAGAGCCACAAGTACTTACTGACCAACGCAGTAGGTCCCGATGGTCACTGAGGATCAAGTCACAGTAGGTGCAGTGGAACACAAGCAGAGACCATATGATCTACACGATGCTTCAAAAAGCAGTAGTAGCAGTGAGATGGGGCTTCCTCTAGGCTGAATGCCGAAAGATAGAATACAGAGCACGCTCGACACTACACCTGATGACGCAAGGGCTCAAATCGCTCAGCCTTATCCCTTACCGCAGTGAATCCAGTAGTGACAGAAATAAAAAAAATAAAAAAAGTGCAAAACTGCACAAAAAGGGATGTAGTTCCCAGGACTACTGCCTGACCAGCATCACACCAAAGGCTGCGTGGCAGCACCAAACCCCGATAGCGGTCAATCGACACAAACAAAAAAAAGGTATGAAAAGTGCCACACTGTAGCAAAATTAATAGGTCTCAACCTCCTGTAGGCGTGAGTTTAAAATTCAATAATTTGTGTCACTCAAAAAAAAAAAAAACCCACACGCATGCCAATTTTTATATTACACCATGCTTTCGCAAACTAAAATGTCAAGCCGTTAAGCCCTTCATACATGGATTGAAATTTGGCCGCTTCAGCAGGGACCAGACAAACTTCAATCCATGTATAAGCAGGCTGGTTGTACACAAGTCTGTCAAAATCAACTTGTGCACAATCAGCCGGTTGGAGAATTCTCTCTTAACCACTTAAGCCCCGGACAATTTTGTTGCTAAAGGATTGCGCGGCCGTGCGACATGGCTCCCAAACAAAATTGACGCCCTTTTTTCCCCACAAATAGAGCTTTCTTTTGATGGTATTTGATCACCTCTGCTGTTATTTTTTGCGCTATAAACAAAAATAGAGCGACAATTTAGAAAAAAAAAAAGATATATTTTTAACTTTTTTCTATAATAAATCTCCCCCAAAAAATATCTAAGGAAAACATTTTTTTATTTTATTTTAGACCGATACGTATTCTACATATTTTTGGTAAAAAAACAAACAAAAAAAAAAACCACAAGCAGCGTATAGTGATTGGTTTGCGCAAAAGTTATAGCGTCTACAAAATAGGGCAGGGATATGCAATTAGCGGACCTCCATCTGTTGCCAGACTACAAGTCCCATGAGGCATAGCGAGACTGACAGCATTAAGCATGACACCCAGAGGCATGATGGAACTTGTAGTTTGGCAACAGCTGGAGGTCCGCTAATTGCATATCCCTAAAATAGGGGATAGTTTTATGGCATTTTTATTAATATATATATATATTTTTTTTTACTACGAATAGCGGCGATCTGCGATTTTTATTGTGACTGCGACATTATGGTGGACACATCGGACACTTGACACATTTTTGGGACTATTGTAATTTTTACAGCGATCAGTGCTATAAATATGCACCGATTACTGTTAAAATGACACTGGTAGGGAAGGGGTTAACCTCTAGGTGGCGCTGTAGGGGTTAAGTGTGCTCTAGTGATTCTTACTGTAGGTGGGCGTGGCTTGGCGTGCGACGTCACTGATCGTCGTTCCCTATGACAGGGAACAGACGATCACTGACATGCCACTAGGAAGAACGAGGAAAGGTTTGATTACACTTACCTCTCCCCGTTCTTCATCTCTGTGACCCGATCGCAGGACACAGGCGGCGATCGGATCCCGCAGTCATGGAGCGTCGGACCGGGTCACGAGCGCGCCAATGGCGGCGCGCGAGCGACCCACAGCTGGGATCTTAAAGGGGACGTACATGTACGCCCTTGTGCCCAGCCGTGCCATTCTGTCGACGTATATCATCGTGCAGCGGACCTTATGTGGTTTATCAGCGATGTTGGCTATAGCCGGCAGTGCTGATCAGTGTATTCTGATGGTGGGGAAGTCTCCTCGCCGTGAGAATACAATAGCGAAGCGAGACAGATTTCCCCATCCACTTCAAGCGCATGGATGAGGAAAGAGAGTCATCTTCTTTCATTCAACGTGCCAGTTGGAGCGGAAAAAAAAAAAAAAGAAAAAGGGACTCCTGTATGGCCAGCCTTAGGTTTTACATCTTCTTAAGGTGCCATTTTCTGACCAAAAATGTAAAGCACATGTATCAAACACATAGCCCGGGTGCCAAATCCAGCCCACAAGGCCATTTAATGGGGGCCCATCACCTCCCCAGCAGCTACAGCACATCCCCTTCCCCTTCCCCCATATCTCGGCATTTGGCAGAGAGGACAACAGAACTCCTTTTGCAGAGCTTGCACATCTGTGCCTGCCTTGGTCCCAGCATTCATCAGACTCTGGGCAGCAAACTACAGCTCTCCTGTGGTCCTCCTCCAGACCCTGCACTTTCTGCTTCCCAGCTCCACCCACAGCTTCTTTCTGGAACAAGGGGGGGTGCACTTTGATAAAAAGGAAGGTGGAGGATTCTTGACTTCTGATGGTGGGGTGCTCTGGACATCTAGTCTTACAGATACAGCTGGCCCATTGAGGGCAATAAAAATGAAGCCCATGATGAAATGAAGTTTGACACCCCTGGTGTCACGGATACCAAGAGTTAGGGAATGTTTTATTATATATAGCCTTCTTTAATAGACATGAAAGATCAACGCCTCCGTAAAGTCTAAAAAAAATGCTGTTATTACTAGAAGAAAGATACATGGCGAAAATAAATCCAAGTCAATGAAAACCATTTGTGTCTAACATGCTATGGCAGTATAAATTGGAAATTATTTTTAGATGGAATAATGACATAAATCCAGAGAAAATATGCTAATGCAACATTACTAATGTTCAGCAGTGAGAGAAAAAAAAAAAAAAAAAACACACACCGTTTACATGGCAACAAGATTACTTTAAATCTGTACCCACACGATTATCTTATACTATTCCAAATAACAAGGATATTTATATCGTAAACTGCTAAGCATATACATTAAATACATTTATGGAAACCTCTAAAAAGGCAGTGTTTTTTTTTTTTTACATCAAATGTATGATTTACCACGGCTGCACTCAAATTTATTAGCAAAACGCTGAAAAGCTTACAAAATCACTGTTTTATTGATCAGTTCTTCCCAAGGCAGGGCCTAAAACCACTGTTAGCAAGACAGAAAGTGAGAGGAAATCTCCCTAATACAGAGCATATTCAGGAGGTGTTACTTTGTCTCTGGCACCCAGCTCAATTCTCTCAATCCTTACAGATGCTGGAAATAAAACCGAGTATTCACTGTGCCATACAATGTACCCTGGAAATAACAAAAAGCTGGGGGGGGGGGGGGGGGGACAAAAGTAGTCTTCTGTGAAGAAAAAAAAAAAAAAAAACCTACTAGCAATTTTTTTTATTTTTAGAATTTAGTTTTGCTTTAAATTTGGGAAATATTGCCAGTTTTTCTTTACACCACTCAGTGGGTTATCTTTCTATGATAAATATCCATTTCTACGGTTACAAAGCAGAGGACAGTAAAAAACAGACAGACGAGGTGTTTTTACATCCCTTCCGATTGTCCACCCAAGGAAGAAGCATGGTGGTGCAGACTTTTTAGAGTTAAAACTGGCAGTGAGGAGGCCTCACAGCCACCAGTGTCGTCTAAAAAGCTCTACAATGGAGCAGCAATGGCTAATACCCATGTATACCAGGCCTTAGACAGAATTTTTCCTCAATTTCAATAATTTTCATAAAAATGCCAATAACCATCAGACATGGTAGCCTATTGAGCAGGCTGCACTGCTCCGCTACAAGCACTCGTATCCCCTGCCCCACTGACTGAAAGGTGCTGCCTTCAGGTGATCCGCTATCCAATCCGTGATATAATATTCCATTTCTATCTTGGATTAGTTCCTTATCTTAACCACTCTAGTAGTAAAGAACCCCTTACACAGTTTGAGACCGATTCTCGTCCAACTTCATTGTGTGGTCGTGCATCTTCTTTAAAGACCTCAAATTAAGTAGTTCTCCAATACAGCTGCCATTTAAAGATTTGTATATCCACTCCTAAGCCCAGGTTCACACTGGGCTGCGGGAGCGAAGCCATGCGAGTTCAGCTGAACTCGCACGATTTCACTCTCGCTGGCAGTCCCGATTTCAGCCACGATTACAAAGACATCTGTGCAGGTTTCTGCACAGATGTCAATGTAAATCGCGGTGCGAAATTGCAAAAAGTAGTACAGAAACTACTTTTTGAAATCGGTGCAGCGCCGTTGATGCGGCGTCGCACAAATTAGGACAGTGCCATTGCTGGCAATTTTCGGCAAATACCGCCATTTTGACATGCGATTTGACATGCCAAATCGCATGTCAAAACGCACCAGTGTGAACCAGGGCTTAGTGTCTCTTCTTCAGGGAACCTACATTTATTTTAGTAGTTGTTCCTTATAACTATGGTCCTCCAGCTTCCTTATTAACTTTGTTGAGCCTCTCTGGGCTCTCTCCAGTTCCAGAACATCCTTCCTGAGGACTGGTGACCAGAACTAGACTGCATACTCCAAATGTGGCCGAAACAAGCCAAACCATAAAGTATACACTGTATGCTTTTTATGCAAATCTTTTTTTTTTCTAAACTTGTTGCAAAGTTTCTTAAGTGGAGAGAAGGTCAGTAGCAGCACTTGCTGCTGCAATCAACACCAAGCCACTGCCTCATCATTCACAACAGTGTTGTCAACCCTAATAGACTCTGCTTCAGGTGGCCATTAGGCTTCCTATCTTCTCGCAGGAGACTGACTTGGTGTGTAGCCCGATGGCCAACTAAAAAGGTGCAATGTGATGTCGCTGACCAATCAGAAACCATCTAGTCTGTCCTGAAGGTGCTGAAGAAGAGTGGCTGAAGAAAAGTACAGCGGGGACCGGAGTAGGGGTGGGGAGGGGTGTCTGGTATGAGGTCACCTTTTCTGTAACAATGAACCAACACTTTAATTATAGCACATTATCTCTTTATTTGCCCATGAACACAAGATAAAGAAGGGTTTTCTAAAAATTATCAAGGATCCTTAAAATAAAAAGGTGTGCATACTCTAAAATCAGTATGAGATATTCTATTTCATTCTTGTTATTAATTATGTATTATTTCTGTTAAACGCTACAATACTGCTGTGTTGCTACATTAACTCATTTTGTTAAGAGCTCACCCACTGTTGTCTAGCTTCCCTGGAGACTAGTGGGTTTACCCTTTCTAAAAGTGACACAGAATATTTCCTTATAAGCCTGACCCAATGATGATTTATACCTCAAGCTTTACCAAATGTATGCAAAAACGCATTATAGTTACCTCCTGCCTGCATTTGTATAGCCTCCCACTCCAATGATGACATATGCATATGAAGTCATTGTATGCTACACCAGAGAATTCTCAAATAGCCTCTCTCATCATGAGTATAGCAATATGACTGGTATAGAAGTCGAAGAAAAAAACACAGCCAGCTGCATACAATTAGCACAGTGGAAAAAGGGCTGTATGTCATAGAATGATCAAGTTATCAGAAAAATATCAGACTGCTAGTTTTACATACAACATACAAATTGTTGCCAGATCTGGCTGAATAAAACAACAATTTTGAGTTTGTGGGTTTTACCCAACCAAGCCTCAGGTATATGAGGGAAGTTATTAGTGATTTGCAAATACAAATAATCACTAATAAGACTGAGAGGGTCAGAGACAGCAGTATAGTTGTAGCATCTTTGGACACACACACACACACAGACTCCAGGGCAGCAGGCAAGTGGCTTCATTCCCTGATGGTCCTTCCTAATTTCACCATTCCTCAGGGCTTGAAAAATCACAGGCGCCAGGATGGCAATACCGACTAGAAATTGCATTCTGGCATCTGGGCTTTTGTCAGGCCATTCACTCTAGGCACTAGGTGTGAGCAATTCCTATTGCTGGACCCCAGGGTCATCTTTAACGTGGGGGCAAAAGGGGAAGCTGCCCGGGGCCCAGTCATTTCTGTAGGGCTCCAGCTCCCAACCTCCGTCCAGTACTGTGTCTCCACTCATTCTCGGCTTTACACTCATTGTAAAAAGTTGGAGAATGGGGATGCAGAGGACACTGCTATGGGGTGGGGGGGGGGGGGGCTGATGTCAAGGGGGCAGAGGACACGGATATTGTTTGAAAATATTGACTTGTTTTTGTAAAGGTGGTTCCCCCACCGGAATCAGACTTACTCCATGTTGTCCCCACTTCAAAAAGGTTGCCTATCCTCGATCTAGACCTATTAGGTTAGGTAAATGCTTTTTTCAATCTCTTGACTTGATCACTCATTTGTAAGACAAATAGGAACTTTTTTTCTTAAACATTACGTGCAGCTCATTTCAGTGAAATTAACTCATCGGATCCTCAATTAGGATCTAAAATACTTCCTTTGTTGCTGCTGTTTAGAATGCATTTGTGATTTACACATTAGTACATTAACAAATAACATCTTCATGTGTTTTAAAGATTAATCTTTCCTAAAAAAACATAATTTTCTACCCAGCAAAACCCATTCTGATAACGTGATTTTAAACATACAAAAGGCATCACACAATATGGTATGGGTGTTTTTACATACATCATTTGTCGAAATATATATATATATATATAAAAAAAAAAAAAAAAAAAATAGTACCTACGACGACATCCACATACTATAAAAAAATACTTTTCCAACTTGTGCTGTGGAAGGTTTGCTGAAAGTAACCTCAGGATGTTGGCTTAAATTAACAGAACGCAACACTGACTTTGTCTTATGGAAGTTTATTTCTTGGAAAGCAACCCAGGAAAAAACATACTTCTACATATAGTAGCAAAAAAAAAAAAAAAACAGCTGGGGAAGACAGAGACCGAAATTAACTGTCTATGCAAACTCTCTAAAAGGAAACTTACTGTATATACTCGAGTATAAGCCGAGGTACCTAATGTTGCCAAAAAAACTGGGAAACCTTACTGACTCGAGTATAAGCCGATGCCCCACTGTTCCCTATTTTACATTGTAAAAATTACCTGTAAAGAAGTTGCGGCGTCCATCGGTCAAATTCCACGGCGTCCATCGTTCAAATTCCACGGTCTCTTCCTGTTCCTTCCTTGATAGACGAGTCTCAGCAGACACTCTCCGCCTATCACGATCATTCTCTCATCCTCAGTTTTCCCAGCAGACACTGTGTTGGGTGTTCCGCCAATCACAGACGTCTGCTGGAAAACTGAGGATGAGAGAACGTTCGTGATAGGCGGAGGAGAGTGTCTGCTGAGACTCGCTCATCAAGGAAGGAACAGGAAGAGACCGCGGAATTTGAACGATGGACGCCGCGGAATTTGAACGATGGACGCTGCAGCCGCAACTTCTTTACAGGTAATATTTACAATGTAAAAATTTCCATGACTCGAGTATAAGCCGAGGGGGGGGACTTTCAGCCCCAAAAAAAGGGCTGAAAATCTCGGCTTATACTCGAGTATATACGGTAGATGGTAAAGTCTCTGCTATTAAACAACAAATATGTTATACTTGCGTGCTCTGTGCAGGGGTTTTGCAGATCCTCCTCTTCTTGGGTCCCTGGCTGGAGCTCCTGGCCCCTCCCTTCTGTCGAGTGCCCCCACAGCAAGCAGCTTGCTATGGGGGCACCCGAGCCGAGCTGCAGCTCTGTGTGTTCATTCAGACGCAGAGCTGTGATTTGGCTCCACCCTCTCTCTCCCCTGATTGGCCGAGTTTCATTGAGAGCAGTGGGAGCCAATGGCGCTGCAGCTGTGTCTCAGCCAATCAGGAGGGAGAGTCCTGGATGGTGGATTCACTCATGGACATCGCTGGATAGAGATGGACCTCAGGAAATATATTAGGGGGCTGCTGCACACAGAAGGCTTTATATCTTAATGCACAGAATGCATTAAGATAAAAAAAAAAAAAGCGTTGACTCTACAATCACTTTGATATATGGGGAAAAAACGTATTTAACAAAACAAAGATGTCTGTCCGCATTGATTTCTTCTTTAATCTTCACTTCCACTAATCAGATTTAAGTTTCAAGTACTAGTCTAAATAGGATTGGTGAATTCCATCTCCATGGATTTTGTATGCTCTCTGTGCTTGCATAGAATTCCTATCACAATCCAAAAACATACTAGTATGCGTGCATATGAACGAGGTGGAACACTAGACTGTAAAACTGAACCAAAGCCGGCCATAGATGGAGCAAATTTATTTCCTGCAACCACAGACCGTGTTGACAGGTGAATCCCTCCCACGGAAGCTGTCCCCGTCAGGAGAAGACATTGATCATTGCTCGTGACCAACAGTAGTTCCTAGCAATAATCACATGTAAAATTCAGCAGGCTGGTTTTACCCAAGTTGACCTATTAACTCTGGTACAATAAGCTTGCCCATACTGCTGAACTGTCCAAGATTCAAACCCAGTCCATAGACCACTATACTATGTACCAATCAAGGGGATTGAAGTAAAGCTCAGACAAAGATCTGCCCTTTATTGTTACCCCCAAAAAGGCTATAACAAGCACTACTCATGTTGAAATTTCTATGTAAAACCCGATTGATCCTTCTCTCTATTAAGAATGTGAAAGTTCTTAACTGCACTTGTACCTCATCAGTCACAAGAAATATATGAGGGTGTCAGGGCTTTATATGGGCATTTATTTTCCCATACATATTTCTCAAGAAGACATTTGCCCATTTATGGCCAACCTGCTGACAGCTTTTAGACTTTCCCTTTGATGACCCTCACCTAGAGATGGCAGTAACCAGAATACTATACCTAGCCAAGAAAAAAAAAAAAATGTACAAGATTGGCCACCCCCCAACTCCTTTGGATGAAAAGTTAAAATTAATCCTACATTTGGAAGGCCCAACTTGTGTAGAAGTAGCCCTCTTAAAATTTGAGAAGATATCATGCGGGTGGTTAAACAACCCAGTGTTTGCACCCCCTGCCCTAATTGGGGACCTTGGTCACACACAAAAAAATAAAAATAAAATGTATTGCATGTTTTCTTCATCAACAAGTATAGCAACTGTTCAAAGATGTAATTACAGTATTAAATCCATTGTACTTAAAGGTCATTCTGGGAGTTTATACCAACTGCACTTGCTACAAAATCAGATTGCTCTCTCAATTACTTCTTGTACCATATGCCATACTGTCTTGTTCTGTAGAATTATGCTGTTCTCTTGGAAAACTGGGAGGAACATTTCCTTATAAAATAATATCTTAAAAAGGAAAAACAAATTTAAAACTGCCAGTTCTAAACACCCTAAAATGAAGCATTTTTAGTAGCTCCTCTAAGATCTGTGAAATTTCAGTATTTACCCAATTCTAAAAATATCATAAAAAAATAAATAATAATAATAATAATTAGGACAACATTGCTCAGTTGAAGCTTGCTCTATTTCTAGTGCATCAAGCAAACATAATTGTCTCAATGTGTTCTGACAACTGTAGCCTTTGTAGAGAACAGCGAGTTCTACGATGACTCAAGTGCACTGAACACTGAAGGTTTCCAGGTGGAGGCAGTCACATCCTCCACCATCTGTATGTAGGGGGGAATGACTCACCTACTGGAGGTTATAGCCTTTACTGTGCTACAGGTGCATTTAACAGCTATTGAGCTCTGGATCACTGAAAGGCTTTCTGAAAGTTAAAATAGGTAATTGAGGCCGGGTTCACACCTATGCGTTGCGTTTTTGAGCTTGGAGTCTTTCCCAAGTTCGCAATCAGTCGTTCAGCGGTTCCATTGCGTTTTTAGCTGCGGACTTGCCGACCTGGGAAGTCTCGCCGCTGTTATGAGGGGGAACTCCACGCCAAATTTTAAATAAAAAAACGGCATGGATTCCCCTCCAGGAGCATATCAGGCCCTTAGGTCTGGTATGGACCATAACGGGAACCCCTACGCCGAAAAAAACGGCGTGGGGTCCCCCCCCAAAGTCCATAGCAGACCCTTATCCAAGCACGCAACCTGGCAGGCCGCAGGAAAAGAGGGGGGGACGAGAGAGCGGCCCCCTCCCTCCTGAACCGTACCAGGCCGCATGCCCTCAACATGGGGGGGTGGGTGCTTCGGGGTAGGGGGGCGCACTGCGGCCCCCCCACCCTAAAGCACCCTGCCCCCATGTTGAGGACAGGGCCTCTTCCCGACAACCCTGGCTGTTGGTTGTCGGGGTATGCGGGTGGGGGGGCTCATCGGAATCCAGGAGCCCCCTTTAATAAGGGGGCCCCAGATCCCAGCCCCCCACCCTATGTGAATGTGTATGGGGTACATCGTACCCCTACCCATTCACCTGGTGGAAAAAAAAAAAAAGGCAAAAAAAACACTACACAGGTTTTTTTTTAAGTCATTAGTCAGCTCCGGGGGTCTTCTTCCAACTTCGGGGGTCTCCTGTGTCGTCTCCGCCGCGCTCTCTGGTTCTTCTCTCGCTCTCCGGTTCTTTCTTCCTTCTGCCGGGCCTCCGCTATCTTCTTCCAGCTCTTTTGCTAGCGGGGCCAGGTCTTTTTCGTCGCCTTCTTCCCTCTTCTCTCCTGGAGATGTTGACTCGTCGCTCTCTCCGGCTGTAATGCCGTATGAGCGGAGCGCATTTACTTTCATAGGCATGGGCGTGGTCACCGGGTGATGACACCCAGTGACCCCGCCCCCATATGCCATCACAGTCCCATCATTCCCCGGGACTGTGACGTCATATGGGGGCGGGGTCACTGGGTGTCAGAAGAGACCCCCGAAGTCGGAAGAAGACCCCCCCCCGAAGCTGACTAATAAATGACTTAAAAAACCTGTGTAGTGTTTTTATTGCCATTTTTTTTCCCACCAAGTGAATGGGTAGGGGTACGATGTACCCCATACTCATTCACATAGGGTGGGGGGCCGGGATCTGGGGACCCCCTTATTAAAGGGGGCTCCTGGATTCCGATAAGCCCCCCGCCCGCATACCCCGACAACCAACGGCCAGGGTTGTCGGGAAGAGGCCCTGTCCTCATCAACATGGGGGCAGGGTGCTTTGGGGTGGGGGGGCCGCAGTGCGCCCCCCTGCCCCGAAGAACCCACCCCCCCCATGTTGAGGGCATGCGGCCTGGTACGGTTCAGGAGGGAGGGGGGGCCGCTCTCTCGTCCCCCCCCTCTTTTTCTACGGCCTGCCAGGTTGCGTGCTCGGATAAGGGTCTGCTATAGACTTTGGGGGGACCCCCACGCCGTTTTTTTCGGCGTAGGGGTTCCTGTTAAAGTCCATACCAGACCTAAGGGCCTGGTATGCTCTTGAAGGGGAACCCATGCGGTTTTTATTTTATTTTATTTGGCGTGGAGTTCCCCCTCAAGATCCCTGTTCAGAACGCAACACATGTGCGAATCAGATGCGTGCCCATAGAACATAATAGGCATGAATTCGCACCTGAGCCGCACCGCAATGCCTAAAGAACGCACACGTTTTTTCGGCAGTGCGAATGCATCGCACATATGTGAACCAGCCTCATTGGAATCAATGTATTTTATAATGTTATGCGAATTGGATGCGGTGTAAGCCGCAACCAATTCGCATAGGTGTGAACCGGGCCTTACAGCTACATTCCATTGCTTACCCTTTGGCACCTTCTTCCCAAGTCAGCCTTCTGGTACACAAAGTTTAACCTGTGTATGTTAAAGCAAGCAACCATGGAAAAAAATTGAACTACCCATTTAGTCTTAAAAGTGCTGAAGAAAAAAAAAACCTGACCATGTAGCTGTTGTCTGATCTCTCACAGCAATTAGCTGCTAGGGAGTTTATTTTATTTTAAAGGTGTACCCCCTAAAACAAAATCCCCTGCAGCATGCAACTCTGAATGCTGTTCTCACATAACCTGGAAGTCATAAAATGTATATATTTATATATATACACACATACATATACACACACATATACACACACACATACTGTATATATACACACACACACACACACACACACACACACATATTTTTGTCCTTACCTGTACAATTAATTTCTTGGGAGTACATCACTGGACACAGGACAGGTTTAATTAATCATGCCCACTTTGGTTATGAGCCACCTTTCAGGTAAATAGACATTGGCAAAGACAGAAAAGTCCTCATTTATAACCCCACCCCGCCCCCTAGGGAAGAGCCAGTTTTGTAGCAAGCAATGCCCCAAAAAATAAAGGGGAGGGACCTCTGTGTCCTATGATGTACTCCAAAAAATTGATTTTGCAGGCGAGGACAAAAAAATCCAGTTTTTGTACATCACGTGACACAGAGCAGGCTTAAATCAATCATGACCACCTGAGATGTTCCAAAGCACTCCTATTGAAGGGAGGGAATCGTAGCCTTAGGTTATATAGAGGAGGACTTCCTGTCTGATTGCCAGTGTCCATTCACCTGAAAGTGGCTCATAACCCAGGTGGTCACGATTAACCTCCCTGGCGGTAATCCCGAGTGTGGCTCTGGGTTAATTTTCAGTACCAAAAGTGATAAACCCGAGCCACACTCGTAGTATCCCTCTAATGTTACTTACCTTGTCCCTACAAATACCCCGATGTCCTCCGGCCGATGCATCCGTCTTTCAGGTTCCGTTCCTTGCGAGCACCGCGACTCATGGAGGCAGAGCCGGCGGGGAATTCAAAAAAGTTTAAAACACAACATACACATAATACAGTAATGTAATCCTAACAGATTACAATGTATCAAACCATCTCACCTCAGTTTTGTCCCTAGTGCTTTGTCCAGTGCCCTGCCTGCACTTTTACCATCCTTTCTGCCTGGTAACACGAGAACGTCCACGACATCCAAAAAGCATCCCATTAGGTCAAAAGCGGTTTTAGACCAGCTAGAAAACAGCTATAGTGAATTAGAATCACTTGCAGAATTGGGCGATAGTGATTCGTGGGAAAATTAGTCATCAGACGCTGAAAGTGACGACAGCGACTATTCTGCGACTGAGCTCAGCGATGGGCAAACTTGGTGCTCTATTGACTGTGTTACGGATCAGGCAGCGCCCCCAAGATTCCCATTTACTGAAACATCTGGTATGAAAGTAGACGCTGAACACGACAACCCCTTGGTATACTTACAATTATTTCTGACCAATGAGGTTATTGAAATAAATGGTTACTGAGACAAAAGAGCAACAATTAGCTACTACGCATCAGAAGTTTCCAAGAATCAGAAAGTGGGAACCAGTGACCAAAGATGATATTTGGAAATTTCTGGGCCTTAATACTGGTATTGGTGGGGAAAACCCTGCAGAAGAAGTGGTATTGGACAATAACATACTTGCTACTCAATTCTTTGGCACGGTCATGTCAAGAGTACAGATTTTTCCTGATCATGAAATATTTACATTTCGAAAAAGAAGAATTTATGAAATTACTCATACTGCACCAAAACTAAAGATCATTTGGGAAGTATCAAAAAGGATTCTAAAGAATTTCCAACGGAGCTATATAATGGCCTACAAGGGAAGGCTCAGCTGGGTAAAATATATTGCATCAAAGGGAGCACAATTTGGCATAAAATCCTACATGCCATGCAAATCATCAACTGGCTACATTTGGAGAAACAGAGAGTGCGGGGTGGGACTTTAAATGAGGTACGCAGTCCAAATGGTTAATAGGGATTGGTATTTATTATGTGTCAATTTTGGGCAATGATACAAATTCATGATTATTAACACAACATACCGTATATACTCGAGTATAAGCCGAGTTTTTAAGCACAATTTTTTGTGCTGAAAATGCCCCCTCGGCTTATACTCGAGTCACCTTTTTGCGCCTGATCTCTCGGACTTTGGGGAGCCGGTACCGGCCGGCCGTAGGTCCCCTGGACATATAGCTCCACTCTTCCTCTACAAGTATGCAAAGTTTCTTGTCCAGGGGACCTACGGCCGAGGAGCACCGATTTTTCAAAACCGGGCACCCCTTCCATAGACTCCCATGTTAAATGGTAATTTCTCTGGTGAATTTGGGGACTCGGTACCGGCCGGTCGTAGGTCCTCTGGACCCGGACCTTGGCACACATATCGCCCCACTCTTCCTCTACAAGTTTGCAAAGTTTCTTATCCGGGAGATCTACGGCCGGGGAGCACCGATTTTTCAAAGCCGGGCACCCCTTCCATTGACTCCCATGTTAAACGTCAGTCTAGTCATGGACACAGTGAGGCATGGACACAGTGAGGCAAAGTGAGGCACACCCTAGGCTTATACTCGAGTCAATACGTTTTGCCAGTTTTTGTGGTAAAATTAGGTGCCTCGGCTTATATTCGGGTCGGCTTATACTCGAGTATATACGGTACCTTCTACATACATACATACATACATACATACATACATACATACATACATACATAGAGAGCATAAATGACACATATCCATGGGGAAGAAATTATGGGTATATTACCTCTTGACTTCCCATTAATTTAAGGACTAAATACCAAATTAATACACATAAAAAACACATCAAATGATTGATTGCAAACCGTACATAATTTGTATGAAACAGTAAAAGCACATGATCAGTTATAACATGATGCAAGGGCCCGACGCGTTTCATGGAATTACATCCATTCTTCAGGGGCAATCATGTGTAAATCTGTAACAAAGTAAATATAAAGAGAAAAAATTGTATCAAATATATATAGGCGTCCTAGGATAACTGTCTAAAAAAAGAAGGCTAAATGGGGGGGGGGAGAAAATAAATCACCCCCCCCCCCCCCATTTGTTAAGATGTACTCACAACAATACTGTCTGCAGAGGGTGCAAAACACATGGCTGGAGATCCCCTGTGAAGGGGCATCTTGTCCGGGAGCTGTGGTTGCGAGAACCGTGGAACAACCAACACAAGGCAACAAACAGAGGCGCAGGATACCCAGCAGGACAAACTCCAGATAGTGACAATTACAATGTCCTATGATGGTCTTGAGAGACTGTTAAATGAAAATTGAATATATGTATAACCAGTATAAATGACAGAAACTATCAGTGGGGGTACAAAAACAATGCATGCATCATGATAATGTGCATCTCCAACCGGAGGTATTGGGGAACACAAGTGATTATATCGATGAGTGCTGGGGTACCCACCTATTGAAAGCTACATGAGCCAATTAATAACCCATGTATGTGGTTTAGAACTGGAATTGTGGAAGTATCCGATTATGGAACCTTGAAATCTCCAAATAGTGACGATTATAAAAAAGGTCCTATGATAGTCTTGGGGGACTGTTAACCGAAAATTTAATGTGTGTATAGCCGCTATAAATGACAAATCTCTATCAATGAGGGTATAAAGACAATGCATATAACATGGTAATATGTGTTCCCAATCAGAAGGATTGGGGAATACAAGTAATTTTATCAATGAGTGCTAAAGTACCCATCTATAGAAAGCTATGTGTGCCAATTGATGACCTGTATATGTAGTTTAAAACTAAAAATTAAAATTATACCCGATTATGAAGCCTTGAAAATGATAATGGGGAGTGATAATCTGGAGATGTCTGCCGGACAAAACTGCCAACCCCGATGGCGCCCATGATAGGTGCACGCGGCACTCGCCCCCAAACCAGTGTTGCCAACCTACCAGATTGAAATTTACTGGCACAACACCCGAAATTTACTGGCACAGCCACTTTTTTACTGCCATTTCGCAAAAGTTACTAAATTACATTTTTAAGTGCAAATTTCAGTATTTAATTCTACAAACAAGTACGCTAGACAAATAGCAATGTGATTTAAAGGTAGATATTAAGGAAAAACACATATTTTTGTTATTTTCAATATAATAAGGGCAAATTATTTAGTCACATCACCCCCTGCGCCACCAACACCCCTGCCTTCACCCCCCTCTGCGGTGCCACAATCTCCCCCTGCCTCCAATCTCCCCCAGGCCCCCTGCCTCCAATCTCCCCCTGCCTCCATTGCCCCCTCTGCGGTGCCACCATCACCCCCTGTCTCCATTTAACCCCCTGCCTCCATCGTCCCCCTCTGCAGTGCCACCATCACCCCCTGCCTCCATTGTCCCCCTCTGCGGTGCCACCATCACCCCCTGCCTCCATCGGATCCCCCTCTGCCACCATCACCTGATGTCACTGTCGGCTGGGCTGTCTGTCACTCTGTCCATCCCGGACTCCCCTGTGAACTTTGTATTGCCTGGATGCAGCAGGCTCCTCCATTCCGCCACCGCTGCGTGCTGCTCAGCCTCCGAGTCCTGACTCCTGCTCCAGTGCTGTGCTCCTCCGCCCTCCTGGTTAGTTACAGATTTAAAATTCTAATACATCACTCACTGGCGCCGCGCGGCACAGCCTCTGTGAAATCCGCTGGCCGAATACACCATATGCTCGGCAAGCTCCAGAACTGCGCATGCGCAGTTCCAAGCCGAACCGATCTTGGCTATTTTTACTGGCATATTCCCGCAACTACGGACATTTATGTACGGGGGGGGAGGTGCCCATTTTTACGGGCTGTCCGTAAAAATACGGACGGTTGTCAATACTGCCCCAAACGCCACGCTGGGCATGTGTATACTGAGTGGGGGAGAGGAAGCCATCCTCCGAGCGACAGCGGCGTCTGGAGTTTGGCGCCAATCCCTCTCACACGCTCCTTAGTTTGAATGCGCTGTCGGCGTGGCAACGCTCTTTAAAGCGAAGCAACACGTTGAGTGCAGGACACGTGACGTCGATGCACAGCACAAGGGCCGCCCCCGCCCCAGGAAGAGGGGGAAGGGGGAGACCCTGTGGGAGTGCATCGCAGTTCGTGAGTCTCGGCTCATAACCCAGACATTGCAGCACCAAATTGTAATGCGCGTGAATTTGCATAAAAGCTAGATATAATGCGGGAAGTGACAACACTGACAGGTATCCATTCCCTTATAGACAGAAAGCCAGGGATCAGTAATATATATATATATATATGGAGGATTGGATGGTGTAATAATCTCCTTGGCCTCTGGGTGGCGGGGTACCTGGAGGCTCAAGGTAGATTTGCCATTACAGTGCTACCCTTTTTGTCCCTTTCCGGAGATAGTACGGCGAGGGCGGGGAACCTGCCGTGGTGTCGATGGGAGGAGATAAAAGGGGAGACGCCCTAACCACGAGGTCTTCAGGAGGATCTTCTTCACGCGCCCAGGCGCCTTAGGCCTGGGTGCTGGCAGTTCCGGATTCCGGCCCAGGCACCCTAGGCCTGGCCGGAATGGAGTTGGAGTCCATCCCAGGCACCTTCAGCCTGCGGTGAGGTACTAAACTAGGAGGCCTGGGGTCCAGTGACTTCAACTGGATCCCGCGAGGGTGGAGACGTCCGAGGGTCCCTGAGGTGGATGGGGCCCATGTCTGAGGTGAGGAGGCCGGGGAGGTTACCCATTCGGAGAGTCTGGAGCAGCATCAACCCAGTGACGGATGGGCCTCTGGTAACTCCCTTGGAGGGACATCTTCCCCTGATAGGAGTACCTTCGCTGCGGCCCCTATCTACGTTCTCTTGAGTCGCTGGTAGAGACTCTCAAGTTCTAAGTCCTTTCTAGCTAATGCTATAGTAACCGCTGGCGAGATCGCAGTGGTTTAGCTAATAACCAGGATAGTGCCTCGACCTGCTCATTCCCCGTATCAAAATGTTATAAAGTCGCAACCAGTTGGCTGCTGAAGCACTGTTTATTGTGAGATGTACAATAAAGCAAGAGTTGGACTGTGATCAGTGTGTGGAACTCTGGTTAATGGGAGCAGAGGGAAGTGTTGACACAGCGGGACTTGATTCTAGACAAAAGCACATAGGCCCGAGGAAATATCTGGTACTGGCCTTCACCTCACCCACAGCTATGGGGAGGACATGGGCCATAGCGCATCTCACCCGGTCGTGTGACATACCCCTAGACAGAGGAGACGGGGTGAGTCCGCTACACATATAAACTGGAAAAGGAACAAAATTCAATCCAAAATACAACTATGGAATGACATCTTCCGTTCTCTCACTCATTGAGCCATTGCTAAATCAGGGCTATTGCGTAACAACCGACAACTTTTATACGTCTTCTGAACTTTGAGTTTCTAAAGCAAAAAAATTAAAACAGATGCCTATGGAACAGTTGGGGCTAACCGGCACAACATGCCACCAATGTTTGGCAATAGGAAGCTGAAGACTGGAAAAATGATTGCCTGGTAGAAAGGCAAAATGATGCCACTGCAATGGCGTGACAAGATACATGTGTGCCTAATGAGTACAGTTCATAATACCTCCACTGTTATGGTACGCACGATAGGTGGGAAAGAAATCATGAAGCCACAAGTAGTGAGACTACAATAACACCATGGGAGGCTTCAACAGAGCCGATAAAGTAGTACTACAACAAGATCTTCAGGCATCTTGAGCAATAGTTGTGAAATGCCTATATTCTGCTCAAAAAAAAAAAGGAGTGACAAGCCTGTGATTCATTTCGACTTCATTTGAAAAGTTGCCCAACAGGTCTTTGTGAACTACCAAAACACCATCAATGGCTGTGAATAGAGCTGGACGTCGTGCTGTTGGCATTGTCAACCTGGAACGCCTGACTGGTCGTCACTTCATGGACTACATCCCACCAACTGAGAAAAAAAAGTCAGCACCTACAAGGATGTGCGTGGTTTTTTGCTCGAAGCGAGGAGGACAGTGGAAAGAAAAATCAGAAAGGAAACCAGGTTCCATTGTCCCGATTGTGACATCGGCCTTTGTACAGTCCCATGTTCCAATTATTATTATTTTTGGTTTACTAAATTATGCAGGGTCTGGTATTACAGTGACTAGCAATATTTCACCCTTGTTTGGCCAATTTCAGTGTTTATGGTTGGATTACATTATTGAATTATTATTATATTTTTTATAATTTCGGGTTTCAAACTTTCATACCCGGGATGTCTACTAGACTCTTGTTTGGACAGATTTAAGCAAGTTATTCCTAAAAATTACAGGCCTACAATATAAAACAACAAATTTCCATGCAAAACAATGTACCGCTTTGACATTATCAGACCGCCAAGGAAGTTAATTAAAACTGCTGTGTCCCATGATGTGTGAAAAAGAAAAAAAATTACCGTATATACTCGAGTATAAGCCAAGATTTTCAGCCCTTTTTTTGGGGCTGAAAGTCCCCCCCTCGGCTTATACTCGAGTCATAGAAATTTTTACATTGTAAATATTACCTGTAAAGAAGTTGCGGCTGCGGCGTCCATCGTTCAAATTCTGCGGCGTCCATCGTTCAAATTCCGCGGTCTCTTCCTGTTCCTTACTTGATAGGCAAGTCTCAGCAGACACTCTCCGCCTATCACGAACGTTCTCTCATCCTCAGTTTTCCAGCAGACGTCTGTGATTGGCGGAACACCCAACACAGTGTCTGCTGGGAAAACTGAGGATGAGAGAATGATCGTGATAGGCGGAGAGTGTCTGCTGAGACTCGTCTATCAAGGAAGGAACAGAAAGAGACCGCGGAATTTTGAACGATGGACGCCGCGGAATTCGAACGATGGATGCCGCAGCCGCAACTTCTTTACAGGTAATATTTACAATGTAAAAAATTCTATTTACAGGGAACAGCGAGCTAGGGAACAGTGGGGCATCGGCTTATACTCGGGTCAGTGAGGTTTCCCAGTTTTTTGGGCAACATTAGGTACCTCGGCTTATACTCGAGTCGGCTTATACTCGAGTATATACGGTAGCTACTTGTCTTTTATTGTAGTCCACTTTATAGTTTCCTTAGGCACTAGTGACTTATCCAGGGCCTCATAGATGAACCCTGAAAAAAACGATGTCACCACTGCCTTTCAGTGAGATGCCATATTTAAAAGTTGGGGTAAAAAAAAAAAAATTTTTTTTTTTTAAAAATCCCCTGTCCTCTCGTGAGATTTCATGAAATGAAAAAGACTGCAGAAGCTTATTCCTATAGGTATCTACATTTGGACTAAACTCATACAGGGCAAAAACAGGTTTACTCAACTGCTGCCCCCACAGCTGGATATACACTTTACTTTTGTTTTCCACTCCATTCAACCACCAGCAAGGAGCTATATGAGCTTCAAACTGCTTCAAGTAACAAACACTGGGTGTCTGAGCCACCTCCACCCAAACACCTCTTTACTGCCTCGTGACAGTTCTGAAGAATCACATGCTATCCATATCCTCAAATACTGCCATGTTCTCTTCAGTTCCATCAGCTCAATGGAGTGATGAGGAAACAAAGGAAAGGTATGCACAGAGGGGTTGGAAGGGGATGCAGCCAAGTCAACCTTTTGTTTTGCCCTGCATTGGCAAAGCACGGGATCACTTCAAGCAGATTCTGCTCATGATGTCCAAACCAGAATTACAAAAACAGCCCGTGATGTGCAAATTATGGCTGCAGTCCTTGACAGCATCATCTACTTAAAGAGGAAGAAAACTCTCAAACTCAGTTGCCACTTTTCATCTAGACCATTATATGAAGTTATAAGCAAACATTATCCATTGTAGATAAGCCTCAATCGCATATTACTTTTTATAATAACTTTTATAAAATGATTTCTCCAGGGTTTAGGCTGCACCATTTTAGGTATTGTTTCGAGTCTGCACTGCATATTACTTCCGCCCTTTCATTATGGCTTGCTGTTAACTGGCGCATGCGTGATCGCGTCTTAACAAAGCCTCAGTTTCGATCCAATTTTCCTATGGCGACCGTGCGCCGCCACTCATAGCCGACCCGACTGCAGAATTGTATAGCCGTTTTGCCGTGTGCCTGCCTGTCAGGCTGCTGTATACGGCGGCTAATCCCTGCTATGGTATGCAGTACGAGACTGCAAATTCTCTCTGCACTTCCTACTACACCCCATGTGACGTCACATGGGGTGTAGTAGAAAGTGCAGAGAGAATCTGCAGTCTCGCGGGTTTTGATCGCAGTGCCGCTGGGAGAGGACATCACACCGCACGGCATCCTATCAATGGATAGATGGTGTAAGGGCACTCAGAGCTTGCCGTGAAAAAAAAAACGGGAGAGACGCGCATACGCTGGTGACGTCACTACACAGAACGGGACGTATTACAAGAAAAGTAAGCAAGTAAGGAGACATCTATAAGCAGCCATCATTAGCATAATTTAGATTTGTTTTTTCTTTCCCTGCAGCTGTCTGCTTTGACAGCAAAAAAAAAAAAATATATATATAAATAGAATTATATATATATATATATATATATATATATATATATATAAATAAAATATATATATATATATATATATATATATATATATATATATATATATATATATAAATAAAATATATACATACATACATACATACATACATACATACACACACATTTTTTTTATTTGATGGTGAAATACAAGCCATGGCTTCAGCTTCATCTCAAAACAGTAGTCTTGTGACAAGCAGACCATGATCAAGTGGTGTGTGCATCAAACTCCCAGGAGGGATAATGAAACTGGTGGGAGGTATTGCATTATTTACAGGTCTGGTGCTGTCTGGAGCCTCTAGTGAAGCACCATTAGGCACAATTACTAAGCATCCCACTGTGTTCTCTGCAGAGCGTACGTGTCAGTCAAGCCAGATTTTGCAGTGACAAAAAAAATAAAAATAATAATAATATGTGAGGACAACCAAGTACACAATATTATTAGGTCAACCATCTATCATAAGCTCCTATTTATACATCTGTGAGCAGATTTCCATCAGTCACAGCCAGTTAAAGGTGTCAGGTTAAAGTGGAACGTTGCCCATAAGAAATTACATTTAAATTTTTTTTAAACAAAAGTTATTTAGCAAGAAACATTCCACATTCTAATAAGGCTACCAAAATTAGTGTGTGCTGTTAATTGCCTCCAGCATTGTTCCACTTTTTTGCTGAAGGCTGCCATTTTGCTGAAGCCGAGAGGCCCTGCAGCAATACAATCAGCAGATCGGCCTCTACAAATTTGGCACAGTCCCAAAAAAGAGCAACTGAACATGTTGCAGAGCAAGGTGGGACAGTGTATTACTGTATTTTAAGCAGTATAGGCACTTATTTTTAAGGTTTTACATATCTATACCTGCAAAAGGGACCAGCCTGAAGTAATCTAGCAGGACTTCATTTCCGGACTTAATACAGGGCACTTATACTCACTCCCCGCCCAGACTAATTTTCAGCACTCTCACACTTTGAATGACATTCACTGTACCCAAACAAAAAAAATTCATTTTTTTTTCACAAAAATAGGAGCTTTTGGTGGTATTTAATCACCACTGGGTTTTTTCATTTTTTTTTTTTACTTCCAATCGCAAAAAAAATTTATAAAATGATAAAATTTAGCAAATGAGCCATTTTTGTTCATACATTTGGGCCAAAATTTATACTGCTACATATCTTTGGTAAAAAATAACGCAAAATTTGTGTATATTATTTGGTCTGTGTCAAAGTTACAAGCTATGGTGCAAATCCTTCAAAATTGATCACACCTGGTGTACTGACGGCCCATCTCATTTGAGGCCCTGAAACTTCAGGACAGTACAAATAACCCCCCCCCCCCCCAAATGACCCTTTTTTGGAAAGTAGACAGTACAAGGCATTTAGTAAGTGGCATTCTGAGTTTTTGTAAGTTGTAATTTTTTCCCACCATTCTTGGGAAACAAAAATAATGTATTTCTTCAAACCCAAAATTAACAAGTTATTTCTCACACAGCATAAGCATACTTCCAATTACACCCCAAAATACATTCTGCTACTCCTCCCGAGTATTTAGATACACATATGCGAGACTTTCACAGCTTAGCCACATGCAGGGAGCACCATCAGGCGTTCTAGGAGCATAAATTACACATCTAATTTCATTCCTATCACACTTTTGAAGGCCCTGGGGACAGTGAAATTACACACAGAATTACCCCATTTTGGAAAGTAAACATCCCAACATATATTCTATGAGGCATTAGGAGTCTTTTGAACATGTCATTTTTTTCTACAAGTTTTTGGAAAATGTGCAAAGAAAAAAAAAAAAAACTTTAGATTTTTTTTTAATTAATTGACAATTCTGTAACAGCAAAAATTACACCCCAAAATACATTCTGCTACTCGTGAACTCTACCTAATTATTTCTCTTAAAGTAACATACACTACAGAAGTTTGATGTGACCATGACTGGTGGCGTCATAAGAATACCAACACAACCACTGTTAAAAACTATATTAAAATACTAAATGTAATAATATTCTTTCAAAAGAAATAGTAATGCTGTCAACATAATATCCATCAACTGTAATTCCCAAAGGACGTTTACATGCTCCCAATGCCTGTTATATCACTTTGATGGGAGTGCAGATCACAGGCAAAATGGACAGAGCCAATCAGAATGGCTCGGAGCCTTATGATCACTGTGAACCCATCAAGTGTAAACACTGGCTGTGTAGTTTTGCTACTAATCATACTTTTTTTTTGGGGGGGGAGGGGGTTTTAGGGCAACTTGGCCATGCCCACTTTATGCTTAAATGTTTTACTACAATGCCATCCTAATATTTGCTGCCAGGAAGCAACTTTTATTATTAGAAATTAAATATTAAAGCTGGAAATATATATACATATACATTTTTTTCCTTTCTTTATATAGTAAAAAAAAGTTGTGAAAAAACAAAAAAAAAACAGGGTCTTCTAAATATCACATCAAATAAAAGCTGTCAAAAAACAAAAATATTAAATAACTGGGGTACACTATAGCATGATCAAAGTACTGCAATTGCCAAATTGGAGCACCGAAAACTAGAAAATAGCATGAGAAAAAAAAAAAAGGGGGGGTGCTGGTATTGAGGCAGTTAAAAAGAGTATTTCAACTTGCAAATATATATTATTCAGAATTATAGTAATGCATTTCACATATTGATTTCAGTCTTCTGTAAGTAGACAAACATGTAAGATTAATGCTTTTTGCCTTCAGCCATAAATTAAATTAATTATTGATACTGTCCGTGTCTCCAGAGGATCAATTGAAAATTATGGCACAGCTACTTTAAATACATTTCCATTTCACCAAGACACTTGTTAAAGTCATACCCAAAAGTAAACTACTTTATTGAAAGATCAGTTAAATGGCAGAAAACAGCAGGATCAAAGATACTATAGCATCCAGACAAGCGCATTCCTCCGGCAACTATGGACCACAAATGAAAGCCTTATAGAATAAAACCTCTTGTTAAGTGGAGACAAAACGACCAAAGTATCAAGCATGTGATGTTAACATGATATTTTTTAAATCTTGTTGCTGCCAACAGATTTTGTAAACTGTGAATAAAGAATTGCCATTTCTCCAGTAATAAAATATGTATGATAAACCAAGTCCCAAGTGAACAGCATAATATAGTACAAGACATTAGAAGCAGAAAGGCTGCAAATATACACATGATTAATAGAGGACACCATGCAATGGAATACAAGCACACCTCTAAACTTGGCTATGCATCTTTCTTCACTATCTTCTACTTTGTTACAGGTTAGAAAGAAGACCGTTAAGTAGAAAACAGACTTTCCCCTTTTGGGTTATACTGGGAAACATTTTGTCAATACGCCCACAGTTGTAGGCACTTTCCCATGTTTAGAACTTCCTAGGACAGCAGGTAGTTGTGTCCACCTTAGAGACCATGGTTTTCTATGGTATACGTACAGTATGTGACTGTGCATTAGCATTTAAAGATTTCCTGCTCCTATTGCCCTCTATACAGTACATTAAGGATAAAGTGCACCTCACTATGTGGTATAAGCTAGGGGTTGACCGATATCGTTTTTTCAGGGCCGATATCAATCTTTCGGCTGCCTTTGAGGCCGTCATCACGTTAGATTTAAAGTTTTTATTTTTACACTGTCCTTTTACTTTTTTTTTTTAAGCACATATTGCTGTCACAAGGTATATAAACATCCCTTGTGACAGTAATAGGCAGGGGCAGGTACTCTTTATACTTTCTATTTTTATTTTTAACTGGCCCCTTTAGGATGAGAGTAAACCCGGAAGTGATGTCATGACATCGCTCCCAGGTTACTAGATCCGAGACCCGAACAAAGCAATCGGCTTTTCTAGGGTCTCTGGCCAGCCAGCGGATGTGCCAGCTGGTTGCTCTGGCCTCCCAGTGGGACAGGAGACCTGGGCTTAGAGGTGGATGGGGGGGGGTACCGGGGTGATGCCTGCAGCTGCAGGCATCACCCTGGTACAACCACAAAGCAATATCGGTAACATTGGTAAGTTTGTTACCGATACTTCAAAAAAAGTGGATATCGGCTGCTCTAATTGGTTGACCCCCTAGTATAAGCAGGAGGCAGCTAAAAGACTGAGGCTGCAACTATAGGATACCACTTGGGATGAATTTAATTTTGCTTCACAGAAAGAACATCAGTATTACATACTAATGGACCGCTGTACATTCTGATTCTACACATTACACACTACTACACTGTATTTACTGTGCCCATGACTGTTAATCCTTCTGACTCAAACACAGGACTTCATTCATCCTCACTGTCCATTCTTTGCCCAAATAGGAATATTTTTGCTAGAAAAAAAAAAAAAAAAAAAAAAGAAGAAGAAGAAGAGAGAGCAAGGAGAGAACAGCAAGTGGGCAAAAACAGCCAACAACCTACCCCAAATCAGAACTATAAGCCAAGTTTCCAACTGATGCATTTTTGTGCTTCATGCCAATAATAAGCAATATCTTTTAGGTCATCATTAGGTGCCATCTTTCTTCAAGCTTCCTCTACTTGTTTGCATTTTTAGTTGTGAAGGGTAAAACTTCCCAAAAAACACTTCACAGGCAATTCCCTTGTTATTTGCTAAATGATGCGTATATATGATCATATGAAATAGGATGCTTTCTGTGATCTTTGTAATGGTGGGTTAGCGGAAATGTGTTTTCCCTGCTAGAGATTTTAAAAGTGTGATTTACACGTTTTCATGTGTCATGCATGGGGCTGAGCCAGGTGCAATTTTATATCCATCCTTGTCGCATGCCAGACTTGTACCACATCTGTGCAAAATCAAGGGCAGAATCGCACCAATTCTGCCCGCGATTCCCAATCGCCCAAAAATGGATGGGGCCTAAAAGATAAAACTGTATTGAGTTAATAAATAAAGCTCAGTTTTTTAAAAGTGGTGTTGAAAACAGCTTATGTTATGCTACGAGGATGCAGCAGTTCGAACAAAGCTGCAGGTCCTAATTTTATTCCCAATCAGCTTGCAGCCCAGGTTCACACTGAGCTGCGGGAATGAAGCCGTGCGCATTCGCACGATTTCACTCCCGCATGTCAGTCCCGATTTCGCACGCAATTTCAGAGACATCTGTTCACAGATGTCAATGTAAATCGCAGTCCGAAATCGCATAAAGTAGTACAGAAACTACTTTTTTTAAATCGGTGCAGTGCCGCAAATGCGGCGTCGCTCCGATTAGGGCGGTGCTATTAATGGCAATTGATGCAGATTTGACACGTCATATCGCATCAGTGTGAACCAGGGCTTAATGTCAAAAGCTGAATTGAACAAGCTGTAGTTAGAAGCCGATTGGCTACCATGCGCAGCTGCACCAAATTGTTTACTCTCCAGTTTTAGTAAATCCACACCAGTGAGCGATCGGTATATAAATCAATATTTCACAAAAAGGAGGAGCCCGGTAAATATTACATAGAAGCAGGCTTTCAACTGTTCCTCCGGTGGAGAGACAAGGGATTGGCTCCTATAATTGCCTTCCCTCTTTACTGCCAACATCCAATTCTCCTGCTGGCCTGGGCCAGGTACAGGAGGACCTGTGTTTTCCACATATATGTGGCCCTGATGGAGGTGGGAGTGATCAAACAGCAATGGCCTTGCTCTGACAAGGTGAATGAAGGCTTCAACATTCAGAATTTTTACAGCCTTGTCTCTTCAATTTCTTTTGCAGCTTGTACAAAGTATTAGTTGCTAAGGGAGGAGTAAAAAACTCAAAACGCATGCATTTTTTGTGCAATTCCATCAATGTCTATGGAGCCAAAACTGCCCCAAAAAGAACATGCTGCATTTTCAAAAACAGAATAGAATTGCATAGGGGTGACCAGGCACCATAAAAATCAATAGGATTCCCCTTGCACAGTGCACAAAAATTCACACAGATGTGAACAGTGTCTTAGCCCACGTTCACACTGGGGCTGCGGGAGCGAAGCCTGCGAGTTCAGCTGAACTCGCACGATTTCACTCCTGCTGGCAGTCCAGATTTCAAAGACATCTGAAACAGATGTCAATGTGAATCGCGGCTGAAATCGCAAATAGTACAGAAACTACTTTTTGTAATCGGTGCAGCGCCGCAGATGCGGCGTCGCACCGATTAGGACGGTGCCATTGCCCGCAATTTGCGGCAAATTTCGCCGATTTGACATGCGATTTGACATGTCAAATCGCATGTCAAATGGCACCAGTGTGAACCAGGGCTAAATCAGCAATTAGCAAAATCAAAGTATGTGCATGTTTGATATATTATGTAACTTATGGACCCCCTGCTGCCTCCCCAATGCACTCTAAATGAGAACAAGCCCATATGAACAATGTATTTCTTACTAAAATGCTGAATTTCAAAGCTCTTCCACAAGGGTACCTACACTATTACTTACTGAAAATCCCCACACGATTTTGCATTTGAAAATCTGGCTCCAATAATTCTGTTAAGTGAATATCAGCTACTAAAAGCATTTCATAGAATTAACCAAAAAGGACAAATGCCAAGCTTAAGATGGTAACTATATATAGATGTCATGACTCGAACAGCTGTATGACCGACTAAGCTTTATTATGGTCTCAAATTTCCCTAGACTAAAGAACATGATATTTTATGTAGAGGTCGACCGATATGGGTTTTTCTCTGGCAGATGGCGATATTTAGAAATCGAGGCGGCCGATATATGATGCCGATTTTATTTTTTTGGGGCAGGTGGCACTGGAACATGGCACTAATTGGCACGTGTCACAGCCGATAGTGTAACTGCTCTTTGCAGCGCCGCGTGTGTGAAATTGTATGGAGGGAGAGGGAGAGGCCCACCCACCAGATCCCATCGGCAGGTGTAGTGTTGGATATCTGGGTCCCGCCCACCCCCGACATTCAACCTTATCTTTGACAGCTCCTCTCTCTACACAGTTTCACACACCGCGGCGCTGCTCTGCCAACAGTGTGGAAAAGGATTCTCCACACTCTGCAGGCAGAGGTGCGGTGACTGCGGTCAGTGTTATATTATATCGGCCTAATTTGGAGAATAAATCGGCCGATGCCGATTTCTCCAAATTAGCCAAATATCGGACGATATATCGGTTGACCTCTAATTTTATGGAATAAAGCTTTAGAAGGGGGAGGGGGGGGAAATGCTTACAATGACATCACCTACCTACTGTACATACTACATTCTAATATTATAAAAGCAAATAGGGGTTAGTGAAAACAAATGCAAACTGACTCTTCCCCCCCCATTTACAATACAGATACTCCTCAGTTAACGACTTACCTGTTTAAATGACTGCTCAATGACCAGCTCTCCCCACCTGAACGAAGCGCTGTACATCATTTGTATTGAACAGTACAGAATTTGTTCAAATTCAAACGTTATTGAGCTGGAGTTTTGTGTTTAGACCTTTTTTCCCCCCACAATACAGTAGTTAAGAATGCTTAAAATATTGGTTTCTTGTGACTCCTCGTTTAACAACCAATTAATTTAAATGACCTGGTCGTTGGAATGGAACCTGGTCGTTAAGTGAGGAGTACCTGTATGTGAAAATGCCCCCAAAGACTATTGGCTTAACTGTACAATATACATAAGAATACTATCCAAAGTAGGGGAGGGTGGCTTACTTTAGGTCATAGAGAGACTAGGCAGGAAGCATAAGTGCACTTTATGTGAAAGTGCACTTATCCTTTAAAGGCAATCTGTCATGAGAGAATGAAAGCTGCCATTGTTGACCTGCTTTTGAGAATAGTTTCCTGGCTGTCATGTGGATGCTTTATTTTCAATGCCGTCCCATTCTGTGACCCAGAACAAATATAGAAATAAGTAAATCTGACACTTTTCGGATACCTCTTTACAGTGTGCTTGTTCTAGGTCTCCGACTAAAGAGTACTAAATTGAGACAGGCCACTTGAATTTTCAGAAGGCAGTCACATCATCATGAGTCACTTCGAGAGCTATTAATTTATTTATTTTTACACCGTTCTGCCCCCGATGGGACAAAGTACCTGTGGTACTTAAAGTTCAACCCATTGGGTTGAAGGAAAAATAGCATTACGTGTGTACCAGGTATTAGGAAGCATCCAGCTACATGGGGCAAAGTACTACATTCAGGAGCAGAACATAATAGAAACATTGTAATGGTTTCTTTTTTTAAAGAAAAACTATATAAACAGTGTGTAGAGAGGACATCTCATGACATCTGTGACCCTCAGTTTTTCCCAGGATCCAGCATCTAAGTCAGTGATTCCCAACCAGGGTCCCGTGGAACCCTAGGGTTCCTCCAGAGGTTGCTAGGGGTTCCTTCAGCATTGGGCAATTTCTGCCTCTCAGATAAAAAGATCACTGGTGTCAGTGGGAACTTATCTGTAAGGAGGTAATTCTTCCCAATGACCACAAGTGTAAGGACCATTCTTCCCACTGACCATTACACTAATGTATCATGAGTTGTAAATTTAAATTTTTTAGCAGGGGTTCCCCGAGACCGGAGAACCATTTCAAGGGTTCCTCTGTGTTGAAAAGGTTGAGAAAGTGACGTTACTCTGACCCAGGGTAAGTATTTGTAAAGGACAGACAATAAAAAGTTTTACTTTAAATTACTAATACATTTTTCTAGTTTTGGATACAGCAGGGAAGGGTTAAAAATGCTTTACTGCCGTGTTCCCTGCTGTGGTTTCAACTTAAATTTTGACTTGGACAGACAACACACAAGAAATCTTCTCAACATGCTGGGAAATCCCACATTCTACGGAAATTACTACAATAATGGTCCACACTACTTTCTCTTCTCCACTTCTTTTCTGTCTATATTGGATTGAGAAATTTAGGGCCACCCCACCTGTTTTTGTCGATTTTACACAGCGTCCCAACTTCCAGTCCATTGGTGATAGTCATTTTTCCCCCTTTGAAATTAGTGCTTTTAAAGTTAAAATAGGCTTGAAGGATATTCCTCTTCACAAACCTGTGTGTCATCGAGATGCTTAAGAAAAAAAGATAATCTACAAAGCTATAATACACAGAAACCATTGTAACAAAAATGACACTTGTGAAGAATATACATTGTAACATAAGTTTGGTTCTTCCGTCACCTAATCTCCTGAATTGTTCAATTCTGGGCAAGGATTTAAAAACAGAAAACATACAAGGATAAGGCCGGCTTATGTCAGACCGGCTGCCATACTCAGGGGCCGAATGTCGGCCAGTTCAACAAAAAACGGCCAACATTTGGTCCATGAGTATGGCAGTCGGCCCATGTGTACCAAGCTTTAGACTAGCAGATTTAGATGGACTTGACTAACAATTTGAAGCTGAACTCCAACCAACACTTAAGCAGTTACAGCAAACTTTTTCGAATAAAGGATTTACATAAATGAAGAAAAGCTGACCATTTCAAGAACACCATCAGTGTTAAATGGTTTGTCTCTAGCCTCTAACTAAAATAAAATATAAAGCTCATGAAATCCCCCAAGCTGTAAAAGAACTATAGTTACCACAATCAGCTCTGTGCCAAAAAACGCAATCAACTGTTCGTTTAAATAAAGCTAATGAAAAACAAAATATTCAAAAACATCTGGATGTAAAAAATGTGTCCACCACCATGTGTCCATCATCAGTGATGCCCTTCATCAAGCAAACAGACCTGAACTCACCAAATACAACATGCCGGTCTTTGTTAGAGCAGCAGTCCTGGGAAGTAATCCTCCGGGGTGTGTGTGTGTGTGTGTGTGTGTGTGTGTGTGTGTGTGTGTGTGTGTGTGTGTGTGTGTGTGTGTGTGTGTGTGCGCTCAGGCAATGGTGGTCTACTTGAAGATTCATGGGATAAAATCGATTACCAGCATGGAATATTGGTTTTATTGAAGAATTTTTTTTTTCCCTTAGAAAACTGAACTAGATATGTTGTAATACTTTGAAAATCAATGAAAAGTTGGATTACATTTGGGTGTTTATGGACACAGGCTGGTATCCCAGCACTTGTGTATTCGTGGACACATTTTTATATTGTATCAAGACACATTTGAGTGTTGGTTTTATTTGATTTATTTAGAACATTTGAGCATTTATATTTCTGCGGACATTTTTTTTTTTGCTGTAGCAAGACAAGTCTTAGTATTTGTTTCGGATTAGCTTGATTTATAATAGCAGCTGATTACGTTTTTTTGATAGGTCTGTACGCCATCAGGGACTTCATAATTATTATTTTTTGGGTTTAAGAACAGCAGCTTATCCACTTTAAATTGTGATTTTCACTATTTTTGATCATTTGGAGGGAGCTGCTTTCTAGCGTGGAGTGGTAGGACTATATTGTGCCTACCCTTTAACTGCCAAGTTTTGGCTAGCTTGGTCTGCTGAAGGAACTTGAAAAAAACAGACTTACTGACCAGATCACAATGTGAGAATAAAGAAAAAAATAGGATTTTTGTACTCACAGTAAAATCCGTTTCTCTGGCATCCATGGACTGACACAGCGTGTCTTATACACCTTTACACGTGGGTTATGTCCCTGCCTGCAGGAGAAGACCTAGGCAGAATGTGAGATGTTATACATACATTCTAAACAGCCAGAGCTGAACAGCCCCGCCCAGGGGGGCGGTCCCTCCGGACATAACCCTCCCACTGCAGTCAGCAGACCTCAGTTCGTAACAAAGCAGTACAAACTTAAAAAGAAGGGTGGGTGCTGGATGCCAGAGAAACGGATTTTACGGTGAGTACAAAAATCCTATTTTCTCTTGTCATCCATGGACTGACACAGCGTGTCTTATACACCTTTACACGTGGGATGTCCCAAAGCAGTGTCAAGAGGGATGGGAGCAGTATAAATGGAAAACCAAAAACTTCACTCCAAACAAGGCAGAGCTCCTCAACGGAGGAGTTGCAACATCAACCTTATAAAACTTAGAAAAGGTATGAACAGACGACCAGGTCGCCGCCTTGCACACTTGTGCAACTGACGCTTGATGTCGGAAAGCCCAGGAAGCACCAATTGCCCTGGTGGAATGTGCCGTAACCGGAAAGGGAGGCGCCCGCCCCTTGAGAGCATAAGCTTGAATGACGGTTTGTCTGATCCACCTAGAAATGGTGGCAGACGAAACCGCTTGGCCCTGTTTTGGACCAGAGACAGCCACAAATAGTGAGTCAGACTTCCGAATAGAAGCAGTAGCAGACAGGTACACCCGCAAGGCTCGTACCACATCCAAAGTGTGAAGCGCAAACTCTGGGATGCGATGGGTGAGGACACAAGGACGGGAGGACAATGTCCTCGTTTAAGTGGAAGGCCGAGACCACCTTTGGCAGAAAGGAAGGTCGCGGACGTAACACCGCCTTATCCTTATGGATGACCAAAAAGGGCAACTTGCAGGACAAGGCCGCCAATTCAGACACTCGTCTAATGGAAGTAATGGCCACCAAGAAGGCCACCTTCTGAGACAAAGTCAAGAGGGGAATATCTCTAATATTTTCAAAGGGAGGTTCCTGGAGGACCGAGAGCACCAAATTCAGATCCCACGGGGGGAGAGGAGGCTTGACAGGGGGAGCACATGGCGAACCCCCTGCACAAAGGTGCTAACCAAGGGATGACCCGCCAGCGGTCGCTGAAAGAAGATGGCCAAGGCCGAAATCTGACCCTTAATGGTACTCAAAGCGAGCTTTTGGGTCACGCCACGCTGCAGAAAATGCAGGATTCTGGGAACGGAATACGTTCGTGGGCGCCAGTCCAGCTCTTCGCACATGGCGATGTAAGCTCTCCAAGTACGGTGATAGATCTTTCTGGAGGAAGACTTCCGTGCCCTTAACATGGTCGAAATGACCGAATCCGAGAGACCTCGGTCTCTCAGCACCTGGCTTTCAATAACCATGCCATTAAAACCAGAGACTGTAAAGCAGGATGAAATATAGGACCTTGAGACAGAAGGTCCCCCCGTATTGGTAACCGCCAGGGAACGTCTGCGACGAGACGTACCAGATCGGCGTACCAGTGACGCCGAGGCCAATCCGGAGCAATGAGGATCACCGGAATTCCCTCGGTCGCTACCCTGTGGAGCAGGTGAGGGAGCAACTGCAGCGGAGGATAAACGTATATCAGGTGATACTGACCCCATGGGGCCACCAACGCAGCCGAGGCATCCACCCAGGGATCCCTGGATCTGGCCACAAACCTCGACACCTTGCGATTGAGTCGAGAGGCCATCAGGTCCACATCCGGCGTGCCCCACCGTCTGCAAAGGAGTTGAAAGACCTCTGGGTGCAAGGACCACTCTCCCTGGTCCAGCGTCTGGCGACTTAGATAGTCCGCCTGCCAATTGTCTACGCCCGGAATGTAGACGGCCGACAGAGCCGGCACGCTTCTTTCGGCCCACCTCAGGATGCGGGCGACCTCGGAAGCCGCAGCTGAGCTCCGAGTCCCCCCTTGATGGTTGACATACGCCACTGCTGTGGCGTTGTCCGATTGTATCCTGATGGAGTGACCCTGTAGTTTCTCCGACCATGAGGAGAGGCACAGTCTGATTGCCCGTATCTCCAGCACATTGATCGGTAAGAGGGCTTCGTCCGGAGTCCAAAGCCCTTGGGCCGACAGGACTCCCCAGACTCCCCCCCAGCCTGTCAGGCTGGCGTCCGTCATGATCACCGTCCATTGGATGGGGAGGAACGACTTCCCGGACCGAAGAGCCGGGGACCTCAACCACCACGTCAGAGACGCCCTGACCAGGTGACTCACCTGGATCTGAAGATCCAAGGACAACGGGGATTTGTCCCAAGTGGACAAGATCTCTTTCTGTAAAGCCCTGGTGTGCGCTTGGGCATAAGGAGCGGCCTCGAAGGAGGCCACCATGAGTCCCAGGACTCTCATGCAAAAGCGGATTGACGACCATTTTCGGGACGTCAGCACCCGTACTGCAGACTGAAGTGTCAGTAGTTTGTCTGGAGGTAGGAAGACTCTTGCCTCCAAGGAGTCCAGAATCAGACCTAGATACTCCAGACGCTGAGTCGGGACTAGAACCGACTTCTGAACGTTCAGGAGCCACCCAAACTCCCTGAGGGTCTGACTGACGATAGTCACACTTTCTTCCAATTCTGAGCCACTGTCTGCTCCTAGAAGGAAATTGTCCAGATAACCCACGATAGCAATGCCTCGCTGTCTCAGCAAAGCTAGGACCGGAGCAAGCACCTTGGTGAACACCCTCGGTGCCGAGGCTAGGCCGAAGGGAAGAGCCACAAATTGATAGTGGACTTCGCCGACCGCAAAGCGCAGAAACTTCTGGTGGCTTGCGCAGATCGGAACATGCAAGTAGGCGTCCTTGATGTCCAAGGATGCCAGAAAATCCCCTTGATGGAGTTTAGCGACCACCGTGCGAATGGATTCCAATGCGGAATTTTTGCACCTTCACGAAGGCATTCAGGGCTTTGAGGTCCAGGATTGGCCGAACCCCGTCCTTTTTTGGAACAAACAGATTCGAGTAGAACCCCTGAAACCTCTCCTGGGACGGAACCGGCACAATTACTCCGGACCCGATCAAATCCTGTACAGCCCCCAAGAGGGCTGCCCGACGGGCAGGAAGGAGAGGGAGATTTGAGGGAAAGAATCTGTCTGGGGGCCAGGAGCGGAACTCTATTCTGTATCCTGAGGTGACCACCTCGCACACCCACCGGTCGGAGATCCGGGAGGTCCACCGATCCGTGAACCTGCGAAGTCGTCCCCCCACCCCAGAGACGGGCGGGGGCAAGACTTCACGCGGAGGCGGGCTTGGGAGCCGGCTTGTTCGGCTTACGCACCCAGGGGCGCTTGTGCCCGCCAGCCGCACTGTTGTCAGTCTGGGATGGCTTACCCGTGGACTGACGGACGAAAAAAAAACCTTTTTTGCTGGAAAGGAAGGACCCGGTTTACGTCGGGCCTCCTTACCCTTGATAGTTTGAGGAAGGAGAGTGCTTTTACCTCCCGTGACATCCTTGATGATGTCATCCAGAGCAGCACCAAAAAGTCTACCACCCTTAAAAGGTAGATCCGTCAGGAGCTTCTTAGAGGCTAGGTCAGCAGACCAGCATTTCAACCAGATGAGACGACGCAATACCACCGCCGAGACAGAGGCCCTGGATATTAAAAGGGGCCGCGTCCAACGTGGCGTCGCACACATATATCAGACCCTGCACCATCTGGTGGGCCAGAGCAATAGTGTCTGGAGGAAGGTTATACTCCTGCACAGTTTGGTGCAAAATTTTTGCCCATTCCGTGAGTGTCTGAGACACAAGGGTCGCCGCTACTACGGGCCGTAGGGCGGATCCCAACAAGGCGAACATGGCTCTACTCACCACTTCTGACCTCCTGTCAGTGGGGTCCTTAAACGCAGGAGTCCCCTCCATCGGGAGAGTGGTGGCCTTGTTTAAATGGGCGACTGGAGGGTCGACCACCGGGGGAGAAGCCCACTTTTTAAGCAGGGCGTCTTCAAAGGGGTATCTAATAGACAAACGCCGCGGGACCATAAAAGTCTTCTGCGGCTTTTCCCAGACCTGGTCAATGAGCTGGTCAAAGAAAGGTACATATGGAAAAACCTTTTTAGAAGGCTTGGTCTTAAAAGAACCAAAGGAGACTGTATCCGCCTGAGGTTCTGCGGTCGCAGCATTTAGCTTGAGAGAGTGTCCCTCACAGCATCAATGAGTTCACTAACAAGCGCCCTGTCATTTACTGACTCAGAACTGGAGTCTTCCTCACAAGGAATGTCCTGTTCAAAACCATCCAAATATTCAGAGCTAGGGTCCTGAGCAGCAATAGCTAGGCCCATATCTGAATCAGAGCACTCCCCTTGTGGAGATAAAGTGGGGAGAGGGTGCTTTTTTGCTCCCTTGTGCTCACACACAGCTTCCATCCTGGTCAGAAATGATTCCAGGACTGCCGACAACTGGTCCATAGGGACCGCAGGTGCTGGAGCACTGGCTGCTGCCTCTGGCATGTTAGGGGAAGCTGGTGACTGACTCCATAATGTCCCTCTCAGACCACCCACAGGCTGTGCTGACTGAAGTAGGGGAATGCCCAGGGAACCCACCAACCTGACCAGGACCGCTCGGTTCCGCCGCTCTGTCTCACTGCGCCGCGCTGCTCAGCGTGAGTGAGCTGAGAGGAGAGAGTGTGAGGAGATTCGCGCCGTTCCCAGCGGCGCTAGAGGCCAAACTAGTGCCAGAAAAACGTGCGGCTACAAGAAAATGGCCGCCGCAATGTGCTCCGGCGGGCCCCGGCAAGATGGCCGCCAATGTAAAAATCAGCACACACACAAAACATGGCGCCGAACGGCGCCCAGGCCCCTCACATCCAAAAACAAAACAGCCCCAGCGAATGCAGAGCAGCATGAGCCCCCCCCAGGACAGTATGGCCCCCAGGCACCCCCCACAGTACAGCGTCAGCACTAGTGAACAGGGAGTGACATTAAAAAACACAGGGGGAGACAGGGAAATCCCCCCACACAAGAAACACACAGCATGTACTCACCTGCAGCCAGGAGAGACTACTTACCCGTCCCCTGAGGGACCCGCTGGTGTGTTTCTGACAGAACTATCACAGTGCGGTACTGAGTAGCTGTCGGCCCGGTCCACCGCGAAAGATACAGCCGGACTGTTCTATCTTGAGAGGACCGCGGAGCTGGAAGCCCACCGGCCACCCCTGGAGTCGTGGGGCATGTCGTGAACTGAGTCTCACGCACACAAGGCGAGGATCAGCACGCTCGATGGTCGGACAGGGAAGACTACGAGGATATCTTGTACCCAACCTGTTGCCCAGCCGACAGTTGATAGAAGATCTCAAAAGAATAAAATAGGAAAAAAATTCCCAAAGGAATAAAAATAGGTCAGGAGACTGGCTCCTGAGAGAGCCACGTCTTCTCCTTCTGCTAGGCAGAAAAAAACTGAGGTCTGCTGACTGCAGTGGGAGGGTTATGCCGGAGGGACCGCCCCCTGGGCGGGGCTGTTCAGCTCTGGCTGTTTAGAATGTATGTATAACATCTCACATTCTGCCTAGGTCTTCTCCTGCAGGCAGGGACATAACCCACGTGTAAAGGTGTATAAGACACGCTGTGTCAGTCCATGGATGACAAGAGAAATATAACTTCCTTTCTGTGCATCACCCGAGGCTAGTAACTTTATTAGGTATATGGAAGGGTTTAAAACCACTTTAATATTGCTTTAAGTCTGCAAGCCAAATGCAGAGCAACTGATGCATGACTAGCTGTATGGTTTAGCAATCTCTGTCTTTGAGGGTTTTCAGTCATCAATCACAAGGTGTTTACTAACATTAATTCAAAAGCAACTGGACATGCCGTCTAATCAATACAACATTACTCTTACTCATTCCAGATGTTTTTCGTTTCAACTGACGTAAAGATTTCCACTGACATTTAAACAAGAGCTCCATAAAAAACAGCTAAATACATAAATACATATATGGGAGCGGTTTTATCTGCCAAAGGAGTTGTAATCCTGTCCATCCAGTTTTGATTTTTACATAGCTCTGTCACACAACAACATCAGGAGACCTGATTTTTCCATGTAGCACACAGATCCCTGTCCTGCTTACCTCCACTTGCAGGATAGGACACATCATGCCACATGCCCAGTATCCTCCATTGTGTAGAGGGTGAGCGGTGTTAACAGTTTTGGGGCCTGCAGCGAGTTACCTCGTTCCACTGGTTCTCGTCCCTAGAGTGTAGGGAAAAGTCTATTTTCTCTAATAAGAAGGCCAATGTCCAGACAGTGTTAAACTCCAACAGACAAGTTTAATTTTCTCTTTGCTAGTAACTTAGTAGGAAAAGTTGAAGATAGAGATAGAGTTGGATAGGGAGGCAGGCGGTACCCATTTACCCTTGTCGCCACTGTCAGCCTGAGTGGGTTTTGCTCACCCGGATAGTTCCCTCTCACGGTCCTAGCAGCCGGAGTGGAGCACGAACAATTACTTTAGCTTTGTTTCTCCTAGGGACGTGTTAGGAAGATCCTCTGCCACAGAACCTTTTAGCTCCCAAGTCCCGAACTTTTCAGCACTTGTAACTAGAGACCATAGGTGCCAATGGGGCTTATGGTACATCACAGAATCCTTCCCTCTGACAGGTAACCAGGCCTCTCCCGAGACGGCGACATCCTTCACCGATCCCCTTAGAAAGGTCCTCCCCTGGTTGCCTCTCCTTCAGAGAGGGTCACCCTCCCACGAGCACCCTGGGATTCTGCTGCTTGGTTGTAGGCCTCAAAAAAAAAAGGTACTGGGCCCTCGGGCTAAAGGTGCCCGGGACCCAGCACATACACATGCACCCCTGGCCATGAGGGCCACCGAAGGAGGGGTACGTGCCGAGGACGAAGAACCCTGCACCAATGACGTCTGCCCATTAAGTACCCTCTCCCAGCATGCACAGCAGGCCGACCACGCCCACTGCACGACCGCCAAGAGAGGCCACCCAATCACGCTGCAATGTTTCCTGTGGTTCAACCTGGGACATGGGCAACAGTGCCACCTGCAGGTCAAAGGGAACTGTACGACCAGACAACATCACAGCAGAGCAGAGTTCAATCCTAAAGAAACCAAACAGCCTGAGCCAAACTAATGCTCAGGCTACCCCCTAAATTTCAAATATAGCAACCCCCAAAATATGGGGACCCCACTGCATCAGTTTAAAAGGATGTGCTGTTATGAAGCTACTAGGAGTGCACATGTATCCCGAGCCATGTGCCGAATAAAATTCATAAACCAAAAAAAAAAAAAAACACCACTCCATTTAAAAGCCTTGTTCCAATTTATTGAAGTATCCATTGCACAGACTGTTCTACCAAGTTTTTTCAAGCACTACCACATTTCACCCCACTTATTTGAGTAAAATAACGTTGTTTGACTTATGTTTTTACCTCAGAACCTTTGGATGTGGCTGGGTATGAAAATCACTGAGATACAATGTTGAAATTCTTAAAAATACTCTGGATTGGCTAGGATAGTTCTCTGTTCAGATTATCCTATATTCTTTTCTATCTGAGGTTTCTGCTGAAACTTCTGTGTTCTATTCTCATCCTGTAAATTTCACATAAGCCAGATCTGTGTTGATATGACAAGCAGTGAATTCATATTTATTATAGAGGATTTATATAGTGCCAGTAGTTAGCGCAACCCCTAACAACATGAGGGCAGACAGTACAGTTACAATACAATTCAATACAGAAGAAATCAGAGGGGCCGTTAGTCCCCATTCACACAGGGGCGACTCGTCGGGCGTCTCAGCCGCCTGGCGAGTCGCGTCCCATTCTGTACAATGGAACCGTTCTAAGCGGAGCGACTGAAGTCGCTCCGACTTAGAAAAAGGTTCCTGTACTACTTCAAGGCGACTTCCATTGACTTCTATACAGAAGTCATTTTGGAAGTCTGCTTTGAAGTCGTCTTGAGATCGCCCAGCACAGTCGCGGCACAAGTGTGAATGGGCTCTTAGAGCTTACAATCTAGAAAATATATATGCTTCAAATAGAAGAACCCATTTCAATTTTTCTGTTTTGACAGTTTTAAAAATTCACAATACATTGCAATGAGTTTTATTTGCCAAAGAACTAGATAAAGTATGCAAGAATGTGTGCTGGATTTGTAACAGAAAAGACGCGGGCCAGATGTCTTTAAAATGAGCTGGCAATGTGAACACTCTCCAGTTATATTGATAACAATTCATTTTTTTTCCCCAACGTCTTTATTTAAAAAAAAACTTAGAGAGAGGGCCTTGTGCTCCAAGGTCCAATTTTTCCCCTTAGTTGAAACTGAGTAAAAGTAACTTTCCTCAAGCTTCCGCAGTGCTAACCAGAACCCGCTATGGCAGATTCCTCAGATCTTGATGGATGAATTGTGGTCTATTTTGCCTTGGTACCACAGGGAAAAGGTAAAAATTACCTGATTTTTGTACCCCTACAGGTCTTTTTTTTTATTTATGCAGCAATTCAGCAAAAGGGGGTACTTAAATGCTCTGGTTTCCATGATCAATGGGCAGGAAAAAAAAGTGTCGGTTCGGTGGAGGTAACTCTGATATTTAGGGTTACCCCCTCACCTCCACAGCCACTTTTTTTTGCCCGCTGATCGACACAATTTTTTTACCAACCATTGGCACTGGGGTATTTCTCCTTGTACTGGTACCAGATAATTTTATCCTCCCCATACCGTAGACAATGGAACATTTTTTCTTACCTTTGGGGCAAATTCTTTTTTCCTTCCAAAGCCCTCTTATAATGGGGCACTTTTCCTCCCACTCACACCAAGGTATATTTTCCTGTTGCTGACCATTGACACAAGTCATTTTTTTTTTACTCCAACTGACACTGGGCCATTTTATGCCATAACGGACCACTGACACCTGGTATTTCTTTCCTCCCACTGCCTATAGGTCATTTCATTATCTGACCGACTACAAACACTAGGCTATTTTTACCTCTCACAGACTACAGGCGCCCGACATTCTTTTCTCCCACTAACCAGCAATATAAGAGGCACCGTGAGACATGCTCCCAACTGCTGCACATACAAATGTTGTATGTTACAGAGTCCTAACTGCTGTACTCTATACATGATGCCGTATGGCTGATCAATGTGTTTATTGTATCAGTCTCTGGTTATGTTTCCATTTTATGTTAATTTAACTTATGCTAGGTTTCCGCCTATTTTGTTTTTTAAGATTCTTTAGGTTTATGTGCATCTGTAAAACTGACTCAAGACACATAAATTATAAAGTATTTTGTGGATGCAAGGACTGACAAATCGTCACTTTCACGTGACTTCATCGGAGATCTCCGATGAAGTCACGTGACAGTGACGATACGCGTGAGACACAAGGACACCGAAAGTGACGTTTGCACGGCGCAAGCTCGCTGCTCCTTTTTGATACACACTACATTACTGTATTAGAATGTGAATACCCCGTTTGTTATATGTTTGAATAAACTGCTGAGTGTTTAAAACATATTACACTAGAGAGCCTCCTCTATGTTTTCTCTACCCTGCCTGGAGACACACTTCGGAGCTGTCTTACCTTACTGACCACCCAGCCTGGAAGGAAGCCTTACCCCTAGGTGCCACACTACTGGAAGGACGGATAGGAGTTATCCCCTTTACCCCCGAGTGATTCCATTGGTTTTATTGAATGCTGCCTACCTTGCAGCCGTAAGGTAATTTGCTAGCACACCTTCGGGTGTCACCATACACCGAAGATTCACCAACAAGTCACCTTGCCACCTGCTGATGTCATTTAGCATCCAGCACTTTACTTGCACCTCGCAATTTCTTTTGATTAAATTGCATCACCTCTTGGACCGAGTCGCAGTTGCACCATTTGCACTTTGTAATAATTGAACAATTTTGTGGTTCCATCCACCATTCATACGATGTGATTTTATTCGCATTTTACAGTTACCTATTTGTACTCTTATTTAGTTCACAGTTTTATTCATCCATCGTTGTTGTATATCAGTTATGTTCACTCATTCATTTTGATTGGCGCATAACACTATCCTGCGATTTCCTCTGCGACTGCATATTATATTATCTTCAGGTTGTGATTTTATTTATGCACCCGAGTCACCTGATCTGCACATTTATTCAGTTCACCTTTGGATGCACCTCATCTTAGCATTTATAGTGATTTTTTTTTTTCAGTCTATTTGCATATTCATTTATCAATTATACTATTTTGGTTATTTATACACATTGTACCATTTACACCATTCTATGCTATTGGAGCGCAACACCATGTCTTGATTTTTTCCATACTTCTAAAGCCACACCCAATGTGCAGAAGAATATAGCTACATCCAATTATTGTGGCACTGCATACTTGACGCCCCTTCTCCTGCCCCAGGAGCCATTGTTTTTCAAGTTCCAGTATTGAGGGGGGATGCTTTTCTGATCTTTCACCAGTTTTTCAAGTTTACAGTAGTTGGTTATGGTCTTTGGCACAAGCAGATGGTAAGACATGCATTTTATAAGGTTAGTTTTAAATGTTCTGTAAAGTGTAGCAGAATATATTTTGATGCACTGTAAATTGCTAAACCTAGGTATTTTTTTTTTTTTTTAATTGCCTATTAACATCAGAATAATTTAGAGAAATACTTTTCTTACAATTAACATATCCATCCATTTTGTAGGGTGTAGAATAGATATCTGTAGTTGAGACATGTTTGAGCATGCCATTTGTACAATTATATAGAAAAGCTACCAAATTCACATATACTAGTTATATCATGCCTTTGAAAGAATGTTGGCTGGAAAAGGTTATATTTACCATCAAAGACCATTTACACATGCCAAGAATAACTGAGCTTTGTGATAAAGACAAAATCATTGTCATAGGGAAAAGCTGAAGTCCAACTCTAGACAAAAAAATGTATTTGGTATATAGAGGGGATGTGGTAAATCCACTTGCCAAATGTAGAAGAAAACTTTCCAGCAGAGGCACAGAAAGCAATTCTAGCACCTGAGAAGAGTTTGTTATTTATGTCATGATTGGATGAATTCCACTTCTGTGCTATGTGGTCACAAGGAAAGAAAGTGAGGGGGCATCTAGCCAATAAAGACGCAGAGAGCTAGAAACACCTGATAGAAGGTTTATCAGTTCCCTTATCCGAACCCTAAAAAAAAAAAATTAACAAATGGAGGTATGGTTTAAGCTCTCCACCAATTATGGGACTTTACAATATTGACCAACAATGATAGTACAGAGTTTAAGAGCTTCCACATGAGAAGACCCAATACTTGGCTGTTCTCCAGATCTTAATGCACACCCTAGAGAATAAAATGGTGGTCGAAGCAATACTTTATGTCACACCGTATTTGCGCAGGCTTACAAGTGCAATTTTATTGGAAAAAATACACTGACAAAAAAAATAAGACAACAGAAAAGTTAGATGTTACGCTGAGTAAATTGATACCCAAAATGTCAGGCTTCAAAATTGCGTCCACTCATGGAATGGTGACAAACTTTTGCCCTTAAAAATCTCCATGACATTTAAAAATTTCTACAGGTTACCAGTTTTGAGTTAACTCACTCACATGTGTGGTCTGAACACCGCTTTCCTATGCAGGCGCGACTTGCGTATGCGTTCGCTTCTGCACATGAGCTCAGCGGGACAGGAGTGCTTTACAATTCTTACTTTTTTTTCTTATTTTACCATTTTTTTTTATACTGTCCTTTACATTCCTTGTAATGGTAGTAAAAGTGACCAATTTTTTTTAAACATCCCTTGTAAATAGAAAAAAAAGCATGACAGGACCTCTTGAATGTGAGATCTGGGGGTCAAAAAGACCTCAGATCTCATATGTACACTATAATGCAATAAAAAAATAAAAAGTGATTTTATTTTTAACAAAAAATAAAATAAATTCCTATTTAAGCGCATTGGGCAGAAATGATGTTTGAAGTGCTATGCTGTGGAGTCGAGTGAGGGACATCTTTCCCTCACTCTGCATCCAGCCTCACAGGGGAGCCGACGCGATCGTCTACCGACGGCTCCAGTAAGCGGCGGAGATGATGGGAGCCCCTCTCCCGCCACCGATAAAAGTGATTTTGTGGCGAATCCGCAGCCGAGACCACTTTTATCTGAACGTCAGTTGCCTGCCATTTTTTAAAATACTGCAGTTATGGCAGCTAGCTGCTGCCATAACAGTATTTAGCGTCAAAGTACCAACATAAAACGACGACGGCTGGTCCTTAAGTGGTTAAAACAAGTCCAATCCAAGGAGGCCCCATCTCATACCTTACAGCAGGGATAAGCAATTAGCGGACCTCCAGCTGTTGCAGAACTACAAGTCCCATGAGGCATAGCGAGACTGACAGCCACAAGCATGACACCCAGAGGCATGATGGGACTTGCAGTTTTGCAACAGCTGGAGGTCCGCTAATTGCATATCCTTGCAGGATTTTAAGTATCTGCTACTGACGGCTTGGTGTCAGATACCACAGCATACCTTCAGAGGGTGTAGTAGCATTCAAGCCTTTGCAAGTCCACGTTGTTTTGATGGCAAAGGGGAGACCTTCTCAATATTAGGTGGGTGGTCCTAAAATGATGGCTGATCAGTGTAAAATTGAGGTTAAAGTCTCTAGTTACCCACCTTTCCACTCTCCAGGATGGCCACTCCTGTTCAAATCTGTTTGATAGACATGAGTGGAAACCAATCAAAAAAATTGCTCAATAGAAACCATCTGAGGAATGTTTGCCACAGAAGGTCCTCCTCTGTAGTTAACTCCATTTTGGAAAGTGTACTGCAGATTGGTTGAAAGTTTTACAAGCAATAAAAGCTGCAAATTCCTGGCATGTTCTAACAGTATTAAATGAGGTTCTGCAATAGTAGGGCATGGGAGCAGAGTCATGGGAATGATTCCCTACTTCAACTTTGTAAACCTATGAGTGAAGTCCAAAATTTGAATTGTGAAAACAATTTTAATGGTTACACTTTAAAGGACCACTATAACCAGAAGAAAGTTTTTTTTTCCCCACCAAAAAAGTCATGCATACAGTATGTACCCATTTAAAAATGTATCATAAAAAACTACAAAAGCCTCTTTTAAAATGCTAACAATTTACACAGCTGCAAGACATATTAGATGCTATGTGGATGAGATGGAAAGCTGGAGTGGTATTTCCTAATTTTCCCCTAGACAGATCACATCCGGAAAAGTAGACTCTTAAAAAAGGAAGAATTTTCCTTTCTCGTTCCATATTAATAGGCTCTACACACTTAGGACACTAGACTAGTAGTATACTGCAATTATGCATAATAGCAGTAGTAGTTGTAGCATTAATATAGTCATAAATCTCTGCTTACTGGATAGAAATGAACAAATGGCAAACTTGGGCAAGATTAGCACTTTTAGTGACATTATGCAATTGGAATATAGTGCCGGAACTAAAGAAGCAACAATAGGGGGCCAAATCAAAAACTTAAACAATACAGCAATTTAACTGCTTGGGATTTTAAAAAAGGCATGTGATTTCCTTCAGCAAAACTGTACTGTTTAAATATGCATGCTTTGCTCCAAATGTTGATCTGTAAACAGCATTATACAGTGCCACATGCAACCACTAACAATGCAACATTCATGTGAAAGACGGGAAGTGGCTATAAAATTCCTTTAGAGCTCAAAATATCCCAAAATACATTGGAGTTACTTGAAGATAAAGAATTAGCTCTGTGTTCTGCAAGGACGCCCCACTGTTGGATATTGAATTTGATGCGACTCTCCGGTCATAATCATTTCCACATATATATATTAAAAACACAAGAGTACACCCCTCACATTTTTGTAAATATTTTATTTCTTTTCATGTGACAACACTGAAGAAATTACACTTTGCCATAATGTAAAGTAGTGACTGTACAGCTTGTATAACAGTGTCAATTTGCTGTCCCCTCAAAATAACTCACACAGCCATCAATGTCTAAACCGCTGGCAACAAAACTGAGTACACCCCTAAGTGAAAAGGTCCAAATTGGGCCCAATTACCAAATATCCCTCCCTGATGTCATGTGACTCGTTAGTGTTACAAGGTCTCAGGTGTGAATGGAGAGCAGGTGTGTTACATTTGGTGTTATCACTCTCACTCTGTCATACTGGTAACTGGAAATTGAACATGGTACCTCATGGCAAACAAAAAAATAAAAAGAAGAATTGTTGCTCTACATAAAGAAGGCATAGGCTATAAGAAGATTGCCAAGACCCTGAAACTAAGCTGCAGCTTGGTGGACAAGACCATACAGCCGTTTAACAGGACAGGTTCCACTCAGAACAGACCTCGCCATGGTCGATCAAAAAAGTTGAGTGCTCAGCGTCATATGCAGAGGTTGTCTTAGGGAAATAGACGAATAAGTGCTACCAGCATTGCTGCAGAGGTTGAAGGGGTGGGGGGGGGGTCAGCCTGTCATACCTCAGACCATATGCCACACACTGCATCAAATTGATCTGCATGGCTGTTGTCCCAGAAGGAAGCCTCTTCTAAAGATGATGGAAAAGAAAGCGCACAGTTTTTTGAAGACAAGCAGACCACAGGAAATGGATTACTGGAACCATATCCTGTGGTCTGATGAGACCAAGATAAACTTATTTGGTTCAGATGGTGTCATGTGTGTGTGGTGGCAACCAGGTGAGGAGTACATAGACAAGTGTGTCTTGTCTAAAGTCATGCATAGTGGTGGGAGTGTCATTGTCTGGGGCTGCATGAGTGCTTCCAGCACTGGGGAGCTAGTTTATTGAGGGAACCATGAATGCCAACATGTACTGTGACCTACTGAAGCAGAGCATGATCCCCTCCCTTCGGAGACTGGGCCGCAGGGCAGTATTCTAACATGATGACACCAAACACACCTCCAAGACAACCACTGACTTGCTAAAGAATCTGAGGGTAAAGGTGATGGACTGGCCAAGCATGTCTCCAGTCCTAAACCATATTGAGCATCTGTGGGGCATTCTCAAAAACAGAAGGTGGAGGAGCACAAGGTCTCTAACATCCACCAGCTCTGTACTGTCATCATGGAGGAGTGGAAGATGACTCCAGTGGCAACCTGTGAAGCTCTGGGGAACTCCATGCCCAAGAGGGTTAAAGCGGTTGTATAGTCAAAATTTTTACTTTACATATATTTGTGCATGTCATTATTTAAAATAGTTTGCTGGTAGCCTCTTTTTTTTTTTACCTGTTTCATTGCGAAGTTATCGGTGCATTATCGAGTGGGGACGTGTACTGCGCATGTGCCGGATCCCCGTTCATTCCGGCAGGCAGAGCCTCTGCCGGATAAATTCTTTTTTTTATGTCGGGGCTGCGTCATTTCCTCATGTAGATGTCAGCCCCGACATCCCGCTATGCTTCGTGCACATCCAAGAGCATGATAGTTAGCACGTAGAAGAGGCTTGACTATTGTGACCGTATTGCGCACGCACGGGATTACAGAGACAAGAAGGAGCTGTGGGCGGAAATTGTAATTGAATGAGACGCGGAAGACCACAAACGAAATGGCGCAGGCTTACTACAGGAATTACACTCCACAAGATCAACAGTTTATACAGTAAGGCTAGTAATGTAGATATACATATAGCGATCAATCGAAGTAGAACTAGATGGTCTTTAAGAATATTTAAATTGTAGAGATTGTACCGGAGGGTTTACTGCCACTTTAAAGGCAGTGCTGGGAAATAATGGTGACCACACAAAATATTGACACTTTGGGTCCAATTTGGACATTTTCTCTTAGGAGTGTACTCACGTTTGTTGCCAGCGGTTTAGACAATTGCTGTGTGTTGAGCTATTTTGAGGGGACAGCAAATTTACACTGTTATACAAGCTGTACACTTACTACTTTACATTGTAGCAAAGTGTAATTTCTTCAGTGTTGTCACATGAAAAGATAATAAAATATTTACAAAAATGTGAGGAGTTTACTCACTTTTGTGAGATACTGTACTTGTACATTCTTTGTTGTTATATAAAAGTTAGATGACTCAGTGCAGTGTTTCTCAACTCCAGTCCTCAAGGCGCCCCAACAGGTCATGTTTTCAGGATTTCCCTTCAGATGAAACGGCTGTGGTAATTACCAAGGCAGTGAAACTGATCAAATCACCTGTGCAAAATAAAGGAAAGCCTGAAAACATGACCTGTTGGGGCACCTTGAGAACTGGAGTTGAGAAACACTGATTTAGCGGACAGAATTTTGAAGTTAGAGTATTTGTAGGTCCCCCCATGAATGCCTGATACTCACCTTACTAGCACTTCTCCTTGCTTGCTCCTTCCTCTCTGAGCCGATACTAAAATGCCTCAGTGTTGGCTGGTGATGGACACTAAATGGAGTGGTGAGGTTACTACCTCAGTCATGTGATGGTGATTGGATCTAGCAATTGGTTACTAGCCCTAAGCCCCATCACAGGGGAAAAAGATCACATGCTCTTTCATACCTGAAAATGGCAGGCATTTTCACTGGCTGTAACATAGGTAAAAGCAGCGAGGATGTGTTAGCAATTGAGTTTCAGAGGGACCTAAAGAAAGATGTCATTTTGCCCTAGGTAATGTGGCCAGCTGCCCCTTTTGCCGCCACCAGCACAACGAATATGCCAGTGGTAGCACTTGCATGTTAACAGATTTCAGACCGCCATCGCATTTTTACTTCTGGTTAAGCCTAGTAGACAGGCCAAATTTATCGCAGCATCGGCAGGTTCAATAGAACCCAGCCAATATTCGGCCTGTGTGTACAGCAGGTGGTCATGGTTGATGGGGCATGGCCGAAAAAAGGTCTGCTGAATGGCTTCCGATCAGCGCTCTCAGCCAGCCAATGGCTGAGAGCACTGACCGGAAGTGTTCTGGCGGGGGGGCATCCCCCTGTCAGAACACAATAGCTTAGCAGGGGAGATCGCTGTACTAACATCAGAAAGTTAGTACTAAAGCTCAGACCTGAGCTATCTGGGTTTTTTTTCGCTGGGTTTAACTAAAATAAAAAAAACTACCAGTGTGTGCTAGGCTTTACTCTCCTAATGTCTCCCTAAAAATAACCTGTCAGCTACACTATGCTATCTCATAGGTGGTTTATCAGCCCCTTGAAATAACAATGAAGTTGAGTGAACGAAAAGGTTTAAAAAATAAAAAAAAAATAATAGGTCCCCGTGTATGAAAACAATGATTACGGCACACAACACTAGGGCAATCATTCACTTAAAGTGGAATTTAGGCCTAAAAAAAAAAAAAAAAAAAAAACCCCAGGCAGGAATTTTAATGCAAAAGAGACATACTTTGTGTCTTCTGCATTAAAGTTACCTACCTGTCTGCCCTTGTACAGTGAGCAGTACCCTGTACCAATTCAATAATACCAAATCTGACTGAACTCCCAAGCATGTCATCCCCATCCGGCCAAAGAAAGCGTAGGCAATTAAAACCTGGAAGCTGGCCGCCCGAAGAGGTCAGTGCCCGGGTGGGGAGCGCATCGCTGGAGCAGAGTATAGTTCAGATGACCTGTAAAGGCTTTTAAAGCATTTCTTCTCACTTGCTGAGACAAGAAATAAGGCATCTCCCCCGTGTGGACACAGATTATATAAAAATGTATTAGTTACAACCACTGTCAGATTATTTTATGGTATGTGTCGCCTGGTCCCAGTGAGCTAAAATCTCCCCCAACAAGGTCACAGACATAAATAAAAATTGGACAGAAGTGTCCACTCTTACCTACTCTAACCAAAAATAATATAAAAAAAAAAAAAAAAAAAAAAAAACACACACCACAAAAAGATTTGTCGGTAGCTGTAATTTCAACCAGAAAATGCCATCTGCTTGTTTTGATGTAATTTGTTACAGGCAGTCTGAACAAGCCATTCCGCACACCCTCAAACAGTACTGCACCCTCTTGACATATATTTTTCCTCTATTTAACCTCCATCTTTAGGAGACCTCAAAATGAGGTATCTCAGTATATATGCTTTCTGAATAATCCATATATTTGGTCTTGTGCACACAGACGGTTTTAATCTTCTTCCATTACTGCAGGAGCAGAAATATGCTTGCATTTTGCATTTAATGCCTCACACCGCCCATGTGCAAAGACCCCAAGAATGTGGTGGTCCTAGGGCATACATAAAAATGGTGTCTGCAGAGAGAAATAAAAAATGCCTTGGCTGCTGAATCATAGGCTCAGGATAATGTTTCTGTACTATGCCATTTGTAAGACCGAAACAGAAGACGGATCATTCTGTAGAAAAAACGTGTGTCCACTAGGAGTCGAAATCGACTTGACAGCACTTAATAGAAAAATGATTCTGTGCTTGGTATCTGGATACAAAAGCCATGCTGTGGCATTACTGGAAATGCAAGATCCAACAGGGACAGCATAGTTTAAAGCACACCCGTCACCACAAAAATGTTTTAATGTGCACACTATGTCTGTCTAAAAGGAATATATAGAGCAAATGCTTTTTATCGAGTTGTGAAGATGTACTGGGAGATCGCTGCATGCAAATTTTGACTTTCCCAAAAAAGTAAATGGTCTGCTCATCCTCCATTACCCCCTTCCCCCCCCCCCCCACCCCCCTATCTTTCCTGTAACACAGGTTCCTGGTCACTTCACTTAGTTGCTAGTTTGATCTTTTTTATGACTTCCTACACAGGTGGGGTAGTGTGGAATGGCAGCACTAGGTGATATGCAGGCTACACACATTCTAAAAGCCCAATGTAGAAAGTCAAGATGAAGGCGCCTTGTCCAGCAGTTTTCAAAAAAGAAGGGTCTGGATGCAAGTGTGCGGTATTTAAATTGGCACCACCTGTCAAGCTTGGCTATTTAAGTCAAATGGGGCTGTACTGCAACTGCGGGCCAAACTCTTGGCTTGCCTTTGTGGTGCATTTAGAAAAAATAAAACTGTATTTAGGAGGTGGAAGGATTGTTTACTGAATGCTCAACAATGGCTTTTCACAGCCTGGGCTAGTGTGAACCTAGAAGGCCCCTTATAGCACCTAAATGCTATTGGAACCCTGCAATGTGCAATCACGGTTTGGCCAATTGTTTTGCACCTAGATTAAATAATTTTTTTAGAAAATTGTCCTAGTTGATAAAATACATTGTACTCATCCCCCTTACCGGTGGTTGCCTTTAAAAAAAACAGGCTGTAATACTCCAGATTAAAAAGCCACAGCCAAGAGCTGGGAGCGTGCACAACACACACACAACCTCAGAGTGTCATGGACACATATGAGCAGCAGCACACATTAAAAAAAAAAAATATATAAGTTCATCTTTGTTTACGGTGTACTTATTTTGCAAAAATATCACCGCTTTCCATTAACTACTTGCTTACTGGGCACTTAAACCCCCTTCCTGCCCAGGCCAATTTTCAGCTTTCAGCGCGGTCACGATTTGAATGACAATTGCGCGGTCGTGCGACGTGACTCCCAAACAAAATTGACGTCCTTTTTTTCCCACAAATAGAGATTTCTTTTGGTGGTATTTGATCTACTCTGCGGTTTTTAGTTTTTGCGCTATAAACAAAAAAAGGAGTGACGATTTTTAAAAAAAAACAAAAAAAAAAAACACAATATTTTTTATTTTTTGCTAGAATAAATAACCAATTTTTTTTTAAAAAAAATTTTTTTCCTTAGTTTAGTCTGATATGTATTCTTCTACATATTTTTGGTAAAAAAAAAAAAAAAAAAAAAATCGGAATAAGCGTTTATTGATTGGTTTGCGCAAAAGTTATAGTCTACAAAATAGGGCATAGTTTTATTGCATTTTTATTAATTTTTTTTTTTACTAGTAATGGCGGCGATCAGCGATTTTTATTGTGACTGCGACATTATGGCGGACACATCGGACACTTTTGACACCATTTTGGGACCATTGTCATTCTTACAGCGAACAGTGCTATAAAAATGCACTGATTACTGTATAAATGTGACTGGCAGGGAAGGGGTTAACACTAGGGGGCGAGGAAGGGGTTAAATGTGTGCCCTGGGAGTGATTACTACTGTGTGGGGGGAGGGGACTGACTGGGGGAGGTGACTGATCTGTGTCCCTATGTACAAGGGACACAGCATCGGTCTCCTCTCCCTGACAGGACATGGATCTGTGTGTTTACACACAGAGATCCACGTCCCTGCTCTGTGTACACGCCGATCGCGGGTACCTGGCGGACATCGCGGCTGCCAGGCACGCGCATCGGCATCTCAGTAATGCGCCGGGCGCGCGCGCGCCCCCCAGTGGCAGAAATAGCCAAGGACATCTATTGACGTCCTCCCGGATTTATAGATCCACATTGAGGCCGTCATTTGTCAATGGCCCGGATCTGAAGAGGTTAAATCTACAGACACCGACTTCACTGGTCCTCGTCCAGGTTTCCAAACGTATCCATTAGAAATGTCTTGCTTCCTGGACAGACTAGAGGTCATGACACAGGAGTTGACCAGCTGACCTCATTAGCACACATCCTGCACCATCCACCCTCCTACCTACCGCCCACTCCTGGCTGCAGGTTTTTAAATGAAATGCAATCAGTGATCACCCTTCTCACTAAATACACAATATACAATCAGATTGCATAGTTTATGGCCATCTGTTTGCAAGTATATAGGAGGGAGTGGACAGAAACACTCAGCTGTCAAGCCCCGTTCTCATCTCTGCATAGCGGGAACTCATATTCCCACATGCGTTTTTTTAGCGAGGGAAGGGGGGGTGTTTGAGGATTTTCACACATAGGGCAGCCCATCAACCTGAATGGGCTGCCCTACCCACAGCAATCACCCCAAAGACGCTTCAGAAATTTTCTTTAGAGCGGAACTTGGTGCTGATTTACTGTGATTTTTGGTGCAGCGCATTTCTGAAATGCAAGGAAATACACAAAATGTGAATGGAGCCTCATTGTTCTTGTGTAAAAATGCACCAATTTCACTTTGAGGCCCCATTCACATCTAGCATAGTGGGAGTGTAATTTTGTGGTTTTTATTTTCCTTTTGACATGCATAGAGCAGCCCAATTTCAATAGATAGCAATACACTATGCAATCCAGGGCTGGCCCAAGACGTTGTGCTGCCTGAGTCCAAGAATGAAATACCCCCTCCAGGATAAAATTTCTCCCTCTCCATCAGTACAGACCCCCTCAGGATAAATCCCCCCAATCAGTACAGACCCCCAATCCCCTTATGCACTTTGGCGGCGGGCGGAGAGAGGATTCAGTGTGCAGCCGCCCGGAGAGTTGCTTGCTCAGACTGTCCCTCCCCAGGTGGCGCTTGCGACAGGTCAGGAAACCGCACCGAGTGTAAGGGAGTCTCACGCAGGGCTAGCCTGGCTTCAGCACGTTCCGGCTTAAGAGCCCTGCTCCAGGACCCTCCACCACGCTCGGAATGCTGTCCCGCCCCCAGCGACGCCACTGTGCGCGCGCACACACACACACACACACACACAGCATTTACGGCGGCTGGCAGTGGCAGGAGTGGGGACATATAGGTGGTGGCGGGGCCACCGAGCCATGGCTGCCCCTGCTCAAGCTGCTGCCTGGGTCCCATGGTAGGGCCAATGTTCTATCGGATAGTGCCCGGGATGAACGACGCATGCACAGCACAACAGCTGATTTTACGATCGGCTGTTGAGATGGCGCCTGCGCACAATAGCCGATGGAAGAAAATTTTCTGTCAGATTGTGCCCCACGCTGCCGAGGCATGTACATGATGGGGGCGGATTATTAAATGATGGGAAGTGCTGCAAAAACACATTTTCCTGCTATTCTTCCTGGACGCTTGCGGGGCGTGTTTAGTCAACTAAAGGGTGGGTTTTTCTATCAGAAAAATGTGTTTTGGGGCACTGGCCATCATTTAATAATCTGCCCTCATCTTAGCAGCACTGCTCATCCTTTAATAATCCGCCCCCATCATGTACTAATCCGCCCCTCACCGACATGAACATGCCTCGGCAGCGCGGGGCACAATCTGGATGAAAAATGTGTACTAATGAGCAAAGCGCGATGTCCACTCTCTGCCTACAGTAATCTTTTCAGGTATGAATACACAAGGATGGATCTGCAGTTGTAATCCGTTAGGTGGAGCAGATTACATGCTATTCTTAGCACAAGTCTCAGGTGTGGTACACACTGCTACAGGGATAATGTATTTAGTAACTCATTAGCATTAGAGATAAGCTCTTCTCTATGGCCCTAAGAAGCTATTTAATAAAGGAATTCCTACAGATGGACAAACTGCAGCAAGGTTTTTCAATTAAAGCCATGACATTTTATTATTTAGCCACTAAACAAGAAGAAGATTAAAAACTGTAAACATCCGTTCATTATTACCACTTCAATATCATATAGTACAACATCCTTCCCATTTCCAGATGTGTGTACACTATAGAAGTGCCTGTGCTCCAGAAGAATGGTAAAACAACATGACAGTCATATGTAAAAAGTAAAGCTGCGCCACCTCCAGGCTAAAGTCAGTGCACTGACCATTTTCTATACTAGAAGGTTACTAATCATTTCCAAATTGGAGGGAGGGAGGGAGAGATACACACACACACACACACACACACACACACACACACACACACAGGGTACAGAAAGTATTCAGACCCCCTTACATTTTTCACTCTGTTATATTGCAGCCATTTGCTAAAATCATTTAAGTTAATTTTTTTTTCCCTCATTAATGTACACACAGCACCCCATATTGACAGAAAAACACAGAATTGTTGACATTTTTGCAGATTTATTAAAAAAGAAAAAAACTGAAATATCACATGGTCCTAAGTATTCAGACTCTTTCCTGTGACACTCATATCTTCTGGGGTGAAGGGCATTCTGGTGGGTGTGTTAGTATTCTTCCTGGCGGACCATGAGGTGTTCTTATTTTCAGCATTATCCATATTAGACACATTTTCTACATTTTCAGGTCTTAAAGTTAATTGGGGGCAAGACACAAGTTTTCTTAAACGTCAGCTTTAGTACATGAACGAATGCTTTATTTTCCTCTAAAGAGACTTTTAGTCATCTTCTGACAATGGAAAGAACATTGAACATTCCATCAGATTTACACTTTCTATTTACACACTGGTCTACTCAGCTTTCCAGCTGCTCCGTTATGCTGGAGCTTTAATAGGAATTTTCTAGTGATTTTCAGTGCAGACAGATGTGCTTTATCTCAGAATGCTGACATTTTACTTGCCTGTACAACAAAGCCATGTCTCTACCATGAGATAAGGTGAATTAAGGGCTCATTCACTCTATGTGTGGCAATTGGCATCTTTCCGCACCGGATCAACACCAGTCACTACAAGCGCACATATAGAAAGCAATTGTTTTCTATAGGTCAGGACTGATCATGTGGTTCAGCTTCACTGTGATAGACAGATTAAAAAAAAAAAAAAAAAGAAGAAGTTAAAAAGGTAAAAACAGTCCCTCACATTAAAAAAAATCAAAAAAAAATCAAAGGCACTGCATCTTCCCTGTCCGGCACACAGCTGACACTAGCAGATCGTTTTATCGTGCAGCCAGTGAGAACATAGTCTTAGGTGGCACTATGGTGGAGGGGGGTTGGGCCTGGCAGTATATGAGTTCTACAGTAAGCACATTACTAGAGAAGGCTAGGTTGTGAAAGATTGCCCAAGGAAGAGGCGATACTGGGGGAAAAGTGAAAAGCCATTAGGGGCCTATTCACATCAGTGGGTACAAGTTATGCTCCAAACAATGTGCCCCCACTGGTGTGCTCTATGACGGAGTGGTGTGAAGCGTTGTTACAATACATCATACAGTTTACTTTTTTGTTTAACTAAAACATTACAAAATTGTATTCGACTTTATGCATCACAGCTCTGCAATGCGGAGTAATGCGTCACACCAGAAAAAAAAAAAAAAAAAAGAATCCTGTCCTACTTTTCTTCAGTGCAGAACACATCATGTTAGTACTGTACACAGTGAAGTGAATTATGTTATTCTTTCAAACTGAACTCATGTCTTCCTACAACAGAATTAGTTTAACCACCTCGCGCCCGCCGTACGACTATGTACGGCCGCAAGGTGGTTCTTAAATGCCGGGAGGCCGTCTTTTTACGGCCTCCGCTCCTCTGGCCTCTGGTCACTGTAATGCCGATGCGCGTGCCTGGCGGCCGCGATGTCCGCCAGGTACCCGCGATCGGCCGGTACACAGACAAGGACATGTAAACACACAGATCCATGTCCTGTCAGGGAGAGGAGACTGATGCTGTGTCCCTTGTACATAGGGACACAGATCGGTCACCTCCCCCAGTCAGTCCCCTCCCCCCCACAGTAATAATCACTCCCAGGGCATACATTTAACCCCTTCCTCACCCCCTAGTGTTAACCCCTTCCCCTGCCAGTCACATTTATATAGTAATCAGTGCATATTTATAGCACTGTTCGCTGTATATATGTGAATGGTCCCAAAATAGTGTCAAAAGTGTCCGCCATAATGTCGCAGTCACGAAAAAAAAAAAAAAAAAAACACTGATCGCCGCCATTACTAGTAAAAAAAAAAAAAAAAAAAAAAAATAATTATAAAAATGCCATAAAAACTACCCCCTATTTTGTAAACGCTATAACTTTTGCGCAAACCAATCAATAAACGCGGATTGCGTTTTTTTTTACCAAAAATATGTAGAAGAATACATATCGGCCTAAACTGAGGAAAAATTTTTTTTTATTTTTTACAAAAAAATTGGGATATTTATTATAGCAAAAATCAAAAAAATTGTTTTTTTGAAAATTTTTGCTCTTTTTTGTTTATAGCGCAAAAAATAAAAACCGCAGAGATAATCAAATACCACCAAAAGAAAGCTCTATTTGTGGGAAAAAAAGGACGTCAATTTTGTTTGGGAGCCACATCGCACGACCGCACAATTGTCATTCAAAGCGTGACTGTGCCGAAAGCTGAAATTTTGCCTGGGCAGGAAGGGGGTATATGTGCCCAGTAAGGAAGTGGTTAAAGTGTTTGTAAATCCTCTAAAACCACTTTTACCTACAGGCAAGCCTATATTAAGGCTTACCTGAAGGTGCTGGAAAGATCTCCTAAACCTCCACGGTTAAGGAGTGTAACGGCACCCCAAGTATGAAAGGGGTTAACGCCGTTTAGGATATTCCCTCTCCGAACACACATCCGCTACCGACACTCCACAGTCAGGCGACCGAGACCCATAGGAATAACTCTTCCAGAAATACGAGACAAACGCTCTGTATGAGGTTTCCAACTGGTCTGACACTTTATTGAGAAAAGAACAGGCTTTTATATACACTAAACGAATACTGTAGTCCAAATGAACAACTCCACCCACAACATCACACAATGGTCACATAATGAGCCCCCAATATACATTCTGACATCTTAGCAGACAACAGGCGAGTTCATTAGCTAATCCCTTTTCAGCTTAAATGACTATGCATAACCTTTATGTTCCCCAGACTGTCTGCTAATTTACAATACCCACAATTACAGAGTTAATTATCACACCCCACAATGAAGAGATCTTTAGAATAGTTGGGATTCATTAACATTACACAGGCAGACAGGTGATTGAAGTTGAACACATCAGCCCTTTCAATTAACCTGTTGAGTTCGGGATCAACAAAACAGTAAATAGTTATTTAAAGATATCTTGGGGCATATGGTGGATTAATATTACAGACCCATTTTCAAGCAATCCAAGACATATTCTTAATGTCCATTATTTCCTGGCCCATATTTTTTAAGAACTTCTGGGTAACACGGGCCCTCCCGTTACAAGGAGATATTTCCAATAAAGCCGTGCACCTATGTCTTCGGCACATGCGCACTTTAGAAAGGGCACGAACGTGCCCTTTCTAAAGGGGCCATGCCATGACTGGCGGCTCCCTGGGCATGCGCAGGAGTGATGTCACGCGACTCCGGCCAGTCACAGAGCCAGAGTTCGCGGCCCCGGAAGGAAGAGGGGTGAAGATGGACGCTTCCTGCCAGTGGGGACAGCGGTGACATTGCAGGCTTCGGTTTCAGGTAAGTGACACATAATGGGCTACTATGTGATGCATAGTAGCCCATTATGCTTTACCTTTGCAGGGAAATAAAGAGGAAGTTTACTTCTTCTTTAAGAAAATAAATAATGAAAACCACAACACAAGTAAATCCACTGTAAGGGTCTATTGTAGCTTTAAGACAGTCTAATTAATTTCACTCATGAGCTCATTAGGACTCACTATATGAAGAACATTGGGAATAAAAATGCGTTCGAGGGAAAAGCCCAGGTGGGTATTCCAGTGTCATGGAGCTACTATAAACCCCCCACAGTTGATTTGTAATGCAGCTTTCATATTTTTCCTGAACTGCATCGAGACAAGGTGAGTCATGGAGAAGCCTGCACCTGATGCCCAGGGAATATGAGCTTTGAGCAGTGCCACAGACAACTATTCTAATTTCATATAAAAAGAGGCAGCTAAATTTGGTTCAGTAGTTATCGGTGTCCCTAGGCAAAACAGTGACAAACAGTGACTTTTCAGCATCAAGAAGCACAGTGGAATGGCTTTTACCTTAAAATGTATAACTTTAATGTAAAGGAAACCAGAACTACTCCCTTGTTCACATAAAATAACCTTTAGCAACTTTCTGGATTTGAGTACACATGCTGCATGCATATGACTTCCAAATAGTGGTCAACCTGGTTGTGAAATGCTCTTTTATTAGGATTGCCAAATTGAAGAGATCAAGCAAATTAATGAGTAAATCAACCTCTTCAACCACAAAATGACTAAATCCATATGTATTTACTAAGAATTACCGTATATACTTGAGTATAAACCAACCCGAATATAAGCCGAGGCACCTAATTTTACCACATAAAAACTGGGAAAACGTATTGACGCGAGTATAAGCCTAGGGTGTCCATCTGCATGCCTCACTGTGCCCATGACTAGACTTACGTTTAACATGGGAGTCTATGGAAAGGGGGGGCCCAGCTTTGAAAAACTGGCGCTCCCCGGCCGTAGGTCCCCTAGACAAACTTTGCACACTTGTATGGGAAGAGTGAGGCTATATATGTGTGCCAAGTTTGGGGTCCAGGGGACCTACGGCCGGCCGATCCCGGGTCCCAAAAGTCCGGGAGATCAGGCGCAAAAAGGTGACTCGAATATAAGCCGAGGGGGGCATTTTCAGCATAATAAAAAAAAATGTGCTGAAAAACTCGGCTTATACTAGAGTATATACGGTAAGTGTAATGAAGACCAAAACCTTAGCATGATGGGAGAAGTTTTAGACACGCATCCTTAAAATTTCCCATCCCAGGCTGGGGAATCTCAACAGAAAACTGTAAAAATAAGACAGGAGGGCGCAAAGACCTAGTGCCCTACCAAACTCTTTGGTAAGGCACTAGGCCTTTGTGCCCTCCTGTATTTTTACAGTATACCAGGTTACCAACTTGAGACTTGATTGGCATCATGCAAATGATGACTTTTAGCTCAACACGAATCCTATTCAAGGCCAACAAGCTGAGCTGAAGCCTGGATGAAGAAGACACCCCGGATGTTGAACCTTTTGTGCAATTCAGGAGTAGCAGCTTCCATACAGGTTCCCTTGAGTTCTTTTAAAAACACTGATACATTAGTATTTTAGGTTTAAATTGCAGGTATATTAAGAAGGGGCGATTTAATTCTTAACAATAAATATGCTTTGAGTTGATCAATGATGCTGGCAGACATTTGAATAAATAATTAGAAACATTAACAACAGTAGCTTGGGGTCTGCATTGATAATCTCACAACCAATTTATCTAGCTCATAGACAGATATGTCTAATGTTCATATTTTATTGCTTCTTAATGAGAAGAAATTGTGTTCATACATCCATGATAGTAATTTTCATTGTATTACGCTTGAACATGTCAAACACAATAAGCCAGGAGTTTTTGCATGGTTTCGTTCAATATTTATACAGATTAAAAAAATAAATTAAATCTGTATCAAGCATATTTTCTTTAAAAAGCATCAAATTGACAAACCAACAATTACATTTTGGCTACTTTCACACTGAAGGCATTTTCCAGTGTTTTAGCGCTAAAAATAGCGCCTGTAAAGTGCCTGAAAACCTCCTCTTATGTCTCCAAGTGTGAAAGCCCAAGTGCTTTCACACTGGAGCGGTGCGCTTGCGGGATGGGAAAGAAGTCCTGCAAGCCGCATCTTTGGAGCCGTTTGGGAGCGCTGTATACAGGCGCTCCCAAACCGCCCCTGCCCACTGGAATGCTAGGGCAGCACTTCGGAAGCGTCGCAAGATGGATGGTTTAAACCCTTTCTTTGGCCGCTAGCGGGGGTTAAAGGCACACTGCGAGTGGCCAAAAAGCACAGCTAAAAACAACAGTAAAGCAGCGCTTTACCGCTAATGCGGCACGGCCCCAGTGGGAAGGTAGCCTATGGGTAGTTGTGGCTGCCATGATTCTTTCTACAGGTCTGTGGGACTTGGCAAGATCACCTTTGTTCCCAGATCCACCCATCTGCAGTAGTTGTGACAAGGGAATTCATTTGGTTTTTCACTTATTCTGGAGAACATAAACCAGTAGCAGTCAGATTGACTTATAGTATGGTACAGAGACAGGGGTTGCAGTGGGGAGCATGCCGATGACATTCCCAAAATATAACATCTGGTGGATTTATCCCACCAGGGACCACACTCGTATCTAAACATTTCCGCCTTAGCTGGACTGTTTTTTTTTATAGAGAAATTCCAAGCAACAAGTGAAAGCAAATTAACTATTAAGGCTGAGTTTTGGTCAAAATGTTTTTGGGTATACAGCACCAGTGACATAACGTACCTATGGAGTGTTTTATACATCCTGCTGGTTACTGTAACAAACCTCCCTTTAGTGAGGTCAGATCCTCTGCTGCATGGGTTACTTGCCTCGACTAACAGTGAAGAATCTGCTCACCCTTTACATTCACCCACTTCCTATTCACAGAACTCCTTGTATTATTTTCAAAGAATGGCACGTGCTCTGTTAAACGCAGGAGGGGGTGTTTATCATTTATCTACTTCTCCATTCACAGAACACTTTGCACTGTGTGAAAATACAAGGGATTTTATGAATGGGGCAGATGTAGGAGGAGGACAAGCAGTGTGATCTTTCCCTGTTGGAGCTAAAAAAAAAAAAAAAATTATATTATATATATATAAATTTCACTAAACACCATCATCTTGAAGTGGATCTTCACCCTCTTTCAAGTACGTCTTATGCTATTTGGGAGGCAAAGTCGTGTTGTGTTAGGATAATCCAATGTTTTTTTTTCTTTTTATAAAAATACTTTTTTTTCAATCTTCCTGTGGAATCCACATTTAGCCACTTAGGCACGTGTATTGTTCAGTTGACTCCTGGGATAGTGGCATCATCAATCCCAGGAGTCTTCGGGCATCTTGTCAACAAGTATGTGCACTGCACAGTTTGATTACTTTGCAAGCACAATTGGATCTGCATGCCAAGAAAAAAGGTTTTACTGATGGCTATGAGAAACAACAAACTTCAAGATCAAAATTTTTGCATTTGACAGATCGAGAGTGGGAATAACTCTAAAGCCCACGTTCACACTGGGGCTTCGGGAGTGAAGCCTGCGAGTTCAGCTGAACTCGCACGATTTCACTCCCGCTGGCAGTCCCGATTTCAAAGACATCTGAAACAGATGTTAATGTAAATCGCGGCTGAAATCGCAAAAAGTAGTACAGAAACTACTTTTTGTAATCGGTGCAGCGCCTCAGATGCGGCGTCGCACCGATAAGGACGGTGCCATTGCCCGCAATTTGCGGCAAATTTTGCCGATTTGACATGTCAAATCGCACCAGTGTGAACCAGGGCAAAAACAGTTAGGTAAAAGTGCTTCCCAAATTATTCCCAGAAGGGAAGGAGCATACTGGTCCTACAAGATGCCTAGATTTCATTTTAAAGCTGAAGCGATCAGTAGATAGCTTGGATGCATGCATTTTTGACTAGTTCAAATTTGACTGTCAACAGAATTCAGAAGAAAGACCTTACAACAAAATCACTTGGATGCCATCATAGTGAACAAGCCATTATAAACTAGCTTTGGCGAGTCAGAGCGCATTAAGTACAGATAAGTGCTTACTAGGATAATACAATTGTAACACAGAGGAAGGCTTAGCATAGGAATTATTGACCAAGTCAAATGTAAACTGGTGAACTCACTCTGTCAAACACAAACTATTACCATGCACTAAATATACGCAATAATTTGCAACTAATTGCTGACAATTTGCAAATGTTAATCTTGAAAATAGGCTAATCACTATTTTTGAAAAAAAATGTAACCCAACTCCAATTTAGCAACAGACCTGATTACTAATTCCAGATTTTTATTTAGCCTCTAGGCCTGCATGCCGAATTGTACATGTGCCAAAGAGGTTCACATAAAGAACCGTCACTATATCATTTCACTCCGTCCAAAGAAGCTTTTACCTGTTAGAAGAAAAGCTCCATAAGCTAACTGCATCACAGCTCATAAAAAAGGAACTTGCTTTCTTGCCAAAATAATGTGCATAGTCTTATAAAATAATGAATTTGTGCCTTTAAAATGGAGTATGGCTTCTCTAAATACTCCTTAATTTACCATTCATTTACCACTTGTTTTGTGAAGGTAAAAAAAGTTTCATGGGTGGGTTTCCAGGCTTGACCGCCCTTGTCTTACTACTTAGTTCCCCACCGACCAGGGACAAGTGTGTGCATATCAGTGTCTTACGTCAATGACTCACTAAATAGAGAAAAAGGAAAAAAAGTCTCAGAATTTGCACCTTCAAGAACAATGTTTTATTTATCTGGAGTCTCATGTGCCAAGTCAACCCATGACTTCATACACCAGAAGCTAAATCTTTCTGCCTTAGTTTCTAACCACACAAGAAATTATTAACCATTCATGGGGGGGGGGGGGGGTTGCCTGGAGCAGCATAGCATAAGGTTACACACATTTCAGGAGCTCCTCTAATGGCTTTGCCAGCAGAAACCTCTGTCCCACCAGCTTGGATCTTCTTTTCCAGCAGTGGATCATTTATGTCCGCATCACCTCCTAAGAGAGCTCCAGATCCTGTTTCTAACCTGGATAAGTTAGGAAATCAGGACGCAAACTGAGGTATGTGTAAATCAGGCCTGGATTCGACTCGGCACAGACCAGTCATCCATTTACAGGTACACTCAAATCCTACCTGCCATTGCAGCAGAATGACTTGTAAATCTCAATGGAACATAAGTACGGTGATACTCATACAGAAGCCTGTGCACTGATCACAGTTGCAACGCTTTGCAGGCCTTAAAGTAAAAAAACAGGTGGAATATGCCTTTAGCAACCTTACATGTTGCCAAAATTCTGTGAACACAGCACAGGCTTGGTTTTCCTCAAAAAAGTTGGCAGTTGAGACTGCTTTAGATTAACCATACTGCCTTGTCATTTCCTCATGCTTCAAAATTAGAGAACAAAATAAAAAAAAAAAATTAGAAGATTACCTTAACTCTGGTGCAGTTATGAATTTTATTAGTAGTTTTAAACATGGTTATCCAGGCATGATGCAATATTAACCCCCTTCTCGCCACCTCCTGCTGGCTCTTTAAGTGGGTGTTCATGTCGGGAGGCAGAAACTGCAACCTGATCAAGTTATCGCTGTGATTGGCTCTCGCATGATTGGGAGCCAATCCTGCTGGCTCCTGAATACAAACCAAGATGAAGGTCAGTAACAAGTCTGCTAGGAGCACGCAGTAAGCATACCTTTAGCACAGAGCCTTGGACCCCCATGAACACATATGTGCCATGGCTGGGCATTAAGGCCCATCGACCCTGCTGCCGCACATGTGTTAAAGTAGCGAGAAGAAATTAAAGTGTAGGTAAACCCATTTGACTTTTTATTTTCTCCCTTTTACTGTTAAATATGCAATTAAAATAATTTTGTTATATCTGTTTAATAGGACGCAAAAAAAAATACCTGTTAATCCTGCAAAATTAGTGACATATCCTGCACACGTACCCCAAAGAGATGGGGGCCCACTGTGCCCTCACATTACACAACCATGGGCAAACATCATTCCACGTTTGGGGATCAGGGATAAACTCAGGTATGCTCAAACAGTCCAAATCTGCCTGAGCCATCTTCCTGGGAAGCTCTCAAAACCGACAGCCAAATCATAAGCAACATGCCCCTCACACATACAAGCTTTGACAGCTTCCAGAGGCATTTTACTGCCGATTGCTACCCTCATGTGCTGTCCTAGTAACTACACTGGTAGTGATGGAAATCTCCACAAAGGGTACATGGCAATAAAAACCTCCCCGACACCCCCTTCCTCTACCAAAGAGAATAAAAAAAAAAAAAAAAAAAAAAAATTTACCATTATTTATGCTCTCCCCTTTAAGAGAGTCTGCCTATCTCCTGTCCTGGTGACCACACAGAAAGTGAGGGATCTCATTGAGCCTGGAGCTAGGGTAAAGATAATCATTCTCCAGGGTTTTCCAGGGGGCTGCAAACAATGTCTGAAAATGGACAGCCTGGGGTATCGATTAAGCTGCAAGTGTCCGCTTTTGAAATCAGTAATTTTATTTACCGATCTGAGAAGGGCAAGGTAGTTTTTATTCATAACGTTATTTTAAACAAATCAACTAAGCAGTACAAAAAGGGTACTAATGAGAATATATCAATGCAGCACATGTTATAATAATGAATGTAAAGGACCAGTAGTAGAAATTATTAATTCAATCCCTTACATACAATATCTAAAATTGCTTAGATACAAAAGAATTGTCCTATTTCAATGATTTGATACCATACTTGTCCTAACTAGTGCACTCATGCTGCAACTCCCAAGGCTGGAATTTGCAAACACACTCTTTTTTCCCCCCCATCTTTAAATAAAGTATGACATTTTCAGGCACTGAACTACAATGCTATCGGCACTAGCGAAAGCAGCACTAAATTAGTAGAAACTAGCTTTAGTTTTATTTAACTTTTTTTTTTTTTTTTTTCCTTCTTAGGAAAAAGGGGAGGACGACACAGTTTGCACCTACTTAGCACCAGCATGATTTCAGATAGCATTTGGTTCAGCGATCATTTGATCTCTCTCCCTCTCATGGTGGATGCACAGTCGCAGTGGCAATCAATAGGCCAGCAGCACCCGATGGGAGCCACACACCTATGGCAGAGATCCAGCCCCCCCGACCAAAATTAAGTTAGCAGCTACAAATACTGTAGCTGCTGACTTTTACTATTGGGGCACTTATCTGTCCTGGGATCCCACAGTGTCCTCACCCAAGCCAATTCTTGAATTGTCTCTCGGGTGCTGGCGCCGCCATCTTGGGTAGGAGAAACCGTCAGTAAAGCCTTGCGTCTTCACAGTCCGTTTCCTGTTGCGCATGCGTGAGTTCTCAATGGGCCGGCTGCGGCGAGGGCCAAACTCAGCACGAAGTGGGAGCGGTTATCTGTCAAAACCAGGTACCCACTCCCCCCTACAAGGTGCCAAATGTGGCACTGGAGGGGGAGGGGGGGGAATGGAGGATGCAGAGAAGCGGAGCTTCCCCTTTTGGTTGGAGCTCCACTTTAAAGTAGAATTCCAGTATCTTTTATTTACTGGTTTAACCCTCCCCTCAAAAACAACATGTGGCAATGCTCTACTTACCGTATATACTCGAGTATAAGCCGAGATTTTCAGCCCTTTTTTGGGCTGAAAGTCCCCCCCCTCGGCTTATACTCGAGTCAGCGAAATTGAATATTGTAAAATGTACCTGAAGGCTGCGGCGTCCATCGTTTAAAACTCGCGGGCTCTTCCAGGTCCCTTCCGTGATAGGCGGAACTGTGTCTGCTGAGAATCGCCTATCACGAACGTTCTCTCATCCTCAGTTTCCCAGCAGACGTCCGTGATTGGCGGAAACTGAACAGTGTCTGCTGGGATGGGTGAAGATGAGAGAACGTTCGTGATAGGCGATTCTCAGCAGGCAGTTCCGCCTATCACGGAAGAGACCAGGAAGAGAGTGTGAGTTTTAAACGATGGACGCCGCAGCCTTCAGGTACAATGTTCAATTATAATTCTAGGGAAACGGTGAGGATGGGCACTGGTGAGGATGGGCACTGGTGAGGATGGGCACTGGTGAGGATGGGCACTGGTGAGGATGGGCACTGGTGAGGATGGGCACTGGTGAGGATGGGCACTGGTGAGGATGGGCACTGGTGACCCTCAGCTTATACTCGAGTCAGTAAGTTTTCCCAGGTTTTTGTGGTAATACCCCCTAGTGGTGCACCATCATGCAGCTTAGGCTCACAGTACTGCAGGATTAGGGCAGCCAAACACGGCCCGATTTTCTCTAGATACCCCCATCCATGCCAACAGCATGGATGGATAAATGGTGCTGGCTGAAAACTCATGGCTGCCTGAATACCCAAACAGTGCCTGCATCTGCTAGGATACGGTCACTGGCTGATAAATTTCTACCAAACTCAGTTAACTTGTTGAGCCAGGTGGTACTCAGAGGGGCACCCATGGCTTAAACTCCAGGCAATTGAGCAGAAATGTAAGCCCAAGTAGCACTGGCATGCCATTACGTGAGCATTGGTCATTCAACAAGGTAGAATCGCCTCCCACCACTTACATGGAAGGAGAAGAGTGACCTGTGATGTCAACAGACTAGCTAAAAAAGACAGCAAAAAAAAAATATATCTTACTACTGTTTTTTTTTAATACATGAAAAGACCCAGGCTTTCTAGGAATGGGGTGAGTAGTACCAGAACCTGGAGGTCTGCTTTAACCACTTCAGTACAGGGCACTTATACCTCCCTTCCTGCCCAGGCCAGTTTTCAGCGCTGTCACATTTTGAACGACAATTAAGCGCTCATGCATCACTGCACCCCAACAAAATTTTTATCATTTTTTTTCCCCCCACAGAGCTTTCTTTTGGTGGTATTTGATCAGTAGTAGTTACTTTATTTCGGTTATAACATTTTGTAAATACTTTTCTCCTTCACTGACGGGCACAAATATGCAGCATTAAATGGGAACTGATATGTGGCACCGATTGGCACCCCTGCACTGATAATAATTGCGCCGATCGGCTCCATTCTACCAGCATCTTGTCATTGCGAATAGGAGGAAAAGCAGATAAATGGCACTTCCTGGTTACGTTGTGACCAGCTGTGATTGCACACAGCTGATCACATGGCAAAGAGCGTACGTCATAGGCTTTTTATCAAGATTGGATATGCAGCGTGTCAGAGCGACACACCACTGATCACCGTGAGTGGCTTATCCTGCTGGACGTCATATGACACCCAGTCAGGATAACTTAAAGTGGTTGTAAAGGCAGGCTTTTTTTTTGTTGCATTCTATGCATCAAGATAAAAAGCCTTCTGCATGCAGCAGCCCCCCTAATACTCACCTAAGGTCCCTCAGTCCAGCGATGTCCACGAGTGTCTCAGCTGTCCGAGATTCTCCCTCCAGATTGGCTGAGACACAGCAGACAATGCTGTCAAAGTCAGCTAGCCAATCATGGGAGAGAGGGGCGGGGTAGGGGCTCTGTGCCCGAATGGACACACGGAGCTGTGACTGCTTGGGTGCCCCCATAGCAAGCTACTTGCTGTGGGGGCACACTACAGAAGGGAGGGGCCAGGATAACAGAAGAGGGACCCGAGAAGAGGAGGATCTGGGCTGCTCTGTGCAAATCCACTGCACACAGAAAAGAAGTATAACATGTTTGTTATTAAAAAACAAACGAGATGTCACTTTAACCACTTTGCGGCCGTAATACTGCTATATTGGCGGGCGGGAAGTGGTTAAAGTACTATTAGGAGTTTACTGAGCCATCCAGCTCTACAAATTTTCACTCACAAGCTATGGTGAAATTTAAATAACCCCTTTTGATGCTTATGTGATCAAGGCCAAAGTAAATCTGTATTTGGAGAAATACAGCCACTGCTGACCACCTGAGAATTCTAGTTGACCAGTAGTCTTGCGCTTCAACTCTTTAGGCTGCTGACTCAATAAGCGAAGTCAAAATTAGTGTGTGCATAGTCAAAACTTTTTTTGGGATAGTGTATGAACTCCTGTTTTTATTCCTTTCAGTGTCCCCACTAAGAAGATTCATGCCCCTTTTGAAAGTGATGGAAAATCCAACATTTTAGTGTTGTCACAGGAACAAGAATAGCAAAGAATCATTCCAATAGGGACACATGTTCCAGTGACAACTGTCAGAGGGGATTTCACCTTGTTTGAGAGTAAAAATCTCTAATTTCCTGCTGTATGTTATGATCAGGAAGTGAGGGAAATCTCCAAAAAGGGAAAAAAAAAAAAAACACAAACACACAATTGTGACCTAGTCACATCAGCACATTGCAGTAACATACATGGATGCACTGCTGCAATGTACCACAACGCATATTCATGTTGAATCGGCTGCTTAATGCAGCATGCACTTCAACAAATAAAAATGTGCATTGAGGTGTGTACCGGTCCTTAAAAAAGGCTCTAAAAAATATATATATTTTTTTTTTTTTTTCCATAAAAGATTTTATTGAGAGAAAAATAAGGGTACATGTACATACAAGACATACAGGCTCATGAACATTTCAAGAATAACCAACACTAAAACAGAGCAATGACCGGTAACCGACAGAGAGCAAGTAAACCAGCGTAAGAACGCAAGGACCCACCGTAGGCCAATATCCGCAGGCCTATCCGGGGTCATGATAGAACTTCTGAAAACGGAAATTGCAATGATCGCATAGGTGTTGGGAGCCTCTAGTAAGGCTCCAGGCTATCATTTGGTAGGTTACTTCACAATCGGGAAAGACAAACAACAACAACAAAAAAAAAAAAAAGGGGGGAGAAAGGGGAAAGAAGGGTAGGTAAAGGGTAGCAGTCAAGAATAGCAAGTAAGAGGTAGTGGGGAGGATTGAGAAGCGGGAGATGGGAGAGGAGGTGGGGGCCGCTCCTCGTCCCGGGTCCCCGCCCCATTTCAAAACACAGGAAAGATTGCAATGAAGATTGTGTATGCTTTAAATGCTTTAGGACAGCGTTCTAGAAGAAGGATTTATAGTAATCCGTGGTCTTAAAATGTGTCCAACAGGACCAGGTCAGACTAAACTTCTGTAAGCGATCATGAGCTATATGTATCAATTCCTCCATCTCCTCTATCTTAGCGACCCTGATTAACCATTCTCGAATGGTCGGGATATTCTTTGACCGCCAGTGTGCAGGAACGCAGAGTCTGGCTGCGTTAACCATATGCATGGCCAATGATTTTTGGTAATTACGTTTGGGTAGAGAAGTATGGTGTAGGAGGTATTGAGCAGGAGTGTAATCTAGAGTGAAGGTGGTAACCCGTGTAATGATGGAATTGACCTCCCTCCAGAAAGGCTGGAGCAAGGTACACTCCCACCAAATGTGGATCATGGATCCTACCTCTTCAGTACACCTCCAACATGTATTTGGAATAGAAGGTGAGAATTTATGTAAACGAGATGGGGTTCTATACCATTTCGTGATAATTTTGTAACCATTTTCTTGGATTGCAACGTTCATCGAGCCTTTATGCGCCAGAGTAAGAATGGATTCCCAGTCATCGTCCCCAAGTGTGATTTGCATGTCCCTTTCCCAAGAAGCACGCACATTCTGCACTGCAGGGGTATTAGAGGCGTTCTGCAATAGGGCGTAAATGTATGACACAAGGTGTCGTTGTGGTGTATTGCGTGAGCAAAGTGCTTCAAATGGTGTTAATTGTCTATCCCACGTGACCTTCGCATCTGTAGAGGTAAGAAAGTGAGACAGCTGTCTGAAAGACCAGAAAGGAAAAGTGTTAGTACGTGAGTCAGAGGTGAGCTCCTCATAGGATCGTCTACGGCCCTTATGAAAGAAATGACACGCCAAAACCTCCTCGTGTGGCCATTCCTTGTGGAGGAATGTGTTTGAGTCTCCTGGAGGGAACTCAGGGTTGCCTCTCAGAGAGGTTAGCGGACCCGGTTGTGAGGATAGGTTAAAGAGAGCGACTGCTTTCCTAAAGGCCGATAGGGAGGGTGCAATGAGCGGGTGTGTCTTGAGTGTCAGGGGCCAGGATCGAGGTGATAGCCAAGGTAATGTGGCAATCGGAGTTTGCGTGAGAGAGTTTTCCAACATCACCCATGCTTTGCTTATTTTGTGAAGTTTCCAGTCCACCACTCTAGATAGGTGGCAGGCCATATAATACTTATAAAGATCCGGTAAACCAATGCCCCCTGTTGCTTTGGAACATGTCAACCGTGAGTATTTAATTCGTGGGGCGTTATTCTTCCATATGAATCTAGTGCAGACTTTTTTATATGCCGCAAAGAATGAGGGGGGTAAATATATCGGAATCGTCTGTATTAAATATAGTAGGCGGGGGAGGACGACCATCTTGATGAGGGCCGAGCGCCCAAACCAAGAAACGTTGAGGTTGGCCCAATCCTTCAAATTTGCCTGGAGCTTAGAGAGGGCATGAAGGAAATTGTGGCTATAAAGATCCGTTATGTTCTTCGTGACCTGGATACCCAAATAGGTAAAAGCTGTCTTCTGCCAATGAAAGGGAAAGGATTCCTGACAATGCATGACTTCTTGATGGGTGAGGGATATATTTAAGGCATGCGATTTGGAGTAATTGATCTTTAGATTTGATAACTCGCCGAAATGGTTTATGTCTTTCAAAAGGTTGGGTAACGATATCCGAGGGGATTGTAAGGATAATAAGATATCGTCAGCATAGGCCGATACTTTAAATTCTCTATGGGCAATGGAGATTCCCTTGACATCCGTGTTGGCCCTTAGTCTGTTTAGGAGGGGCTCTAGAGTCATAACAAAGATCAGGGGAGATAACGGGCAGCCTTGACGGGTACCATTTCTTATTGAGAAGGCATCCGACAGGAGGCCATTCGCCCTCACCCTCGCGGAGGGATCAGTATAGAGGGCAGCGATGTGAGCAAGCATACGTGGCTGGAGGCCTATACCTTCCAAAACCGCCCGCATGTAATCCCATGCCACCCTGTCAAACGCCTTCTCAGCGTCAAGGGAAAGGAGGAATCCCCGGGTCTCCGATGAAGCCAGCCAATGCTGAATATTTAGAGTGCGTATGGTATTATCCCTAGCTTCCCTGCCTGGGACAAAACCCACCTGGTCAGATGATATGAGACTCGGGATCAGAGGGAGTAACCTATTTGCTAGCATCTTAGCGTAGATTTTTATGTCCACGTTAAGCAAGGAAATCGGCCTATAATTAGAGACTTGTGTGGCATCTTTCCCATCTTTCGGGATAACTGCTATATGAGCTTCCAATAACCTGCCTAGGGAGGTGTGAGGGGATGAAAGGGAGTTAAATGTGTTTAACATTTTGGGAGTAAGATCGTCCTGGAAGCATTTGTAATATAACAGAGGGAGACCATCGGGGCCTGGGCTTTTTCCCACCTTCATCTGTTTGATTGCTAAGTGGAGTTCTGCCATAGAGAAAGGGCTCTCCATGGCTTCAGCCTGCTGGAGGGTGATGGACTATTGCCCTAAACCTGCCAAGAAGTCCGATATTTGGGAGGAACGTCTGGCCACATTAGTTGCCCCGCCCCCTTCTTGAGCCAGATTGTACAGTTTAGAGTAAAACTTTTCAAAGTGTTTGGTTATTTCTTCATTCTTTGAAAGGAGTGTACCCTGGCTATCTCGGATATGGTGAATCACTGTTGAGGCCTTATCTGCCTGTATTGTGCGGGCCAACAGTCTCCCACTTTTGTTGCCGTGTTCGTAGAACACTTTCTGTCTAAGGACGTAACGCCTTCTAGTGCGCTTCCCCAGTTCTTCCACCAGAGTAGCGCGCGCCTGCAGAAGCTCCTGAAGTGTAGCTTGTATGGATGACTGTTTATGGGCTCTTTCCAGGCGATTGATTGTTTCAATTAATGATTTAATGTCTTCCTGGTGCCTTTTTTTGGCTATCGTAGCTAGCGAGATTAGTTTTCCCCTTAGGACACATTTGTGTGCTTCCCAAAGCGTGATGGGAGAAACATCTGGGGTAGAATTTTCTTGAAAGTATAGTTGGATTCGGGTACGTGTTTGTCTAACATTTTCAGGGTCTTTGAATAGCGATGGGTTCAGTCTCCAGGTTTTCATTGTCTTGTGGACTTCAGGAAACGTAAGAGTTACTGTTATGGGGTGGTGGTCTGATAAGAACATTGGCTCTATAGTGGCCTGCGAGAGAAAGGAAAGATCCGTCTGCGAGAGAAAAAAGTAATCTATCCTGGAGTATTTCTGGTGAGGAGGAGAGAAAAAAGTGTAGTCTTTATCAGTGGGATACATGGTACGCCATGTGTCATGGAGCGTGAGGTATTGCATTTGAAGTCTAATCTGGCGAAGTGCCCTATGTGTGAGGGTGGATGTGCCTGTAGAGGAGTCTATAGTTGGGTTTAATGGAACATTAAAGTCCCCTCCCAAGAGTACAATACCCTCCTGAAACGTGACCAGCAGGTCACAAACTTTTCTAAAGAACGACACTTGGTGCTCGTTTGGACAGTACACATTGGCTAGTGTGATTGGTTTAGAGGCGAAGGAGCCCTTAATAAAAATGAATCTACCCTCAGGGTCGATCATCGAATCCGACAAACGAAAATCAGCACGTTTGGAGATCAGTATGGAAACTCCCTTAGTTTTGGAATCTGGGTTCGAAGAGTGTATTGCCTGTTTGTAAATATGGTTCCCCAATTTGGGGATTGCATCAGACCTGAAATGAGTTTCTTGGAGCATAAGAAAGTGAGCATTGTGTTTAGTCAATGCTGACAATACCTGTGATCTCTTTTCAGGGAGATTTAGGCCTTTGACATTGAGTGAGAGACATTTCAGTGAAAGATGTTGTGTAATCATATTCTCTGTCCGCTTAGTGTAATCTAACGGAGAGTATAATCTGTATGTGCGCCGTTTAAGTGTTGGTGCGGTAAGTAGGACCTATCACGCTGTCCCTGACAGGTGTGAGGGAAGAGGAGCGCCCCCCACGAAGATAAGGGAAAATAAAAGAAAAGAAATGGGAAAGAAGGAAGAGAGAGAGAGAGAGAGAGAAAAAAAAAGAAAAAAAAAAAAAAAGGGGGGGGAGTGGGGAAGGGAGCAAATAGGGTTTAGAGAAAAATGGGAGGGAGTAAATAAAGAAGTCAGGAGGAGGGGGGGGAGGGTAAGCGTACAGGGAAGTACAATGCACTAGCGCGGGGAGGATCTACCGCGCGTGCGTTATAATACCGAAGGCGGGTAAATTTGAATCTAACCGCCTAAAGGGGGAAAAAATAAACAAATCAAAATCCGGAGTGTCAGCTTCCCGCCTAACGGGAGGCTGTGGAGGGATAGAAAGCCTAGAACGGGACACTGGAATCCCGCACAACGGTGGACGTAAGGAGATAAAACATGTGCTCAAAAGACATTGGGTGGAGGAAATGAGTAAATGAATAAATGAGAATCATGAGATTGAAATCAAGAGGAACCAAAAAAGGGGATCGCGAAAGGATATAGGGATGAGGAAATCCCACACCCCGGTTGTTACTTCGGGACATCCCTTTGTTTAAAGGTAAAAGGGGCGATCAATAAACGTATCCGAAATATATGATAGACCTGTCTAAGCCTATTGCATCCGGAAAAAAAAAAAAAAAAAAAAGGAACAGAACCACTATCTAGATATCAGAATAGATAATATGCAGTCTTAAACATTAGCACACATTTGTATAGATCGGTGACCTCTTGGGCCCACAAATAAATAGGCCCCTATACTCACCGATCCAGAACCATAGAAACAAACAAAAAACAAATAAACATTTACACACTGAAACATGAAACAATGTAACGCCATAACGCTACCCCCCCTGACCCCCCCAAGGAGTTTGGACTGTGTGTTGAACCGGTTGGGCTCCAATCTGGGGAGCCATTATCTAGGTCCAAGACCAGTCCCCCTGGATACCCCAGGGTTGCGTTCAAGGTAAAATTATACTCTTCCCTTAAAGTCCTATGTCAACCCACTGAATCATGAACGTAGCTCAAGTTAGGTCCTATTATGAAAGAGGTAAATGCTTAGCATGGAGAGAGTAACTCAAACCACAGAATAAGTACAGTTTCGGACCTGAAAGAAAAAAAAAAAAAAGGGGGGGGGGGAACCCTGGGAGAATGGAGGGGTGGACCCGGTCCCCCGGTGAAATACGGTTTGGCGATTCCATTAGGGTATTCCTACAGCCGGGGCCACTATAAAGGGCAATGTATCTGGGTTGAAGAGACAATCTTCTAGCTGCCAGGAGCCGAGCCCATCCCCCCATAGCAGTCAGACAGCAAAAAAAAAAAAAAAAAGGGAAAGGGGAAACCAGGAGCGATCTAAATAGACAAAGGCATATTCCTGAAATACAATACATGCGATCACCTGATACCTTCTTGGTAGTATACCACACGTAGTCCCTGGAAGGAATGGGCCCTGAGAAGGCCCCCTAGAAAACACTGTATTAGCAAATCAGAGTCAGTCAAATTAGGAGGGGAAAAAAAAAAAAAAAAAAAGGGGGGGGGCAATGAATGTTCCTGACGAGTTGGAAGACATCCAAGGGGCTCAGCTTAGAAACACCCGTCAAGGTGACCAAGAATGATAGAGTTAGTTGGAGTCAGAGGGGGCAGTAAGTTCTGATCGGTTTTGGGGGGGTGAAGTCTTCGTGGTGGAATCATAGACAAAGTTAAACAGCAGTGGAACGTTCCTGTGAAATCTCAACTAGGAAGTGTAGAGGCTTTATGTTTAAAGGAGCAGGGTCAAGCATCCTGATGTCCCCTTCTCGGGGTATCAGCAGGTTCCGGATGTTGCATGAGGTTGTCTCGGCGGGCATAACGGTCTCCTGGCGAAGTCGGGTCCAATCTTCGGCGTCTGGAGCGTTGTCGTTGCGCTTTTGGTGAGGAGTTGTGAGAGACAGGTTTCCAAGGCTCCGTGGGGAAATAGAAGGAGTACCAGTCAGGCAGGTCGATCAATGGTATGTCTAGTTGTTCACAGAACACCGGCAGATCTTCCGGTGTCCGTAAAAAGGCAGTACGGCCCCTGATGGACGCTGAGAGGCAAAACGGGAACTTCCACCTATACTGTATATTGCGGGCCCGCAGCGTATCCAGCAGGGGTCGCAGAGTGCGCCTGTTCTGCAAAGTTATTTGAGAGAGGTCTTGGAATAATTTAATATCTACGCCATTGAACAAAATGCGTCCCCTGTCTCTCGCCTTCCTCAGTATCTCCTCGAGGGGAAAATTGACAATGCAGCACACAATGTCTCTGGGGGGTTCAGAATCTCGGGGAGGGGGCCTCAGGGCACGATGTATTCTTTCCATCTCAATGGGAGAGTCAGCTGGGCGCCCCAAGAGGTCATTGAAGATGGAGCAGACCGTTTGTGGTAGTGTAGAAGGGTCTATACCTTCTGGGACCCCCCGTACCCTAACATTATGTCTACGACCCCTATTGTCTAAATCCTCCACGTGTCTGTGGAGTTCAAACATGTGGGAGAGTTGTGAGTCATAGGTCTTTTGAACTTGCCTGATCGCCACTGCCTGAATTTGGGTGGTTTCCTCCACCTCCGCCAGTCGGTGATTCATTGAATGGATATCTGACTTCAGATCCGCGATGGCCGTTGTTAGAGTATGTTTGATGTCTAATGCCACTCTCTGCAGATCTCTTTGGAGGTCAAGTAGGCTCGGGTTAGGGTCTGTTGCGCCTCCAGCGGCTGATCTAGGACCAGCGGTGCTTTCAAGCGAGATCATGGATGAGGCCTGTGAGGTTTGTGAAGCCTGCATCTCCCCTTGGTCGCCTGAGGGCCGAGTTCTGAACATCTCCGGGATATTGTTGCTCATTTGTGTTCCCGAATCTTTGAGTGTGCGTGGTGTGGAGGAACTTCTGGTAGATTTCCCCATGATTGAGCTAATTGTGGTGTCCAAATAAAGCGTTTCACGTCCCCGTCATGCAGGAGTTCTGTCTTTACGCTGTCATGACGGCCGCGGTCTGGGCCATTCCCCACCCAAAGAAATCTTCTATCATCGCAGCTCGGGTCACCCCTCTTGCAGGTGGGGTGTCAGAGTTAAGCCGTGGGGTTTAAAGCCAGTGCAGGGGAGGACGGAGAAATCTGTAGGCCTGAGGTGTAGCAAGATGGCCGCCGTTCCCTTGCATAAACAACAAGCCGTTCCCAGGTGAATGCCTTCTCTGGCCTTCAGGGCTCCCCCTCTCCAGCCTGACTGTCTAGGTGAGGTGGGATATCTGTGCCTGGGGGTGCTCAACGTTCGTCCCGAGGCTGCAGTACCAGAGGCTCGGGGATTCAGAGGTCCCGCAGGCCTCAAGATGGCGGCGGATCCCCCGTGTATGGGGGCAGCCCAAAAGGGTCTCAGAGAGCTCCCCCAACTAGGACAGGGCCCTGGATGGGGGACCGGATGAGTGCTGGGTGGAGATCCTGGCTCCCAAAGTCAGATCGGGTCGGCCGCGCTGCGCACTCCCGGGGATGTATCCGCAGGAGAGACCGGGGATTCAAGGCCTAGTAAGGCCGCATGGAATGGCGACCGTCCCCGATGGCTCAGAGAGTCGGCTCTGCCTTCAGGTCAGTCAGGGTAGGACCTAAAAAATATTTTAGCTTATACACAGTGAGAGCGGCCAATATATCCTACTAAAGTCACTAGATCAGCATGATAGCCATGCGTTTGGCATGTTCATATTGCTCTCATCCCAGGTTTCCATTCACTCCTCCAATCTGCTGCACTTTGGCAGTTCTTGTGAAAGGCTCGTCTCTCTCAAGGGCCAGCTCAAAGAGATCATTTAAGAGAGAACAGTCAGGCAGCACCTTGCTCTGAACCAGTACAATTACTTACCCTCACGCAGACTGCGGGCCAATAGCAATCATTAGGGGTTTACAATAGTGGAATTCATTTTAAAATAGCACACGCTACAGTGCCTTTGTTGAGCTCCTGAATTGTCTCATTCTTTAATCAAAATCTGAGAATTCATAGGAGGTTGATGGGGTATGAAATACCTTCGCTCTGCCAAGTTTAAAAATGATAACAATACCCAAAACAAAAAGTTTCTTTATATTCGTCTCTTGAAAGAGCTGGAAATATACAAATTATGTACGTACAATTACCTATATCTGCATGTAAAAAGATGTCTCACATCTATGTACAGTAAGTTTTCTCTATAGCCCCATTGTTTTATATAAGCTGCCATGGCAACAAAATGACAGATGGTTATCTTCTGTAGAATTATTAGAAAAGTAGGTGTGCTAGAATATGCCACCTTTATTTTAAGATTTTCTGCTCCGACACCGTCTTAAATACCTGTACATATTTATCCATGAATGTCATTTTTGCATAAACCAGTTAATTAGAATAGTGCAATTAAAGCGTAACCAAACCCACAATTTAACGGATTTCTAAAACGATTACATTCAAAGCATGCCCTGAATAATACCTGTCGCAGTTGCCTGTCCTCTCAACCGAACAGTCAAGTGATCAATTGGCCGGTGTCATAACTGATCACATGTGCAGCATCAAGGCAACTGCAGATCAAAAAGGTCAAGATGGCAGTAACCTTGGCTGTAAAGAATAGTGTTTAGTTCTGCTTTTAAGTGGACATTTTTCCACTTTCAACACAATTTGCATTACAGGCATTGGTGATGTAGTCCGGGTCTCATGGATGCCCCCTGGAAAGGTTACGTACCAGCGCCTTCCAATGAGATTTTTTCTCACCTGTCTCACAATACAGCGCTGTGTTCATCCCAGCCGTTTTCACCGCTTGTCTTCTGTCCAACAATGGCATCCTAACTGTGGGCACCTTGCTGTCACAGCTGTGCGCACTGTGAATGGTCCAGCGTTTTTTTTTTCCCCCCAACAGATGAGTAATGATGCAGATGAGACGCATAATGTCATACACCCAAATTTGCACATGAGATATAGGGCATTACATTCAAGATGAAGCACAAACATCACTGGTGGCCAGCGGAGGAGGAAAAAAGCCAGTCACTTGACATTTTTCAAAACGGCAGCACAGCAGAGCCATAACATATTCAATGCAAACGTGGTGCCCTTTATACACACACACACCTTAAAGATTGGAGGTTATCCTTTAAATACCCATTCAGCATCTGTGTTCTAGCGTATGGTGGGATGACAGCAGTGCCGATGCGTCTCACCGTTTACCTTTATGCAAACTTATTAAAAAACATTACAAAGGTCTATTAGCCACAGCATGATCTGGTAGTTTGTTACACAGTGCCAAGCTGAAAAAAAAAAAAAAAACACGACAATGAATAAGGAAGAATGCATGCCACATTTTTCTTCTTGTTTTTTTTCAGGGCGCACCACCACAACAGTGTTTTGACCTGGCCTGACAAGAAACTAGGTATTTTACCTTGTGTGCTACACAGGGCCCCAGAGCACTCACTGCACCTTGTGTGAGCAAACCCTAGACAATTCACCATTACCCTGTTCTTTAATACATTTCTGCACCCCATGAGTTTAACCTTCTGTATTAAATAGTTGCCTTCCTCCCCATTACAGCAATCCTACCCGACACCACTCAACTTATATGCAATTTCTATGGACCAGATATGGTCACAATTTATCCTAAGGCCACATTCACACTTGCGAATTGGCCCGACAGCTGCGACCAGGGCTGATCACTGCATAGCAAATCAATGCGAGCTACCACAATTAGCTGCAGGAGGCGTCAGCTTCCCATTGCTTTCTATGGAGTTGCCTCCTGCAGCTAATCGCCTGGGTTCTCCATTAGGGTTCTCGCATGTACATGTCAGGCTATTACGCAAGTGTGAATGCAGTCCAACTGGCACCAGAAATGGTTGTGCTCTCTATCTATATAAAAACACACACACACACACACACACACAGTGGGTACGGAAAGCAGAGGTGGGGGGACTTGAGTCACATGACTTGACTCAAGTCAGACTTGAGTCACCTGTTTGAGGACTCGCGACTTGCTTGACAGAATTCAATAAAATGACTCGACTTGACACTAGTGCTGCAACGGATCGGCGATGATCAGTGATCCGAATGGGTCACCCTGTTCGGATCGGATCACCACGCAATCCGCTGAGCGACCCGCGGCCTCGCCCTAAGGAAAGGCAGCGGCTTCGGCCTAGCTCCGGAGCCGCGGCCATCTTGGTACACCCGGCGGCGGCTGCCTTGTGCGCGCTGACGTCATCACCCCTCACCCTCGCTGCTCGTGGATCTGAACTGGCCGGGAGAGACTAAAGTAAGTGGGGGAGATGCCCATTACAGTGGGGAGATGACGTGGATATTACAATAAGTGGGGGAGATGACGTGGATATTACAGTGGGTGGGGGAGATGACGTGGATATTACAGTGGGTGGGGGAGATGACGTGGATATTACAGTGGGTGGGGGAGATTGTGGATAAGTCATTTTTTTTTTTTTTGCCAATCCGAAAATGATCCGATCCATGGCTCTGATCCGAGGATCGATCCGATACGTGAGTTTTTTGATCCGTTGCACCCCTACTTGTCACTAATGACTTGGCACCACTAACCGCAAGCCGCCGTCTGCCTACCTGATCAGCGTGTCATGCAGACAGACGGCGGCCATTGCAGTGTTCAAAAGCCGCGCCTCCTCGTCTGTGATAGGCGGAACACTCAATTTCACAGCAGGCAGTGTTCAGCCTATCACGGACATCCTCTTATCCTCGTCTGTGTTATGAGGATGAGCGGATGTCCATGATAGGCCGAACACTGAATTCTGGGAAATTGAGTGTTCCGCCGATCACAGACGAGGAGGAGGCGCTGCTTTTGAATACTGGAATGGCCGCCGGGATGCCGCCAATCAGGTACAAGGCTGATGGGCACAGTGAAGCATTGGGCACATAACCAATATTATTTATTGTTATCCCTCCTATTATTTTTATACAGTATGGGGTAGATCAGTATTTTGACTTGATTTGATTTGTGACTTGACCAAAATAAATGACTCGACTTCTAGCAGGGACTCGACTCGACTTGCTTTTCGTCACAGTAACTTGGGACTTGCTTGAGAATTGAAGGTTAAGACTTGCACATGTGTGACTTACTCCCATGTCGGACGGAAAGTATTCAGACCCCCTTAAAATTTTTCACTCTGTTATATTGCAGCCATTTGCTAAAATCATTTAAGTTCATTTTTTTCCTCATTAATGTACACACAGCACCCCATATTGACAGAAAAACACAGAATTGTTGACATTTTTGCAGATTTATTAAAAAAGAAAAAAAAACTGGAATATCACATGATCCTAAGTATTCAGATCCTTTGCTCAGTATTTAGTAGAAGAACCCTTTTGATCTAATATAGCCATGAGTCTTTTTGGGAAAGATGCAACAAGTTTTTCACACCTGGATTTGGGGATCCTCTGCCATTCCTTGCAGATCCTCTCCAGTTCTGTCAGGTCGGATGGTAAACGTTGATGGACAGCCATTTTTAGGTCTCTCCAGAGATGCTCAATTGGGTTTAAGTCAGGGCTCTGGCTGGGCCATTCAAGAACAGTCACAGAGTTGTGAAGCCACTCCTTCGTTATTTTAGCTGTGTGCTTATGGTCATTGTCTTGTTGGAATGTAAACCTTCGGCCCAGTCTGAGGTCCTGAGCACTCTGGAGAAGGTTTTCGTTCAGGATATCCCTGTACTTAGCCGCATTCATCTTTCCCTCAATTGCAACCAGTCGTCCTGTCCCTGCAGCTAATAAAAACCCACAGCATGATGCTATCACCACCATGCTTCACTGTTGGGACTGTATTGGACAGGTGATGAGCAGTGCCTGGGTTTTCTCCACACCTACCGCTTAGAATTAAGGCCAAAAAGTTCTATCTTGGTCTCATCGGACCAGAGAATCTTATTTCTCACCATCTTGGAGTCCTTCAGGTGTTTTTTTTAGCAAACTCCATGCGTCTTGCACTGAGGAGAGGCTTCCGTCGGGCCACTCTGCCATAAAGCCCCGACTGGTGGAGGGCTGCAATGATGGTTGACTTTCTACAACTTCCTCCCATCTCCAGACTGTATCTCTGGAGCTCAGCCACAGTGATCTTTGGGTTCTTCTTTACCTCTCACCAAGGCTCGTCTCCCCCGATAACTCAGTTTGGCCGGACGGCCAGCTCTAGGAAGGGTTCTGGTCGTCCCAAACGTCTTCCATTTAAGGATTATGGAGGCCACTGTGCTCTTAGGAACCTTAAGTGCAGCAGTAATTTTTTTTGTAACCTTGGCCAGATCTGTGCCTTGCCACAATTCTGTCTCTGAGCTCTTCAGGCAGTTCCTTTGACCTCATGATTCTCTGACATGCACTGTGAGCTGTAAGGTCTTATATAGACAGATGTGTGGCTTTCCTAATCAAGTCCAATCAGTATAATCAAACGCAGCTGGACTCAAAATGAAGGTGTAGAACCATCTCAAGGATGATCAGAAGAAATGGAGTTAAATATATGGAGTGTCACAGCAAAGGGTCTGAACACTTAAGACCATGTGGTTTTTTTTTGTTTTATAAATCTGCAAAAATGTCAACAATTCTGTGTTTTTCTGTCAATATGGGGTGCTGTGTGTACATTAATGAGGGGAATTTTTTTTTTAAATAAGGGTGTCTGAATACTTTCCGTACCCACGTACGTATGTACACACACACACACACACACACACACACACACATCTCGGGCCACACTCCACTGTTCATTGTGTGTAGTCCAGTTCTCTAAATCTCCTATGGTTAGTTTTAACCTTTCTATAGTAGCTTATATATATATATATATATATATATATATATATATATATATATATATATATATATATACACAGCATGCTCTTCCTTTGCACTCCAAGGGTCTTTTCTTAGCGTATTAGTCTTTTCTTTTGGTGTAAGCTTTTCTACTCGAGTACATTCACAGAAAACTAGAATTTAAATCAACTCATCAATTCAGCCCTCAGGGGAGTTATCAGAGAACACTGCTAAAATATAAGAGTTATTGTATTGAGTTATTGTATGCTTTTGGCTATGTGACTGCTATTGCTACCCAACAAAAATAGTTTACTTCACCATAGGCTCATACCACAGTGCATAGAACGACATCTGCTAACTATGCTTAAAAATAAACAGATAATGTCAACCGTAATTAGCTCCAAATGTTTTTTTCTGCTTTTCTTGCTTGCTCATTGAGAATTGCTATGGAGACATTTGTTGATATGAATGCAAAGGAAGGCGACGTTGATACACTGCCATTTCACAATTACCATTTTCTTCTTCATGGTGTAGGTCTTAAACGTGATTCTTAGTACCCTTTAATTCTCCTTTGTCAAACTATCAACAGCCACGCAATAAATAAAATTGCCCTGTATTTTATTCTGCATAGCCTGGTTTTCTAATTTGTCATAGAAACAAGAATAATTTTCAGCTTGTTACAAGCAGCTGACAGGAGACACCCACACACTCCGAGACTGACAACTGTGAGCCAATCTATAATCATCCCTTAAGGAAAAAATAAAAAAATAAATTATATTAATGAGGACATTCTGGTCTTGCGTTCCCATTATCTGCAAAGTCAGTTAATCATGGAGACATATAGATTTAGACAGGGACAATTTTTCTGCACAATTCAAAAATGTTATTTTTTTTAAATTTGTGTTTATTCTTATTGCTTACAATTCACCAATAAGATCTTCTAAAGAGAGACAGAAATGGTCATTATCAAAGGTTTTTAATCACCAAGTATACCTCTTTGAGCTCAAACTATTTACAGGCAGATCCAGAAAAAAAAAAAAAAAAAAGTTTACAGACTATGTGGGTAGGGGGCATCACCCAAATTAAATAGCTCCATTAAAATTAAGGGATACATTTACCTTTAGAGCCCATTTACACAGGGGCGGCACGACTTGTCCTGCGACTGTGCTGGGCGTCTTCAAGAAAACTTCAAAAGGAGACTTCAAAAATGACTTCTGTATTGAAGTCAATGGAAGTCGCCCCGAAGTCGTCTTGATGTAGTACAGGAACCTTTTTCTAAGTCGGAGCGACTTCAGCCGCTCCGATTAGAACGGTTCCATAGTACAGAATGGGACGTGACTTGTCAGGTGGCTGAGACGCCTGACGAGTCGCCCCTGTGTGAATGGGGTCTTAGTATCACATTACATGTTTCAACTATATTTTTTTGGGGGGTTCCAAGTCATTTTTTTTTTATTTATATTCTCTTTATTAATTTTCCTGCACATTCAAATCAACATTGTACATGCTTATTTATATTTACTTTTCACAACAATAAATTAGCAAAATATTATCAATGTAAGTTTCACTCTGTTAACCCTCATCCCTCCCTCCTTCCCCCCTCCCCCTTTACTATTTTCTAATAATAGGATTTTTATAACAGCTTACCTGTAAAATCCTTTTCTTGGAGTACATCACGGGACACAGAGCGACATAGTCATTACTAATGGGTTATATAGATACCGTCAGGTGCTGGCACTGGCAACTTCCAAAACCGGAAGTACCCTCCCCTATATAAGCCCCTCCCATCCGGGAGCACCTCAGTTTTGTAGCAAAGCAATAAGTGTCCCCAAAGAGGGGCGGGAGCTCTGTGTCCCGTGATGTACTCCAAGAAAAGGATTTTACAGGTAAGCTGTTATAAAAATCCTATTTTCTTTCTCGTACATCACGGGACACAGAGCGACATAGTCATTACTAATGGGATGTCCTAAAGCAATGCCCAATGAGGGGGGGGATACACCATATATAAGCTGAGCGCTATCAGACATGAGGATCTTTTGCGGCCTGCAACACACTGCGCCCAAAGGCGACATCCTCCTGACTTCTAACGTCCACCTGGTAGAACCTAGTAAACGTGTGTACTGAAGACCATGTTGTGGCCTTACAGATTTGAGCCAGGGAGGCCTGGTGATGCACTGCCCATGAAGTTCCAACTGCTCTCGTCGAGTGCGCTCTAACTTTGAACGGAGGCGGTCTCCTTCTCAAGCCATAGGCTTGTATTATGACCTGTCAAATCCACTTGGCTAAAGTAGATTTTGACGCTGCCTGACCCTCTCTGGGGCCTTCCGGCAGAATAACCAAAGTATCCGTTCTGCGAATCTGAGCAGTGGCCTTTAGATAAGCTTTAACTGCTCTTACTACATCCAAAGAATGCAATAACTTTTCCTCTACCGAAGTAGGTTTGGGGAAAAAAGAAGGAAGAACCACATCTTGGTTCAAATGAAACCTCGATACCACCTTAGGAAGAAAGGCTGGATGAGGACGTAACACTACTCTATCCTTATGGATAACCAGATATGGCTCCTTACAGGACATAGCTGCTAATTCCGATACTCTTTTAGCCGAACAAATGGCTACTAGAAAAATCAATTTCCTGGTGAGAAGCACCAAAGAAATATGATGTAATGGTTCAAATGGTTGTTTCTGTAGAACCGACAGAACCAAGTTTAGATCCCATGGACATATGGGAATATTAACCGGAGGACTAATACGCATCACTCCTTGTATAAAGGCTTTGACTAGTGACTGCGAAGCCAAGGGCCTTTGAAAAAATATTGACAAGGCCGAAATCTGACCCTTGATAGTACTCAAGGCAAGCTTCCTATCTACAGCCCACTGTAGGAAGTCCAGAATCCTACCTATTACGTACTTATGTGGATGCCATTTCTTGGCCTCACACCACGCGATGTACGCCTTCCAGATTCTATAGTAGATCTGCCTGGATACCGGCTTCCTGGCATTGATCATGGTAGATACCACAGGATTAGAGAGCCCTCTCTTTTTTAGAATGTGGGCTTCAATAGCCAGGCCGTCAAACCTAGGGCTGGTAAGGAAGGGTGGTATATTGGTCCTTGCGAAAGCAGGTCCGGACGACGTGGGAGAGACCAAGGACTCCCCACTGACATTTTACAATCTCCGCGTACCACGCTCTTCGGGGCCACGCTGGAGCCACCAGAATCACTGGTTCCTTTTCTACCCTGATTCTGCGGAGTCATCGAGGTAACCATTGTGGCGGTGTGAATGCATATATCAGCTTGAACTGATCCCAAGGGAACACTAGGGCATCCGAGCCGCAAGCTAGGGGATCCCTTGTCCGAGAGACAAACCTGTCCACCTTTGCGTTGAATCTGGATGCTAGAAGATCTACATCCGATGTTCCCCACCGCTGACATATTGTCCAGAAAACCTCGGGGTGAAGGGACCCTTCCTCTGGGCATAATTGCTGGCGACTTAGAAAGTCCGCCTTCCAATTCTCCACTCCTGGAATAAATACCGCAGATATGGCTGGGACATATCTTTCTGCCCATTTCAGGATGTAATTTACTTCCCTCTGGGCTGCACGACTCCTGGTGCCCCCCTGATGATTGATATATGCCACTGCTGTGGCATTGTCTGATTGAATTCTGACAGGGGACCCTTGGAGTTTGGATGTCCATGCTACTAGGGCATACCGGGCTGCTCGTATCTCTAAGAGATTGATGGGCAGGGCCTTTTCTGCATCCGACCATCTGCCCTGGAGAGACCATTGCTCCAGTACTGCTCCCCAGCCTATAAGGCTGGCATCTGTAGTGACCACCTTCTAAGAAATCGGACTGAAGGATTTCCTTTTTTCCAGATTCTGGGGAACCAACCACCAACGGAGGCTCTTGCGAACAGAAGGGGACAAGGACATTGTAAGTCTAGGGCCTGAACTTTTTTGTTCCAGGCTGACAGTATGGCCCCTTGCAAATTCCTTGAATGGAATTGACCGTAGGGTACTGCTTCGAATGATGCCACCATCTTTCCCAGCAGCCTCATATACAGGCGTATGGACGGCTGTCTTTTTTGTACCCACTAAGTGGATCAAATCTTTCAAAGACAACACCTTTCCTCGAGGCAAGAATATTTTTCTCTGGCCTGAATCCAACCTTAGCCCCAAGTATTCCAGACTTTTGACTGGTTTTTAGGGGTGACTTGTCTCGGTTGATAATCCAACCGTGAGATTCCAGATACTTGATTGTCTTGTGAACGACCACGTCTAGTTTTTTCACTGAGTGGTCTATCAGCAACAAGTCATCTAGATATGCCATTATCATTACACCTTGTGTTCTTAGATTGGCCAATAAAGGGCCAGAATTTTTGTAAACACTCGTGGTGCTGTGGCCGAACCGAAGGGTAAGGCTCTGAACTGAAAATGGCGCCCTTCTACTGCAAAGCGTAGAAATTTTTGGTGGACTGGAAAGATGGGAATGCGCAAATAAGCATCTTTGATGTCGATCGCGGCTAACCAATCCTCCCCTTGTAGGGCAGTGGCCACCGATCGGATTGACTCCATTGGAAAGTCCTGATATACAGGAATTTGTATAGCCCTTTTAGAATTAATATGGGCCTCCCGTCCGCGTTTGCTTCGGGACTGTAAAGAGGTTTGAGTAAAACCCGAACCCTCATTCTTCCAGGGGAACCTCCATAATTACTCCTTGGAGCAATAGTTGTTCTAGTGCCAACAGGAGGGACTCTCTCTTCCGGGGATCCCTTGGCACGTTTGACCTCAAAAATGGGAAGGAGGAGAGTCTTAACTCCAAACTGTATCCCAAACATACTGCGGAGAGCACCTATCTGTCTTGATCGTGTCCCGCCAGGTCTCTTGCGAACAACTGGAGTCCTCCCCCCACCCGACTGAGTGGGGGCTTCAATGAATTTAACTTTGGGGGAGGTTTTGTACCTCCCCTGACCCAGGGTTTCTCATTACCCTGCTATTGTCCCTGTTTTTTACCCCCGGGAATTGACCGAGGAGGCCGTCGGAACTGTTACACAGCCGATGCCCCAGGGACTGGAGAAGCAGGCCTCTTAAAGAGGAACCTCTAACTCTGTTTTTAACCGGCAAGAGCGTATTTTTACCGCTGGAAATTTTCTGGATATATTTGTCCAGGTTTTCCCTGAATAAGCGTTCACCATGAAATGGGACGCTAACCAGCCATTCTTTACAGGGAGCTTCAGCAGACCAGTTTTTGAGCCATAGGAGCCTACGCATATGTACTATAGACAGCGTAAGGCGGGAGGCCTGATGGACTGAATCCTTTATGGCGTCAACCGCAAAGCCTAAGGCTCTAGGTAGATCAGCTAGGGCAAAGCCTGCTGATCTGTCAAGACCCTCAAGACCTGTTTCAACTGATCCTTCACTGCTTAGCAGACCCCAATAGCTGCTACTGCTGGTTGTGTCACCAAGCTTGCTGTAGAAAGAAGCAGATTTTCATAAGGACTCCAATCTTTTATCTATTGGGTTCTTGAACATTTGGACATTATCCACTGGACATGTCAGTGATTTATACATACAAGAGATGGCTGCGTCCACTGTAGGGACCTTCCATTTTTTTTTTTTTTGATGAACTTATCCTCCATGGGATAGACCACCGGAAATCTCTTGGGGGAATAAATATTTTCTCAGGACGTTCCCAATCCTGGTAAATGAGCCCTTTCAGTAAAGGGTGAAGTGGAAAAGAACAGACAGTCTGGGGGCTTCTAGCGACCCCAACGAGGATACAGTAGTGGTTGATGGTTCCGCAAGGTGCATTTTTAAATGCTGATCGGACCATGTTAGTCAGAGACTGAACCCATAATCTTTCAGCTTGAGATGCTGAGAAAAGGTTCCCCCACTGTTGATTCCTCTATAACAGAATCAACCTCATCCTGATCCCCTTCAGGCAGGTCGATCCCTGTATGGGACTGTTGCTCTGCTAACAGGCACTCTGAAGGAGGAGACGGAGATCGGGCGTGCTTTCCCTGACAGGGAGGCAGCGATCAATGTTGACAATCTCTCTCTAATCCTCCCAGAGCTGAGGAAAAAACCTCCTCTGTTACATACACAGGAGCAGGTGAACTGAGGACAGCCACAGTACCAAGTACCCCTGCGGGGTCTCTACGGTCACTTACCTCTGAACTTCAGGGGAGACTGGTGCAGCAGAAGTATGCCCAAGATTCTCCGAGCCCGATGAGACCCCCTTCGCTTCCTGGAAGATTCAGTTCCGGAGCTTCTGGACGGCATATTCCTAAGCCTAAAGCTGAGGTATTCCAGCCGTAATACACCACTTTTACTGAGAATAGTCTAGCACAATTGCTGCTATATCACAGTTGGTGTCTACTAAAGTGCCTTTCTAGGGGATGCCTGCATCAACCGCCTCTATGTGCCTTTATATTGTTGCTAGCTCTGTCTGTGCACTTCAACAGCCAGCTATAATGTGCTTCAAAAACACGCTGGACGCCCGCATATGCGCAGTAGCGCCGCGGCGCACACCTGAGCGTCATCCACCCGCTCCGCCCCTTTTTCCAGATCGCCTCTATGAATAGAGGCGCGGGCACGTGCGCCTTCGGCGCCTTTTTTGAAAACAACAAGGAGCTAGATGGGAGCCAGGGTCCCTTTGCCGCAGGGCCCGGGGATGGATGAGCGCAGCAACAGGGCAGAGGAGACAGCTTCCCAGCAGAGAACATACCAACTGCCTGGATTTGATTCTGGAAGAAAAAAATCCACATTACAGGAAAAAGAACCATAGCGGCCTCTAGTGTCTAACACAGGTACCGCGGTCTTACATTTTTTTTTTTTCTTGCCTACTATTAAAATTTTTACATTTTCTCAGTAGTAACAGGCATACACAGAATATTAGCGGGAATACCGTTAGGTAACAGACAGAAAGACAAATTAGGCTTGGGGGTCCCCCAATAGAACCAAGTTCCTGGGGGCCCCCACTTACCTGTTCCCCGCCGCAGGACTTTGTTTGGTCCACAAAAGCCCAAACTTCACCTATCACGGCAGGCATTGTAATCAAACCTTCAGGGACCGGGTTCCCAAGGATTCCACTCCCCTGGACCTGTATAGCACCCTGCACAGAAAACATCTTGGTCGTGGGTATGACCAGAGCTCTGGATCCCAGGGTCCAGCTCTCCTAAGAGAAGCATTACAGGCAAAACCTTGCTCTTCTCTGCAAGGCCCGGGTACCGACCGTTTAGCTATGAAGCTTTTTTGGTCGGATCCGGAATAGCTTACTGAGGCCCAAAAGAACCTGTACGCAAGCTCAGTGAAAAACACATGTTTCTTCTTGGCCAACACCTTAGACACTGGCAAAAAACTGAGGTGCTCCCGGATGGGAGGGTACTTCCGGTTTTGGAAGTTGCCAGTGCCAGCACCTGACGGTATCTATATAACCCATTAGTAATGACTATGTCGCTCTGTGTCCCGTGATGTACGAGAAAGAAATTAGGTTTTTTCCTATTTTCCTTTCTTCCATTTTTACACCTTATTCAAAGTTTCAACTATATTTAGGGTGTAACTTGTTACTAAAGCAGCAACCCCACACCCTCCCTCCCCCGTCCCCGTCTGCTGTCACAATCTAAAAACTGCGTGGCTGTGCAGGGCACCGCCAACACAACAACCGCATCATTCATTTACAAAGTTCTGTGAATGAATGAACGAACTACAAGTCCTGTCCGTCACCGTGGCAGACTGCTTGTAGTTCTCAATGAACTGGGAAAGCTCTGGTGAGCACCCTTGTAGTTCATTGATGCTCCTTGCACTTCAGTAAGTGTCTGTCCATACCTCATAGGTACTGGCAGACAGTTGTGCTGAGAGTTTACAAGAGCCTGACATTGTCCCTGTGATCTGTTGATCATGGGTGAACTACTCTGCCGGCCATAAAGAAAATAAACACATTTGTTTACTTGTGTAAAAAGTTTTTTAATTTTTCTGGTTACAAGAGTGAACTTACCCTTTAAAGCCTAACTCCACGTTTAAGGTTTCTTTAAATAGTTTGCTTGGGCCAAGCTGGCCCAAACGGCTATTTATTATACCAACACATGATCTGGCTGAGCACACTGTGTTAAGTGTATGTGGTCTCAATTACATACATTATACAGTGCTGTACTCTGGCTGTAGGACAACGACTTCCAATTCCTCTACCAGAACTAAACAGATTTGGGCTGAACACTGCTCAGCCATTCACAGGAAGCTTTGTAAACTATGAACACAAAAGCTTCCTCCGATTGGCTAAGATGGAAATCATATCATCTGGCAGCCTCTCTGACTTAGGCCAATCAAAGGAAGCCTTGTATTCATTCGTAGAATACAAAGCTTCCTATGAAAGGCTGAGCAGCACTCAGCCTAACTATTTTGTTCCAGGAGTGGGACAGGAAGTCTCTGTCCCACTGCCGGAATGCAGCGCTGTATTACTGTATGTAACTGAGGCTACATACAGTTAAAGCAGTATTAAACCCCAAAAAAAAAAAATATATATTGCAGCTTACCAATCATTCGATCTGGTGGCTGTATTTATTTATTTTTCGTTTTTTTTCACCTGGTATATCGGGTCAGTAACACCTCCTATATTAGAGTGCTTCCACTCTGGATGAAAGAGCACAGTTGGCATACCTTTGGGTAGCTGCATTGTCAGTCTGGGGGAGGGGGGGGAGGAGTGTTAAGCCCCGTACACACGATCGGTTTAACTGATGAAAACCGTCCGATGGATGGTTTTCATCAGACAAACCGATCGTGTATGGTACCCATCGGTCTTTTTTCCAATCGGTTGGAAAAAATAGAACTTGTTTTAAAATTTTCCGATGGATAAAAAACCGATGGGAATTTCTGATCGTCTATGGGCAAGTCCATCGGTTAAAAAACCCACGCATGCTCAGAATCAAGTCGACGCATGCTCAGAAGCATTAAACTTCATTTTTCTCGGCTCATCTGAGTGTTTTACGTCACCGCGTTTGGAACGGTCGGTTTTTTGACTGATGGTGTGTGGCCAAGACTGATGAAAAACAGTTTCATCGGATTTCCGATGGACAAATCCATAGGTTATCCGATCGTGTGTACAGGGCTTTAGAGGTACTAACAGATTTAGACACTAACAAATTGAAGCCAAACTCCAGCTCACACTGCAGTTACAGCAACAGTTTTTTTTTTTCCTTTCACGCTAAGGTTTTACGGGAATAAATAAAAGCAGATCATTGCACCCCTGTCAGTGGTAAATAGTTTGTTTCAACACTCTTACTGCTATGATCTCAGGAGAGCTTGTTCAGACTTACTGACTGGATCAAGAGATGTAATCCTATGCATTAAGGTGAAAAAAAAAAAACACCTTGCAGTGTCGGGCCCCTCAGCCCCCCCCACCCCGTTTTACTTACCTGAGACCTGAATTTCTGTGGGCGTAATTCCACATCACTCTCTCCACGGCTTCTCGGCTCTTCATTGAATAGATTAATAGCAGTGCAGCCATTGGTTCCCGCTGCGGTCAATCAAATCCAATGACACGGGGGCGGGGCTGAGTCATACACTTGGCGTCTATGGACGCCGAGTGTATGACACAGGAGCGCGCCCGAAAGGTAACCCCCTTGGAAGAGAGCTTCCCAGAGGGGGTCATCTAATGCAGGGAGGAGCCGCCGTGGGACCCCAGAAGAGGACGATCGGGGCCACTCTGTGCAAAACGAACTGCACAGTGGAGGCAAGTATGATATGTTTGTTATTTTAAAAACAAAAAAAACCTTGAACCTTTAATATCACTTTAAGACTGCACTATGACAATTGGTTCACATTCATTTTTAATGCTAAAAAAGTAAGCATTTTGCCAACTGTACACAAGTCAACAAGTGATTACTAAAAGCTTCAAGGTATATCATCCATGTGTAAGAGCTCTAATGATTTACTGATCACCTCAACCTGTTCTTGCTAAAAAAATTATATAAAATTAAACTTTATGTACCTTTTGTATGGTATAGTTACAGTCTAAGTAGAGAGAATAGAAAAAGAAAAAAAGTATATATGATTGAAGAGCGAAGCAGATTGCCAAATGCTTTGTCCAATTGTCACAGGCCAGCACCTACAAATAAAGTATACTGTAAGGTCTGATAAAGAAATGGTTAAAAATATTCTCTTTACAATGACTTGAATAATCCCTTAAAAAAAAAAACATATGAAGACAATGGTAAATGGAACTCAATGCTCTCATTATTCTCTTACAAAATAAAAACAAGATACTTGTTTAGGACACAGCCAACTACATATAGCATATTCTCAACACAGCACAAAAGAGGTCTATGCAACAAAAAATGCTACACTATCAAAAAGTGTCACACAAACCAACGCAGTTCATTTTACATAACTAAAACATCAGTTTCTTGGAACTAATGTTACACATCATTTTCCTGGGACTTTCTAAGTATCAAATTGGATAATTTAAAGCATACTACCAATCTTACATTTTAAGCAGGTCTCAAAATGTTATTCTAAAACTTCAGCCTAAAGACGAACCAAGTCCTACTTAGGTAGACGTGATGGTGGCCATACGCTTTTGCAATAATTCAGCAAGAACACCACACTCAGTTTGATAGGCCCTGAGCTTGGGTTGGGATTGGTTTTTCGACAATCCTAGAATTACACTGCAGGAAAATATTGACGACCATCCTTAACCCCTGTGCATATGTATACCCACTAACCATCACAGGATTTGACCAAAATTCCAGAATCCTGCCAGCCTAGGCCATCTCCCAGGCATCACCATTTCTTAAGCTTTACAGTTGTAAAGTATGTATGTGCTGTAAAATTTACCTTTAGCAGACTCGCACATCTATAAATGTGCTGATCCTAAACTGCTTCCAGTTGATGCTCCCGCACTGAAAATTTGCCGGTTGTCTCAACCACTTGATCATGGCCCACTAAGAGGCGGCAGCCTCCCTTCTCCCAGGCCTCCAGCCAACTACAGATCCCTTAACCTTCCACAGTGCCTCCCAGTTCCCATTATGCGCCCCAACAGCGGCCCACAGAGACCCCAGGCCAATTGAGAGCCCACAGCCTCCATAGTGCACACCAGCCTGCTGCAGAGATTCCAGCCTTTAACGTTGACCTTTATCGTTCAGAAACTTCATCTCTTACAGGGCCACCAAGTCTGCTGAAGAATCTCCTGACTGCAGAACCCCCCTCCCCCATACTCCCACCAGTCCCATCCAGTGCTTCCAGCATTTCAATGCATGTCCCATACTTTCATTGTGCGAGTATAAAATATTTTTTACTGCTGAGGCATGGAAATATTTGGAAGATTTTACCTGGCCCTGGTTTAGATCTATAGAAATGCTTGGGACTGGTTCTCTAATGTGAGATCAGAGCATAGTGCAGCATTAGGCCAGCCATACATGGACCAAAATTAGGCCAGTTCAACAGATAGATTTCTGTACAACCATCCTTTAAAATGTCCCCTGCTCGATCAGCTGATTAATTTATTCTGTTGGCAGGAAAGTTCCTCCACTGTCAGAATAGTGGGGAGGATTACTCCATCCACTGCAAGCGAGTGGTTGGATAAAGAAAGTCTTTTTTTTTTCAACCCACTGGTTGATCAAAAAAAAAAAAAAATAATTAGAGAGCGATAGAGCGATAGATCTCTATCTATCTCTATAGATCTATCTCTGCATGAGATGCTGAAAATGTGGTTATTTCAACAAGAAAAAAAAGTTTAATATTTTTAATTGAACGTATGCTTAAACCCTTTGACGATGAATTTACAGGTCAAGAATACATTTTTAATTCACATAAAAAAAAAAAAAAAAAAAAAAAACACACACACACTTGAAGTGACACTAGACAATATCCTTATTCTCCAAATATAATCCATTCACATCTATTAATGGCCCTGTAATCTATTTTTCATAAAACTATTTCTTACTGTATTTTCCTGCCTCCCTTACATATATATATATATATATATATATATATATAGTTTAGTGTCACTTTACAGCTATATGAAAATTGCATTACAATAGGCAAATGCACTGTTTAAAAACAATACAATGGCACAATTAGTCCATCTTTATCTGGGGAAAAAAATTAAAATGAATGACAATAGATCATTGTCAAACTGCATATTCTGAAAACTGTATATTAAAAAAGGAAAAGTGCATGGGTAACCATAACAGAACTAGGCCCACAGGACTTAGCCTAGCACAGATGACCTGATTTGCATTCAATTTTAGGATGGCCATATCTAAGCATTTGGAATATACTTCAAGCTGGCACTTTGTACAATGAACACTATGTAAGTGGACCATATACAAAGCTAGAGGGTTGTCAGTTAGTGCCAAAGTCAGCTGGTGTGCTTTCATTAAATGCAACAAAAATTAGATTATAAAATTGTAGGCACCAGTGTACTTTCTACCCATCTCCTTACATCCATCTAGGTCTCCTGATATTAGGGAAACCCTAATAGCTCAGAATACTGAGGAGGAGCCTGCATGAATAGCAAACTGCATGGGAAAGTTAATAGCGCCATCAGCCCCCAGACAAGTCTGTTTAACAAAAGACTGCCTGCTGTGGGTTAAGCAACCACCTGGCAGTTAAAGTCATTTACACTTCAGTCTCCCAAGCAAAAAATCGTCATGGTAGATTCTACTAAGCCAATTTCGTCACCTCTTATCCCTCCAAAAAAAAAAAAAAAAACACACAGCAGAACCAAAATATGTCAAAAGGGACTTCACGAGTACGAGCACTTATGTTTGATGACTGCCTTAGAATTAAGAATTTCCTGTCCATAAAAAAAAAAAAAAATATATGGATCACGTCCATGTGAAAGGCTTCTTGGAATGCTTCACAAGATGTTTGTGAGCCTCATTATGACTATAATCTAAACCAGTGCCTCTAGTAGAAAGGATCAGGATGCTTTTTCATGCAGACGTCCAGCTGAACGTGTCATAGCATTCTTATGGGAAAAGGAAGAACTAAAAAGATGCAAAATTGTATAAAAGTATTCGGATTTAATTTGCAATGCTTAGGCTCTAGGAGTGCAATGTGTTTACAGTGGAAGTAGTTTGTAAACTGGAGCTTAAAGAGGTGGTGGTCATAGACTGACTACAAAATAGCATTTTGAAGCTTTAGCTTCATCACAACCATTGCTTTAACCCAATATACTGCCACAATTCTACAATGATGTGACAGTAGAAGAATAAGATTGTCAAACTGTCAGTTTCCCATGTGAACTCCTCCATTCAACATAATAGCATCACATGACTGGCCATTGTGTGAGAGTTACATGTTGTGAACAAAAGCCAAAGCCCCATTCATACAAACCCTTTAGCCAGACAATCAGATTAAACAGTCCCAGTTGCACTAGTTAAGTAAAATTCAGCAATCTGTAGCATAGTCAGTATTTTACCAGCCACTAGTACCCACTCCAGATTAAAGAAGGGGGAGGGGAAGCACTCCCATTGCCACATCCGTAATATCGTGGGAAACAAAAATAGAATTACTCAGGAGGAGCAAAGCAAAGGTCGGACTTTAGAGGCAACACACAAATGGAATGAAAAAAAATGCTTTAATATCAAAAATACAATATTCACAATAAAATTAAAAACCACAGTGTATAAAACCGTATGAGTGAGGTCCCTCGTAAGTCTAACGCCGACGCGTTTCGCCATGAGGCTTCGTCAGGACGGACAGACAGGGGGGTACACACTTGGGACAAATCTCACTGTCTCAAAAAGAGTCCAGACAGCGAAGATTTACACAAGAGTGAAAAAAGCATTTTTTTCATTCCATCTGTGTGTTGCCTCTAAAGTCCGACCTTTGCTTTGCTCCTCCTGAGTAATTCTATTTTTGTTTCCCACTCCAGATTAAAGTCTTATACCTAAATCTACACCTACCTCTTTCTATACTTTGGAAAAGCCTCTGGACTTGTTCACACCAGATGGACTTGAAAATGTAAGTATTATTACATGCTCCCATGCATTCAGACTAATTTTTAAAAGGAGCCCAGTCAGTAAACTTAAATTACAAAAATCCACATTAACCCAGGGCTTGACAAATTTGCTTGGAATCTAGGAGCCAGCTAAAAAAGTTAGGAGCCAGGAACGCGCCCCGTCCCGCCGAGCTCGCGCGCAGAAGCGAACGCATACGTGAGTAGCGCCCGCATATGAAAGCGGTGTTCAAACCACACATGTGAGGTATCGCCGCGATTGGTAGAGCGAGAGCAATAATTCTAGCCCTAGACATCCTCTGTAACTCAAAACATGCAACCTGTAGAATTTTTTAAACGTCGCCTATGGAGATTTTAAAGGGTAAAAGTTAGTCGCCATTCCACGAGCGGACGCAATTTTGAAGCGTGACATGTTGGGTATCAATTTACTCAGCGTGACATTATCTTTCACAATATAAAAAAAAAAATTGGGCCAACTTAACTGTTGTCTTATTTTTTTATTTTAAAAAAAGTGTATTTTTTCCCAAAAAAGTGCGCTTGTAAGACCGCTGCGCAAATACGGTGTGACAGAAAGTATTGCAACGACCGCCATTTTATTCTCTAGGGTGTTAGAATAAAAGATATATATAATGTTTGGGGGTTCTAATTAGAGGGAAGGAGATGGCAGGGAAAACAGACAGGGAAACTCCATTAGCATTGCTGGTTGTCATACCAACTGCCACCACAAGATGGCGCTAGTTAACAGAAGGAAGCATAGGCCTGCAGAAGGCCGCAAAGCCGCGGCCTCAATTACCGTCCGGCGCGGCCCGACGCGATCCCGCGGCGCGGAGGGGGGGCACGGTATTGGCTTTCGCTACTGTCAATCACAGCCATTGAGCCAATGAGGGGAGCGTGGGGACAGGGCCGAGCTGCGTTCCATGTGTGAATGGACATACAGAGCAGTGGCTCAGGAGTGAGCCTGCTCGGGTACCCCCATAGCAAGCTTTTTGCCATGGGGGCACTAGACAGAAGGAAGGGTCCAGGAGCACCAGCGGGGGGCCAGAGAAAAGGATCAGAGCTGCTCTGCGCAGGAGACACAGGATACGCCAGCTGTGCTGCCCCAGGTCGCTAATTCTAGTCGCAATGGCGACCTGGCGCCTGGGTTTTGTCGAGCCCTGCATTAACCCATCAAAATTCTGTTTCTTGGTTTGTCTTAAACCTAATAAAAATATCTTAAAAAAAGAAATAAAAAAAAATTGAAAATGCAGGATTCCCGTCAACTCCCCACAAAGTGATGTCTGATGTGAATGGGTTTACTTACTAACATCCATAAATTTTTATGAAATGCATGGAAATCTATATAGACATATATAGTGATAGTAACTTGGCTGTGGAAAAAGGCATAAAAGTGGAGAGTATTTATTCAGTACATGAGAAATTGAATAGAATTTTGCATTGTAACTAACTTTTCTAAATTTCTTTTATGGAAAACCTTTAATGAAAGAAATACAATCCCCGGCCACGGTGTATGGTTTGGTGAAGACATGTAGGTGGATACCACTCCTTATTTATTCATCTGGGCTGTTTAGGAGTAGTGGCAATCCTTTCCTCTTTACATTTACAAGCCCTCTGGATTAGTCTCAAGACAAGCCTGTACCCCACGTTTTGTGATACAGGAGTATGCTTTCTTTGAGTGCCACCAAAAGCAATAGAACTGGTTGCAATCCCCCAACTTTTGGGGACCTCCTCCTAGAAATTCTAGCTACCAGTCATGTTGATCCTCTGGTTTCAATTCTTTAAGTCACTGCCCCATAACAAGTAAGCTGATAAGTACTGCCGTCACCTACAAAATCCTTTTGTTGGCTTGAGCCAACTTAAAGCATTGTACTTGGAAAATCAACATGGCAGTCAAACAGTTAGCATTTTCTGGATTACGCCAGGAATGGCAGTCCACATTTCATTTATTATAGGTTTCTTTGAAAGCTGCAAGAGGCTTGCTACAACGAAATTCAGACAGACACATTTTGCTGGAACCTTTACTACTGGCTTGTGTAATGTGGCACAAAACTTGCAATAAAAAGGATCACTTTTTACACCTGGAAAAAAAATACACTTCACTTGACTGGTCAAACTTTAAAGTGGAACTTCACTCTCCCAATAAACAGTGATTATTTTTACTCCTCATGCTGATATCATAATTACTTATTTACTAATGCTATCTTTTCCTGTCTTTTTTTTTACATTTCTCTGTCTTTACATTTCAGTTATTACTTCCTAGATGTTGAGGTCATACATCCCTGGAGTCTTCAGGAGGGGAGGAGAGGTTTTCTCAGCTAAGCACACTCTCTTGCATGCCTGCTTGAGCTAAGAGCAGATGGATTCCAGAAAGTGGGGGGGGTTCAAAGTAATTTTGTCAACAAGACATGGATGAATGGATGGAGGAGTTTGCTTTGAATATTAAAAATTAAATGGCGTTTTCGGTTTGTGGTTCTCGGATGCAGTGAACACCCGCTTTGAGTTTGTCCAGGGCATGTCTGCAACCAGTATAGAGCTTTTCAAAAGATAGCAATGCTTTTTTCAGATCACCCAATAATAATAGTAGTACTTGATTCTCTACTGTAGTCAAAGAAAAAAATAAAAATAAATTGGTGAAAATTCTAAATAGTATTTTCAATAACAAGAATAAAAAAAAAAGAGGGGAATTAGATTTCTTTAACAGCTCTAGTATGAGGCTCAATTTAATGGCTACAAAATACCTACAGGAAAAGACTATGTGCTGTTCAGCAAAAAATAATACTTTTCACTATTTACACAGTGAGAACAACTGCAAAGCAGACTTGTGGCCAGTGTTGGGCATATTTCCTAAGAAACCATAAAACACGAAGTACACACAAGGTTGCCAATAGGTCAAGAATTCCTTAAAAAAATAAAATAGAAGAAGAAATTAAAAAAAAACTAAAACATAAGCTGCATATATTGATTTTAGGCAGTATCGGAGGATAAATTACATCAGTTTTCTTAAACCTGCACTTTCACCATAAATTACATTTTGAGCAGTTTGACTTTCTTCGTTAAAGTGCATCTAAAGCAAAAACTTTCCATTGTGAACAAAATCGGGGAAGGTTAAAACCACTGTCGAAATAGGGAAAATTGCCCATCACTTCCTGTTCTGTAGACAACAGGAAGTAAGCAGATATTTTTCCCAACGTGAAAGTGCTCCCATTGGAAGATTACATCTCAATTGTTTGATGGCAACTCAAAATGTTCACTTGACTGACATTGGTGATCAGGATTTTTTTTATTTATATAATAACTAATATATATAATAACTAATATATATATATATATATATATATATAATAACTAATATATATATATAATAACTAATATATATATATATATATATATATATATATATATAATAACTAATATATATATATATATATATATATATATATATATAATATAACTAATAGAGATAGAGATAGAGATATAGAGAGATATATATATATATATATATATATATATATCTCTCTATCTCTATAGTTAACACTGTACAAGGTTTGAAGCGTGAATGTTTATTTTTGTACTTCTTCAAATTTCAAAATGAGGCCTTAAATCAAAATTCTGGCTGTCAAGAGTGTTATTCCAGAAGTGATCGTTTTCTTTGGAAGCCACTAAATAAAAATAAAATAAAAAAATATAGTGATGAAGGCCAAGAGATATTTAAAATATTTACTGAAGAGCAAATTTCTAGGTATTGGGCATCTAGTAGTATAAAAGCTATAAAAGTAAGGGGGTTTCTGCACTTTCTAAAAGAAGCCGACTGCTACTGGGGACCACCATACAGCAAACCCAACAATGCAGCTGCAGTAATTGATGATGTTGCTTCATCTGCACATATAGAGTTTACAGCTTCATCGTATCTGAATTATAGCCTCACAAATTTCAGTTGTAGAAGTACAAAAGCCAATTATAGTAAACTAAGTCGTAGGGGGAAAACTCCTGTGTTACATGGAGAGTTTTCATCTACTGCATACTGTAGTCATATCGGTCCAATGCATGTCTGATTTTAAAATCGATAAATCAGATACTGAGCTTTCAATGCCCATTAGATTACTACAGACATGTAGGCTGTACATTTACAATATCAGACTGTGCTTGGAGTTAAACAGTAAGTGTTGAGTTCAGCAAAATAGTTAAAAGAAACTGAGTTTGCAAATATTTGTGAATTTGTTATGGCAAGAAAACTGGAAAGAATGCATCAGTGTAAAGTTGTTTTCCACATGCTGCCACCAAATGGTAACGAGCACAATAAGCCAGCGGGTCGGAAGAAACACAGATATAATTTGAAGCATATTACTGCCTAGCTTACTATGCATTCAAAATATTGCACATGAACAGCATAAACTTGAGTGACTTTACCTTTATTAAAAACAAATCTGAACACCAAGAGACAGATCTGAGCTGCTTTTCTAGCATTAAAAAGGTCATTTTAGATGTCCACACGCATGTCCTTTTCACAGCATGGCTCACATTCTGGGGTTGATTTACTAAACTGCAGTGCAAAATCTGGTGCAGCTCTGCATGGTAGCCATTCAGCTTCTGTTTTGTTTTTTTGTCAAAGCTTAATTGAACAAGCTGAAGTTAGAAGCAGATTGGCTATCATGCACAGCTTTTGCACTCTTCAGTTTTGGTAAAATCAACCAGTGTGTGTCCTCCGACTCATATGCACAGACCCACCCAGTTTAGGGCAAGAAGGTAGAATCTGCTTTGAGATTTTTTGTAATTATAGTGTCCAGCCTGTATATAGGAAGAGTAAAGAGTAAAACATTGCAAAAGTCTTAGAATATTTAACAAAATTCTGCTCTACGGCCCCTTTCACACAGGCAGACGGTTCAGGTCCGCCTGTCAGTTTTTTCAGCAGACATGAACGGGCGCTCAATGCAAGTCTATGGAGTGACGGTGACCATGTCCGCTGACATCCGATCCGGTCCAATCCACTAAAATCAGACGTATGGCAATAAGTCGCCATCCGTCCATGGCGAATCGGATGAGATCTGATAAAAACTGACATGCTGTCCGTTTTCGTCCGATCTCTCAATAGGAATTAGCGGCGCTCGACAAGCCCCCCCCCCCCCCACTCAATGAGCAGAGAGGGACCTGTCATCCACCGGCTCAGCGGAGATCAACGGAGACCCGCTGAGCTGGCAGACTCCACTGCAACGGATCCGCCTCGTGTGAATGAGGCCTAAAACTTCCTCAGCTCAGAATGACACCCACATAAGCTTGCAGCATTCTTCTCCTGGGTTTACACTCGGCATTCAGACAGACACACTGGGGTTTATTTACTAAAGCTGGAGAGTGCAAAATCAGGCTCACTTCTGCATAGAAACCAATCAGCTTCTAACCTCAGCTTGTTCAATTAAGCCTGGTAATAAAACCTGGAAGCTGATGCTCTATGCAGAAGTGAGCCTGATTTTGCACTCTCCAGCTTTAGTATGTATACCCCAGAGCATATCTTGAGCCAAGATCCAATATAGCCTACAGCTGCACACTATATTCAACTCTGGTGTGACGTAAATGAAAGACAGATTTCAGCTCACATCCCTGCTCATCAGTCACATCCTTCTGACATGTTTCACTCACATTGGGCTTAATCTTAAAACAAAAGTGGGGGTGTCATGTTATTAGAGACTGCAGAACATTCGCTGTATTCAGTGCGACTGGCAAACTTGCATCAAGTCTCACTAAAATAAACGGTCAATAGGAATCTGCATGTGTAACTAGCATATGTGAAGAAAGGAAGGTGCGCCAAACTAAGTGCAGTATAATCAGGCTTTAATGGCAAATAAAATAAAGACAGCCAAATGGCTACTCACAAGATGCAAGACAATATAGGGCATGTAAAGGGTTAATGGTGGTCCGGTGTCATCTAAGGCAGTCCTCGGGGGAGATGTAGGTCCCAGATGACAGAATGGCTGAAGGCAGGATGAGCGGAAGGCTGGAGGCAGATTTGCGGTGTCAGCAGAGGAAGTCAGAGCATCCAAGCCGTGGGTGATGTGAATATCCCTGTACCGCAGAGACAGCCAGGTACAGGGATATTCACATCACCCACGGCTCGGATGCTCTGACTTCCTCTGCTGACACCGCAAATCTGCCTCCAGCCTTCCGCTCATCCTGCCTTCAGCCATTCTGTCATCTGGGACCTACATCTCCCCCGAGGACTGCCTTAGATGACACCGGACCACCATTAACCCTTTACATGCCCTATATTGTCTTGCATCTTGTGAGTAGCCATTTGGCTGTCTTTATTTTATTTGCCATTAAAGCCTGATTATACTGCACTTAGTTTGGCACACCTTCCTTTCTTCACCATGTTTTACAGAGCCTGCTTCTGCTTATGGTAGCTGCCGCTGGTGCTTACATCATTCATTGAAACTCACTGACATTTGGATTTTTTACTTTGCCAGAACTCTATTTGCGCCATTTGTTCTTTTTTACTAGCATATGTAACTGCCTGTAATCTTGTTCAGAAAATATACACAGTTATTTTAACATAGCAACACTTTGTACATGAGAAAGATCAGCTTGAGGTAAAATTATATCAGTTAAAAACTGTATAGTTGTTTGTTTTTTTGCACCAAAATGTAGATTTAAATGCCGTCTTCTTAAAAAGCACATTTTGCACTGCTACAAGTTAAAACGGTGAAAGCATATATCTTAGCATATAAAAGAATCTAAATGTTGCTATACGTTATTACTTTAATGTAACCTGGGTATCTATAAAAATCAGTGGTATGAGAATGTTCACTTAGTTGTTTGATGCTACTGGAATCTTAGGTGTTTCAGGTACAATGTACTATACACACAATTATTGGAAAACAGAGAAAGGGAGAATAAACTGAACTCTTCTGAGTGGAAACATCTGAGCGGTGCTTATGCGTGAAATAAAAATAAAAACAAATTGCTAAATTCTGGTTTAAGTGGAAAGTGCAAAAAATTATCCACTTGCATAGCTGCATGTGGACATCAGCCAATTAGTCATTGTAGGTGACAATACTTCATTCCCATTACCGAGATAAACCAAAATGGTAATTCAAAAGAGATTTCCATTTCCAAAATGGAAAGCAAACTTTGCAAGGAAAGCAATGTTACATTAACATCCGACTTCCAAAACCCCCAAATTTTTTTTTCTAAAAAACATAAAAACAAACACCTTACGTCCCAACATCTGATGCAGTTGTTGAGGTCATGGTGGACCTTCTAGTGGAGGATCCCAAATCTTGCAAGAAGAAGCTCCAGCCCTCTTAGGCTACTTTCACACTGAGGCGCTATAGCGCTAAAAATAACGCCTGCAAAGCGCCTCTCCTCTCACTTCAATGTGAAAGCCCGAAAAACACTGGAGCGGTGCGCTGGCAGGATGGTAAACAAAAGTCCTGCTAGCCGCATCTTTGAGGCGCTGTATACATCGCTCCTAAAGCGCCCCTGCCCATTGAAATCGATGGACAGCGCTGCCGAACTGCCAGCAAAGCACCGCTGCAGCGGTGCTTTGCGAGCGGTTTTAACCCCTTTTTCGGCCGCTAGCGGGGGTTAAAAGCACCCCACTAGTGGCCGAATAGCGCCGCAAAAACGACAGTAAAGCGCCGCTAAAAATAGCGGCGCTTTACCAACGACGCCTCAGTATGAAAGTAGCCTGACAGGCTCTGAGGTCCTAAGCTTTTCCAGGATACCACTGGATGGAATATAGTGTCATCCACGTCGAAGCTCAAGTCAGGGTGTAGGCAGGGCTCCAACTAACGATTATTTTCATAATCGATTAGTTGGCCGATTATTGTTTCGATTAAATCGACTAATCTGTTAAACGTAAAAAAAAAAAAAAAAAAAAAAAAAAAGGCGATTTGCATTTTTTTGGCCAGATTACAAAACACAAATTGCCGCAAAAACACATTACATGCTTTTCTGCAGCTTCTCCATTGAAGTATATTAAACCAAAAAAACAAAATAGCACCGTTTTGCGTTAAAAAAAATTCTTGCACTTTCCAAATACGCAGCAGCTGAAAAAATCATGGATGTGAACGTGTCCCATAGGAAACCATGTAAATGAACTGTAGTGCGTTTCTGCAAAAAGCACCAAAAAACACAGGAGGTGTGACCCGGGCCTGAGATGTTTAGTAACATAATGGGGTTAAAAAAAACTAAAATGAGTACAAAAAGCAAATAATCGCTTCTGTAAGGGGTTAATTTTTTACTGTGGGACAGTGAAAGCAATATTTACAGTACCAATTTGCTCTTTTTGTACTATAAAAGGGCTAATTTTAGTTTTTTTTTAAACCCCATTATGTTACTGGCCGATTAATCGATTATGAAAATTGTAATCGATTAGTTGTTTCGGCCCTAGGTATAGGTATTAAATTTTCTTTTTTTGGGGCGTTGTTTGCAAAGGGGGCTAAGGCATTAAAGTGGTTCAAACTTTTTACCTTAATTTGTTATGCAATAAAGTGTTTGTAAAGGCAGGTGGTTTTTTTAATCTTAATGCACTCTGCAGGATGTTAGGAAAAGTCCTGCAAGCACCATCTTTGGGGTGGCTTGGGAGCGCTATAAATAGCGCACCCAAAACGCCCCTGCCCATTCAAATGCGCCACAAAATTTTTTTTTTTTTTTTTTTTTTTTTAAAGGTCCCGTTGTTACGAGACGTAAAAAATAAATAAATAAACAGCCCGCTAGTGCCCGAAAAGCTACGCTTAAGCACTGCAAAAACAACCAGCGCTTTAGCGGTGCTTCAGTGTCAAAGTAGCCTTAGCGCAGTGGAAACCATTGGCTCCTCCTGCTGTCAATCAAATCAAGAGACAAGGGAGTGGGGTGTCAATAGACACACAGCCCGGGTTCGGGAGTGAGCCTACACGTGTGCCACAATAGGAAGTGGTTTCCTATTGTGGCACATGGAAAAGAGGAGTAGCCCAGAGAACTCCTAAGAGGAGGATTGGGACCACTCTGTGCAAAACCATTGCACAGAGCAGGTAAAAATATACATGTTTGTTCTAAAAATTAGAGTTACGTACCGGTAACATCTTTTTCCAGGAGTCTTTCAGGACAGCCACCTCTGAGAGACCTCGGCTCCTCCCTTCACAGGAAACACCGCCTTGACTTCCAAGATTTAAGCCCCTCCTGCCCCACTGGGCCCTCAGTCTTCTAAGAGAACCTCCGGCCAGCTGGGGAGACACAAGAACATGTCATACACATAAATTTTAATCCTCCTGACTGTTCCCCTGTCAGGGACTCCATTGGCATGTTGTGGAATTGAACCAACAACCCTAGTACCACTAGACGGAATTGCTACCCACTTAGCCAGTGGGCAGCCACCTTATTGCAAACACATTTTTCGGGTGGGTATCAGGGCTGTCCTGAAAGACTCCTGGAAAAAGATGTTACCGGTACGTAACTCTAATTTTCCCTAATCGTCTTTCAGGACAGCCACCTCTGAGAGGATAAACGAGCACCTAATCTTAGGGTGGGACAACCGCTTGTAGGACCCCTTTTTCCCTAAAGGTTCTATCCTTAGCGATCTACAGGTCCAACCTGTCAAGTTTGGAAAGGGTGCTACGCCCTTTTAACATCCAACTTCAGTTCACCCACAGGATTTGATCAAAAAAATTTGGCAAAATAATTGCTTGGCCTCTGAAATTTCGAGGCCACCCTCTTAAAAAAGGAAAACCACCTGGTACAGAAATATTTGTAGAAAAAAGGGGCCCCCCCCAATTGGATAGGCCCTCTGCGTACCAGCTGTTGAAAATGATTTAGGCAGATGGAGCGGATTTATCTTTTACTGCTACATAGCAGGGCCACCACTACATCCAAGAAGCTCTTGCCTTTAGCAATTCTTCTTCAGAAGCTATGCAGGGAGAAAACCACTGCTCCACCTGGGGACAGCAGAATGAACCCTGAGGTGAAGGTCCCCCCAGGTTGGCAGTATCCAGGAAAGTTCCACGCCAAATCGTACCGGCTTGGGAACTACAGCCTCCTGGGCCAATGCGGCATGTTCGGGGTGCAAACCCAGAAACTCAGCGCTGTTAGGCAGAAATGCCAACCCATTAGCCCCTGTTCTGCCACTTTATCACTCTGGTCATGGAGTAAAAACAGCTTCTACTCCTGGATTCCCAGGGAGGCACGGATGGCTCCCAAGAGATCCTCCACCAGTGAAGGCTCGTAGCGAGGGGGTTTTTAAGGACTCACCATCCAACCACTTTAGCTCTGGTTCTACCTGGGAGCCTGAACAAGCACTAACTGACTCCTCTACCTCCCTTTGAAAAGAAGAATTTCCTCACTGGGTCCTGCCCTCCTTATCTGAGTGCTGCTAGTCCGAAGTACCAGCTCCTAAGCCACTGTCGATACAATGTTAGGATTTTTAAAGGGAGGGTCTTAAGGGATTTCTCTTAGTAGCCAGACCACCTGGTTCCCAGAACCTGCAGGACAGAGAACCATGGTCCTTTAGGCCAGTGTGATACAATGAGAAAGACCAAAGAGTTCTATGCCCACCAGTAAGACTGGGTGGGCGAGATGGCATAGCACATGGAGAAAATGCCCGCTCTGAGCGACGGCACCTACCCAAGGAGCGCTAACACTTTACTGGTTCAGGCCCAAAGATGGTTTTTATGGGAGGAAACCAGAGTTCCCAGAGGAAACTAGAGATTTCAGGGTTAACCACCCTATAGATGGTTTCTATTGAAGTGTCTGTATCTGCAAGAAGAGAACTCCACTGAGTCTAGTCAAAACTTCCATCACCAGATTGGATCAGGAAAACTGCGGAGATGCCATGGGTCACATACATGCCCTTGGCAATGCACTCTCTAGACCTAACTGGGGACTGAACACAGGGTCACATGCATGCCCAATTGCAATGCACTTTAGACCTACTTAGGATTGAACCCAGGGTCACCTGTCTGCAAGTGTGGAGATGCCACCTAGAATCACATGCACATGTTACATGTCACAAGGATCTACCGGTGAATGAACCCGGGGTCACATGCATGCAAGGCAGGCTCTCTACCACTAAGCTACACCCTCTCCTTGCATTTAGGGTGCTGTGGCCATAGCCCAGCCTCCCAGGACAGAGAACAGGTTCCCCTGTGGGAGAGATATCACAGTCTTGGATATGCTGTTCGCCACCCATCACCTGGGGGGCTGCCCGTACCTCAATGTGTATCTGCAAATGCGTCAGACAATATTCTGAGATGCGAAACACTTTTAGAAGAGAGACTATTCCCTTGAGCATGGAATCCAACAATACCCCTTTGTCTCACGAGACTAGGCCGGTAAGTCTGGATCTGTGGAAAAAAACTGCGACTGGAGAGAGCAGAGGGTACTGGATCAAAGCCCTCTGAGAAGCTGGACCCTAGACTTCCCCGGCTTCCCTTGTCCTGCTGCAACCACCTACTTCAGAGAATTTTGTAATGAGGAGGTCTACTAGATTCACTATCCAGGCCTTCTCCCACTTCTTAACAAGTGTTCTAGAAATCTGTGCCTCTTACCAGGGTCTGGTTACCTGACAGACCTTAACCTCTGTGATGCCATACAGGGGGCCACCCCCTGATATCGGGCCCTGGTCACCAGAAATCCCCTGTATAGTTTCCTATATAAAGGTGCCTACAGGTGATGTGGCCATCAGGCACCCTCCGACCGGCAACCCTGTAACATCAATACCCTAGAGAAACATGCAGGGTGCTAGTTTGGTTAGGATTTAAACCGATGACCTTAGTATTTTAAAGGCATAGTTTAAGTGCAACACCTAATGCAATTACTAGAATGTTGGGGATCTTAACTAACCACCCCAGTGTTGCCAAGTACAAGTGTCAGCCACCCAGGGCTTCGCTCCTGGCACGACATACCCGAGTCACCAGGAGACCGTTCAGGGAACTGACTCTCAGCCTCGTCAAATCAGTGACCCAGAGCTGAAGTGTTAACCGCTGAACCACTTCATAAAGTGACCTGTAAAAGGTCAGAATGAGCTGACATGGAGACAAGATCCTGTGTCTCCAGGCAGACTCCCCTGGCTGCACTGATTGTGAGCCATGACCTGCCTTTCAGTGGCCACACAGTGTGATTTCAGCCATACCCACTCCATCCTCGCAGTGTCTCCTTCCCGGAGGAAACACCGAAACTGAGGGCCCAGTGGGGCAGGAGGGGCTTAAATCTTGGAAGTCAAGGCGGTGTTTCCTGTGAAGGGAGGAGCCGAGGTCTCTCAGAGGTGGCTGTCCTGAAAGACGATTAGGGAAAAAATAAAATAAAAGCCTTTATAATCACTTTAAGCGAACGTGTGTGTGCGCAATTTTTAGTGTGAAGCCACTTTAAGTTTCTGCTGTGTTCATGATGACAAAACCATATTGTTAGACCAACAGTCCAACAGATGGAAAACCGTTCAGTGGTTTATTTTACGCAGAGGGTGATGCATTGTCCTCCCTACAATGCAAAATAATCCACAAATCATGTCCCGTGAAGGAAAAATATGTGTGGTTTAAATATTTAAACAGAATAAAATACAGGGAAACTTTTTAAGAATGATTTCTACACTCCAATTCACTGAAAGTATAATCATATATAGTGTTCAGTTCTTGCAATCCACAACATAAAAACTCCTTGGCAAAATACCCAGACAGAGCGCACGTGTGTGTGCTAGCTGTACCAGATTGTGAGCTTGTTCTGGGGCTGATATAAAAGAGTCAACATACTCTGTAAAGTGCGTCAGATTGTCAGTACCATGTAAAATTATGAAAATTCAAATACTGAAATCATTATCTCCGATTCTTTTACAATCTGTAGGAAAACTTTAACCCCAATGTCTCTTTCCAGCTGCAGTACATTAAACCAATGGCCCTGCATCTGTGCTCAAGAAATCTTTAACCAGTGCTGGGAAAACCTACTGAACAATCTAATTAGGTAGCTATAAGAAACTTGCTTTCTTTTAAAGTATTTGAGAACTTTCTTTTTTTATGAGGTAGGTCGCCACATCTTTTCATAACCCTCTTACTCTATTTACATGGGCTCTGCACCAGCATTCAGAATGTGATAATACATGTGCATAGTCAATTGTTATACATATAAATTTGGGTCATTTCAGACAAAAGCCAATTAAGCAGAACTAGGGTCGTCAGTTCCAAGCCCCAAGCACAACACTCCCTGCCTGGAGTTTTCCCCTGTGCCCAAGTGGGTTTCCTCCCATACTCCAAACACATTATGGTGTGTTAATTGGCTCAGGTCTAAATTAGCCCTAATATGTATGAATGCGAGTTAGAGGCCGGGTTCACACTGGTGCGACAAACAGGAGTTCACGTCGCATGACGTGTGAAAATCAATGGTTTCCCTATAGGAGCCGTCTTAACTGGTCCGACACAAGTCAGTACGACTTTGAAAATGCTCCCTGTACTACTTTGATCCTACTTCAGCCCATTGAATATCATTGAAGTCGGAACGCCGTCTTGCATGCTCCGACTTTGGCATGCAACTTGTGCTCTGCTGATCTTGAGGGGGAACTCCACGCCAAATTTTAAATCAAAAACCAGCATGGGTTCCCCCTCCAAGAGCATACCAGGCACTTCGGTCTGGTATGGATTTTAAGGGGAACCCCCTAAAAACAGCGTGTGGTCCCCCACCCCCAAAATCCATACCAGACCCTTAGCCGAGCACGCAGCTCGGCCGGCCAAGAAAGGGGGTGGGGACGAGCGAGCCCCCCCTCCTGAACCGTTCCAGGCCGCATGCCCTCAACATGGGGGGGGGTGGGTGCTTTGGGGCAGGGGGGCGTCCTGTTGAGGAGGACAAGGGCCTCTTCCTGACAGCCCTGGCCGTTGGTTGTCGGGGTCTGCGGCTCATCAAAATCCGGGAGCACCCTTTAATAAGGGGGCCCCCATATCCTGGCCCCCCACCCTATGTGAATGAGTATGGGGTACACCGTACTCCTACCCATTCACCTGGGGGGGGAAAAAAAAAAAAAAAGTAAATAAAAAAAAAAAAACCCACACTAGACAGGTTTTTAAAGTAGTTTATTAGGCAGCTCGGGAGGTCTTCGAGTTCTCCAAACTCTCTGGCCTCTTCTCCCGCTCTCCGGTTCTTCTGCCAGGCTCGTCCGCTATCTTCTGCTAGCGATGGTCAAGTCTTCACCGTCGTCTTCCAATGTTGACACAACGCCCTCTCCTGCTGTAATGCCGGTGACCCCACCCCCTTTTGGCGTCAGTCACGGGGCATGATGAGACTGACGTCATAAGGGGCGGGTCACATCACCCGATGACCATGCCTATATAAGTTGTTGCGCACACGGCATTACAGCGGGAGAGAGCGTCGTGTCAACCGGAGCGCGTGGAGAAGTCGGAAGAAGACCCCCGAAGTCGGAAGACGACGACCCCCCCCCCCCCCCAAGTCGGAAGAAGACCCCCGGAGCTGCCTAATTACTTTAAATTACTTCCCCCCCCCCCAGGTGAATGGGTACCCCATACTCATTCACATAGGGTGGGGGGGGCAGGGATCTGGGGGCCCCCTTATTAAAGAGGGCTCCAGAATTCCGATAAGCCCCCCGCCTGCAGACCCCAACAACCAGGGTTGTCGGGAAGGGGCCCTTGTCCTCATCAACATGGGGACAAGGTGCTTTGGGGTGGGGGTGCTGCAGGGCGCCCCCCTGCCCCAAAGCACCCACCCCCCCCATTTTGAGGGCTCACTCATCGCTACCCCCCCTTTCCTGACCGTCCGGGCTGCGTGTGTTTAGATAAGGGTCTGGTATGGATTTTGGGGGGACCCCCACGCCGTTTTTTCGGGGTAGGGGTTTCCCCTTAAAATCCATACCAGACCGAAGGGCCTGGTATGCTCTTGGAGAGGGAACCAATGCCACTTTATTTAAAATTTGGCGTGGAGTTCCCCCTCAAGATTCATACCAAACAGTGCCTGGTATTGGCGGGGATCCATGTCGGATCCCCGTTCATTGAAAGTGGGACGTATGTCGGCTTCAAGTCGCAGGGCAAAGTCGGATCCTTAGTAGGACGAGTGTCGTGTTGCACTAGTGTGAACCCAGCCAGAGATCTTAGATTGTAAGCTCCTTGAGGGCAGGGACTGATGTGAATGTAACATATGTAAAGCGCGGTGTAAATTGATGACACTATAAGTACCTCTAATAAATACATAAATAAAATTAATGTACCAGCATGTCTTTGGAGCGTGGAAGAAAATTACCTGGAGGAAACCCACACAAGAAGACGGAAGAACATGCAAACTTCATGCAGGTGTTGCCCTGACCAGGATTCAAACAGAGGACCCCAGTGTGGCAAGGCATCAGTGTTAACCAGCAAGCACATATTTTAGCGTATGCTGTTCAAGCCCATGTAAATGGAGAGGGTTGAGGCAAGACCTTGTTGTGACCTGCCTCGTCTTAAAAAAATAAAAGTAATTTTATTTTTTTTATTTTTTTAAAACCACAACATGCTTTGAAATAAACTTATAAGAAGCCTTCCTAGCTACCCATGGAGTGCTCAGTATGTTTTCCCAATGGTTTGAGTTTTGGGGTAGCACAGTGGCTTAGCTTTCTCTGTGCTTGTGTGGGTCCCCCCCCCCCTCAAAGGCATGCACTGATAAGTTAATCGGCTCCTGTCCCAATTGGCACTGTGCTTCCCCATACCAATCACGGTGCACCTAAGCCTACGTTCACATTGGGCTTATTTGGCATGTGATTTGACATGTCAAATCGCATGCCAAAATCTGAGCCTATTGCCGGCAATGGCACCGTCCGAATTGGTGCGACTTAGCGGCACCACACCGACTCCCAAAAGCAGTTTCTGCACTACGTTTGATGACTTTGGGGGCGATTTCCATAGACATCTGTGCATGAACCCACACAGATGTCTGTCAAATCGCACCCCGAAGTCAGAGTTTTGAATTCTAGCAAGTTCAGCTGAACTTAAATTATTTCAAACCCGCATTTAGTGTGAACCTAGACTAAATCTCTAACCAGCACTAGGGAAACCTACTGAGCAACCCAGTGGGTGACTATAGGAAGATTTTATACCAGCCCCTGAGTTTCCTTTTAGGCCGGGTTCACATATCTCCAGTCGTGGTTCCCAGCATGGGGTCCAGAGCGTCCGTTCACCGGTTCAGGTCTGAATTTTTGCCTGAATTCGCACCTGAACCGGGTTCCAAAGATGCACAGGACCCTTCTGCAATTCAGACTGCAGCCGCCCCGGACCTGTGTGAACCAGCCACACTCGCCTGTCATTTAAATTGCATGCGGAGAAAACCGCATACAATTCGCATATATGCAAACCCAGCCTTAAAGTATGTTGGAGAAAGAAAGCAAAAAAGGTGTGATCGGCCAGCCTTGTCACTTCCCACCGTCAATTCCCATACATCAGCAAACCAGTTGGATCCACATGTAAGGCATACGAACATCCTGCAATAAATGTATGTTTCTGTTACAGCTTAGGATGATGGGTCACCTGATCCAACAGCTACTAAGGACCCTAGAACGTTCAACCTTAGGCTGGCCATACGTTACAAATTTTCCTTTACATTTAAGCTGGATACACACTATGCAATTTTTCCTTTAGATTTACCAAAACCATATAATGAGGTCAAACCTTAGAGCGGCGGTTCACCCAACATATCAACATTATGTTATCCAGATCATTGCACCATATACATATGGTTTACTGCCGTGACTCTGGTATTGTTCCTGCTGAGACAATATCCCTATGGTTTAAAGACCTCACAAGCCTGACTGACTCAGTGGGTGTATACTCATCTGTGTACAGTCTTTCTGGTAAGCCTTCTCTACTTACGGTGGTGGATCTTCCAGCAAAATAATTATAATTTTATCACTGATAGACTGTGATTTCACTCACTTCCTGGATTTCTAATAGACTTTATATATCTACGTGTTTTCATCACAGTGGACACAAGATGTTTTTTTTTCTTATTGTACTATATCAGTCATTTGATTTATTATCACGTTTTCAGCACTGCACTTTTGTTTTTCTATTTCTGTTTATTGCAAATTGATATTTTTTGCTGTGTCAGCCGCTCCAAGGGAAAGCGCACTATAGTAGTTTTATAAAAAAAAATTCACCATATACTTAAAGATTTTTTTTGTGCTGATTTAAATACCATATACTGTAACAGCTGTGTAAAGGTGGACTTCCAGGTTTTCCTCCCGCAGTAGTATGCACATCTGTTCTTTTCCCCGGCGCCGCAGTGTTTGCTGGGAGGTCTCCGCAATGTCTCCTGGGAGCACAGTATCATGCTTCCCAGGAGACAAATGCGGAACTCTCTAGATTTCACTCGTCACATGAGGAGGGGGCATCTAATTCCGCCATGTTAAATAAGGGCAACCCATGAAGTTTACGGCGCAGGTCGCCGTAAAGACTGTTTATGCGTGGGAAAGAGTGGTGAATGCCGGGAGATTAGCATTCACCGCTTCCAGGAAGTCCGTGCTTATGGGCTTCACAATGCCCACAAGCAAAAATGGAAAATGCCAGGATCGGTTTTTAGAAGTATAACTTTTAAAACGAAAAACGGACGGGGGATGGTTTTAAATCACCAAACAAGAGAGAGAGTACTAACTGATCTTAAACCCCTTTGAATGCACACAAAAAAGAAAAAAAAGGGGGGATGGACCGCGGAACCTCCGCTTTAAGAGTTTCAATTTCTATGCAATCAGTCAGGCCCTTGCACTACATTGTCTGATTTTCTTTAGCTTTACTAAAACTAACAAAAGTTGTATAGTGTGTATGGGGTCTTACCAAAACCATATACCAGTAAAACCTTGGATTGCGAACATAATTCGTTCCAGAAACATGCTTGTAATCCAAAGCACTTGTATATCAAAGCAAATTTCCCCATAAGAAATAATGGAAACTCAAATGATTCATAGGTCCTTCAGTTTATAGTCCATATAAAAAGATTATAGCAATGCAACCAGGTTGTGTAACCATAAAATGTCCATCCAAAAAATGGAAGCCTGCACAAGGGGATTAGAAGCAAAATCCAGCAAGAGCTACAGAGTATAAAAGAGAAGAGAGGCGCCTCTAAGACCCAGTTCACATAGAGGCGACTCAGTCGCCGGATGAGTCACGTCCCGCTCTGTTGAATGGAACCGTTGTAATAGGAGCGACTCAAGTCGCTCCGACTTAGAAAAAAGGTTCCTGTACTACTTTGGGGGCGACTCGGGACGACTTGCATTGACTTCTATACAGAAGTCATTTTGCAAATCACCTCTCAAGTCGTCTTGAGATCATGTCGCCAAGTCGCCCCCAAAGTCGTGCCGCCCCAGTGTGAACCGGGTATAAGTGCAGCAATATGATGCTTACTGTTGTACCTTCATTAAACGCAACCATATTGCTACACTTAGAGGCGCCTGTCTTCTCTTTTATACTCACTTGTGACATGACGCTACTTGTATATCAAGACATCGCTTGTATATCAAGTCAAAATTTATAAAAAATAAGAAGTTGCTAGTCTTGCAAAAAACGCTCTCAAAACCAAGTTACTCTCAAACCAAGGTTTTACTGTAATATGGGAGGTCAAACCTAAAGACTTTCAATTTGTGTGCAATCAGGTAGGTCCCTTGCACTACATAGTTGAAGGCAGATCTAAATGAAACAATTGTATAAATGTATGTGCAGCTTTAGAATAATTTTAAATACACAACTTGCAAAACTGTTAAATCACATTCCTATGCAGCGGCAGGTAGAAAACTGTGACTTGTCGGGTGCATCCCAATGATTATCCTCAATGACGTAGCACCGATCTAAAAATAACGCAGCACATTTAAAGGCTTGCAATGGTTTCTGCCATCCAAAACCAAAAAAGAGGGGGTCACGTCAGGACCTGATGAACGTTAGGGACAGGTCAGAAAGCTGCTGTGTACAGACATTCCATGGACAGCGTTATATGACAGCGCACACCACTTGCAGAGGACATCTAGAATGAGCTGGAATACGTCTTGTGATGGGCACAGGCATGGATTTGATGGCATCTTGGGGGGGCATCACATCAGAATGGATACACGGCTCCCCTAGATCCACACAAAAGGTGTGGGATTGTCCCCAGAGGACAGCTCCTAATGTCATTGAATGTGAATTAATCATCTGTCACTAGAGATGAGGAGATCACTCATTAACACCCCAGGTGACAGTTTCTGCAGTTCTGATTGTTCTCATGTGATCAGCCAATAGGACTAAGTAATCACAGTTCTATGTAGCTGCAGGTGCCATATATACTGCTCACTATCCGCTGGCTTGTGTACTGCAGCACTACCGCACAGCATCCCTAACAGGCAAAGTTTGCTAAGTTTGGGAAGCCCTCCAGCCCCGGTGCAGCCAGCATAGGAGGCTCTGCAGAGAGACAGAGAGATGGAGGGGGAAGGAAGGAAAGTGTCACTTACCCATGGTCTCCTCTCTGCAGCTCCGTGTCCTCTTCCCCTGCCTTGCTGTGCTTTGTGTCCTGTCTGTCCCGGCGGGATGATGGTGTGGATGGAGCACAGATCGCTGGACTAACCCGGACAGCCTGACAAGCTCTGCAGCGCTCTGAGGAGAGGGAGAAGAGGAGGAGGAGGAGGAGGCCAGTGACGTCATGGGCCCAGCTCTGGGGGGCGGGGCCTGGTGCGGACTGCAAGTCTGAGGGAGAAGTTGAACTTTTCTTCATGATGATGATGTGTGTGTACATGAACCTCCACACAATGATGGAGAGATAGTACAAATGTATCCCTTCACAATTCACAACCATACATCAACTCTAAATAAAGAAACATAAGACACACACACACAGCACAGTGAACTTTTAGGGAACTTTCACACTGCTTCGCTTCAAAACTGCCAGTAAAACGCCTAGGCTTCAATGGAGTGCTTTTGCGGCGCTTTGGGTGCAGTTTTTAAAGGGTATGTGACTAAAAAAACGGTACCAAAAATGCTTAGTGGGGGCAGGGACGGTGCATATCTCTTTCTTTCCCTAGGTAAGGCGACGGGATCAGGGAGCGGACTCACCGGACTCAGCAGCTACGTTCAGAGTTCGGCCTCCAACGCCTCCCCAGCTTTGCCCGCCTCCCCCCGCTGACCTCATGCCCGACGTCTTCTCCGCCGACCTCATACCCGATGCCTCCTCCGCTGACCTCATGCCCGGTGCCGCCACCTCCCCAGCGGTGCCCGCCTCCTCCGCTGACGTCATGCCCAGTGCCTCCGCCACCTCACCAGCTGTGCCCACCTCATGCCTGGAGCCTCTTCTGCTGACCATATGCCCGGCGCCTCCTCTGCCTCCCCAGCTGTGCCTGACTCCTCCGCTGACCTCATGCCCGGGGGCCTCCTCTGCTGACCTCATGCCCGGCACCTCCTCCGCATCCCCAGCTGTGCCCGCCTCCTCCACTGACCTCATGCCCGACTCCTCCTCCGCTGACCTCATGCCTGGTGCCTCCTCCGCCTCCCCAGCTTTGCCCGCCTCCCAAGTCGTACAAGTGTGAAAGGGGCCTAAGTGACACTTTGTGGGAACCAGTGACACTAATACAGAGATCAGTGCTAAAAATATGCACTGTCACTGTACTAATGACACTGGCTGGGAAGGGGATAACATCTAGGGCAATCAAAGGGTTAAATGTGTGCCTAACAAGTGTTTTCTTACAGTGGGAGAGGTGCTTTTAATAAGGGAAGGCATAGATCCCTGTACCTGTACCTCATCCCCTGTATCCAAATGTTAATAAGTCGCAACCAGTTGGCTACTGAAGCACTGTTTATTGTGAGATATGCAATAAAACAAGAGTTGGACTGTGATCCGTGTGTGGAACTCTGGTTAATGGGAGCAAAGGGAAATGTTGGCACAACAGGACTTACTCCTTTACAGAAGCACATAGGCCCGAGGAAATATCTGGTACTGGCCTTCACCTCACCCACAGCTATGGGGAGGACATGGGCCGTAGCGCATCTCACCCTGTCGTGTGTGATACCCCTAGACAAAAGAGATGGGGTGAGGTCGCTACACAAGTTTAAGCCCAGTGCGCCTAAAGAAGAGACTTCTACCAGGTGCGCCTATACACCGCACCACAATACACCAGCAGCCTACCCCAATGCCAATCAGGCTACTGTAGACTTTGCCAAGTTCCTGGCCAATCGTGAGTTAGGTACCCAAGGACTTGTCAAATTTAGTGATCGCCCTCAACACTACAGGACGTGGCGATCCTCTTTCCAGAGTGTCATTCAAGGTCTAGATCTATCCTGCAGGCAACAGATAGAACTCCTCGTAAAGTGGCTTGGCAATGATTCTGCGGAACATGCCAAAAGGATCAGAGACATTAATATAAACCACCCTGAGATAGGCCTTACAAACATCTGGAACAGACTGGATAAATGTTATGGCCCACTAGAGGCTATAGAGAGTACTCTGTTTAAAAGGATAGAGGACTTCCCAAAAATACCTAGTAGAGGTTACCAAAGACTCATTGACCTGTGTATGGAGTTACAAGTTGCTAAAGCAGAAGGGGACTTACCTGGCCTTTCTTATCTTGACCCTGCTAGACTCTGCTAGAGGTATTAACTCTTTAGCACAAAAACTTCCTTATGAGTTACACGAAAGATGGATTGCTCATGGCTGTAACTACAAATGGAAACACAATGTGCCTTTTCAACCTTTAGTGGGTTTGTGGACTTTGTAGACAGACAAGCAGGAACAAAAGATGACCCCAGCTTAATTTTTCCACTGTCTTATACCACTTCCTCTGGCCCTAAGCAACTCAGAGCTACAGTAGCAGTGCACAAAACTAACATTTCTTCCCACAGATTTGCAGAGTCTCAGCCAGAAGATCAAGACAATGACCCTACTAAGTTCTGCCCTCCACATAAGATGCCACATCCTCTTCTGAAATGCAGAGCCTTCAGGACAAAGACCAACTAGGATCGCAAAGCTTTCCTCAAAGAGAACAACGTCTGTTACAAGTGCTGCTCTTCGTCTACACACTTCTCCAAGGACTGTAAGGTCAGTGTCAAATGTATAGAGTGTGACAGCACAGAGCACAACACAGCTCTACACCCAAGGCCTACTCCTACTTCCCACCTGTCCATGGTGACAAGGAGCAAGGCAGGGAGATCAAAGACTCTAGTACAGATACCACAGCAATCACTTCACAGTGCACTGAAGTCTGCAAAGGAAGTACAGGTGGCAGATCCTGCTCTAAAATCTGTCTAGTGAAAGTTTACCCAAAAGGACGCAGAGACAAAACAGTCAAGCTCTACGTCATCTTGGATGATCAGAGTAATAAGTCACTAGCTAGATCTGTGTTTTTTGACATTCTAAACCTTAAAGGCCCCAGTAGCCCTTACTCCCTTAGGACTTGAAACAGCGGGGAGAAGAGCTGACGGCCTACAAATTGAATCTATGGATGGTAAGACATGCCTACCCTTACCGACCATAATAGAGTGCAACCAGATGCCAGACAACAGGTCGGAGATTCCCACACCAGACGCAGCAGCTCACCAGACCTACTTGAATCACATACCATATCTCATACCAGAACTTGATGATCAGGCTCAGATAATCTTACTCCTAGGGAGAGATATCTTGCAAGTCAACAAAGTAAGAAAACTGATCAACGGTCCTCCAAACGCCCCATATGCCCAAAAACTGGATCTCGTTTTGGTCATTATAGGTGATGTTTGCCTGGGAGGTGCACACAAACCCGCATCTGTTAATAACCTGCTCACTAGTACCCTCGAGAATGGTCGTCCTTCTCTTTTCCAACCCTGTCAAAATTACATCCTCACAAAGGAGCTACCACACAACAACCCTGTACCTCTTCCTATCCTAAATCCCCTCTGTGACAGCAATACCTATGACGATGACCAAAGCGACTTAGGACACTCAGTGTTCAGGAGAACAAAGGAGGACAACCAGGTAGCAATGTCCATTGAAGATAGGCTCTTCCTAGAGGTTATGGAAAGCAGTATGGAGAAAGACGTGACTAATAGTTCCCTTTAGGCCACAAAGACAACGTTTGCCTAACAACAGAGAACTAGCATATAAATGCCTCACTTCCCTAAGACACAATCTTCAAAGGAAATCAGAGATGAGAGAACATTTATTTTCCTTCATGGACCAAATATCTCAGAATGGTCATGCTGAGATAGCCCCAAACCTCAAAGACTCAGAGGAATGTTGGTACTTACCCATATTTGGGGTCTATCACCCTAAGCAGCCAGGGCAGATTAGAGTGGTGTTCGATTCCAGCGCCAAGCATGAGGGTGTCTCTCTAAATGATGTCCTTCTCTCTGGCCCTGACCTTAACAACAGACTATTAGGAGTACTTCTCCGCTTCCACAAGGATTCAGTTGCATTCATGGCAGACATACAACAAATGTTCTATTGCTTTCTTGTTAAAGAAGAACACCAAAACTTTCTGTGGTTTCTCTGGTTCAGGGACAACAACCCCTCTGGAGACATCACAGAATACCGCATGAGGGTGCACAGAGTATGGGTCAGATGTCAGACAATTGTGGACAAGGATTTCTATGTAGACGATTGCTTGAAATCACTACCCACAAATGAAGCCGCAATCAGTCTCCTCAAAAGAACTCAGACAATGCTTGCTTATTCCAACTTAATGCTCCACAAGATTTCTTCCAACAGTAGAGAAGTTTTAGAAGCCTTTCCTGTCCAAGATCATTCTAACGAGTTAAAGGACTTAGATCTAGGCACAGACTCACTTCCCATGCAACGCAGCCTCGGTTTGCTTTGGGACTTAAGATTGACACCTTTACTTTCCAAGTGAACACAGAAGAAAAACCCTTTACCCGTAGAGGTGTCCTGTCTACCATAAACAGCCTGTATGATCCTTTAGGCTTTGCAGCACCTGTCACCATCCAGGGTAAGGCACTACTCAGAGACTTAACCTGTGAGTCGTTAGATTGGGACCACCCTCTTCCCACCGACAGGAAGAACTTATGGCTAGAGTGGAAGGACTCACTAACAGCTCTATCCAACCTTAAAATTCCACGCCCATATGCTCCTCTGTCATCTGCAGACGTTCATTCAGATGCAAAAACTTTGTGTGTTTGCGGATGCTTCTGTTAAAGCAATTGCTGCTGTAGCTTACCTGAAAACAATGGGCACTTCCAGTTTCATTAATGCTCTTAGACGTTTCTTTGCAATCAGAGGCCCAGTGAAATTAATTCGCTCTGACAGGGGTTCTAACTTTGTAGGAGCAGTAATAGAACCTCAAATTCCTTCCAACTTGGACGTTCTCAGTGTAGAAAGATACTTGAGTAAGCAAGACTGCACGTGGATCTTCAACCCACCTCACTCTTCTCACATGGGAGGTGTTTGGGAGAGGATGATAGGCATAGCCCGCAGAATTCTTGACTCTATCTTCTTGCAAGTAGGAACTGCAAGGCTTACCCACGAATGTTTAGTGATATTTATGGCAGAGGTTACAGCTATCATTAACGCCAGACCCTTGACAATTTCAAGTGATTCTGAAGATCCAGTGGTTCTCACACCTGCCATGTTGCTCACGCAAAAGACTGGTCTTGTAGGTACTCCAGCTGGAGAGTTTTGTAAGAAGGACCTTTACAAACGTCAATGGAGACAAGTACAAACCCTTGCTAATACCTTCTGGAGTCGGTGGAAGGAACAATACAAATCTAATCTACAACTAAGGAGAAAGTGGCACACTGAAAAACCTAATCTTAAACTTGGTGATGTTGTGCTCATGAAAGATTGCCAGACACTAAGAAATATGTGGCCTTTAGGTCTGGTCACCAAAGTACTCCCAAGCAAGGACAATCGTGTCGGTGAGGTCGAGGTCAAGACCTTTCAACAGAATGAGGCCAAAGTGTTCTTAAGACCAGTGACTGAACTTGTTCTGTTGCTTTCTACGGAGGACTCTGTTAGTGACATAACTTGACGTCAGGCGGGCAGTGTTCTGTCCATCAGATGTCTATATTCTGATTATCTGCATTTGTGTGATTAAAATTACATTTAAAGTTGTAATTTACATAGACAATTATATGCAGAGCGCAGGCGCCATCTAGCGTCCTTTTTTGGTACTGCTTCAGTTTGTTATTATTTCATGCATTGTATGTGTAACCCAGGAAGTAGTTAGTAAGCAAGGTATTCTGGGTAGAATCTTCACAGGAAGTAAAACAGATTCACAATGCTTTGAGAAGACACTGCAGGAGGCAGGACATGTCTTGTTCAATCTATCACCATTACCCCTTAGAGAACTTAAAAAGTACGTTTTTACTATCTCATCTTGTATTGTGTATCATTGTTTCTGCAATGTATGCCATATTGTATGAGATATTGTACTTATTGAGGTTTATTTTTGTTATTTGTAGTTTCACCTGGCTTGTTCTAATAAAGTTGAGATCAAAGAAATATGGTATCTGAAGTTTATGGGGAAAGAAGGTTTAAACTATATGTCCTTGAGACAGAACACTGGGTGGGGAGCAGAGGAAGATCACTCTACCAGGGAAGCCAAACAGATAAATAGGCAGGCGGCTGGCCGGGACTTGAGCCCAGGCAGAAAAACATGCGAGTGGAGCTGCATGGGTATGCGCCCGAAACTGAAGAAATGGTCCCTTCGCTCTGACCAGCATATGATCATCAGAAAGGGGCACAGATAATGGAAAAAAATACACCCCCTAAGCTAGTAGGTGCGGTGGAGCGGGGGGGTGTAATTCCAAAAATTTTAATTCCGCACTGACTATCTTTAAAATTGCCCAGCCCCTGTTCAAATCCAATCCGGGGACAAAACCGGGGACAGACTTGGTCCAGGGACAGTGTCCTCAATCCGGGGACTGTCCCCGGAAACCTGGGGATGTCTGATCACCCTACCCCAGTATCCACATCGTCAGTGAGATCTGCACTCCAGCAACACACACTTCCCCCCAATATATACATCGTCAGTGAGATCTGCACTCCAGCAACACACACTTCTTCCCAGTATCCACATCATCCGTGAGCTCTGCACTCCAGCAAACAAAGATTTGGGGGGCACACTCTAAAATATGCATTAAAGGTGGTGCAGCCATAAGACTATAAAACAGAACAAAATAATACAGCGCACACATGCAAAAAATGACATTTAACTCCTGCAAGGCTAATTAAAACACCTGAACATTTTCAAAAAATATGGGGATTTGGTCACACCATATGGCTATATGGTGCTTAAGCCCACTTACTGCGACAAAGTAAGCAATTTTTTGAAAATGTTCAGGTGTTGTAAATAGCCTTGCAGGAGTTACATGTCATTTTTTGCATGGCTGCACTGTAATATTTTGGTCTGTTTTATGTTCTAATGGCTGCACCATCTATAGAGCATCTTTTAGGGTGTGCCCCCCAAATCTTTGTTTGTCTATTGTATGAATTCTGAACAAATCCCTTTGGGCAGGAGCACCCCACTCCCTCATCATTGCCTCTTATTAGTGTCCACCTGTGTTATGGTAGGAGTACTTTAGTTCACTCATATAGAGGAGTAGTAGTATTTAGTATTATAGTATTTCTCCCATGGTTCAGAGAAGCAGGATCTTACATTCTATGAATAGCGTAGAACCCACAGATAATGGGGTACTTTGTCGCAGTAAGTGGGCTTAAGCACCATATGGCCACGTGGTGTGACCAAATCCCCATATATTTTTTTAAATGTTCAGGTGTTTTAAATAGCCTTGCAGGAGTTAAATGTAATTTTTTGCATGTGCGCGCTGTAATATTTTGTTATGCACTCCAGCAACACACACTTCTCCCCAGTATCCACATCACCAGTGAGATATGCACTCCAGAGACACACATGTCTCCCCAGTATCCACATCACAAGTGAGATATGCACTCCAGAGACACACCGTTCTTCTCAGTATCTTCATCACAAGTATGTGTAGCGTCCTCTACTATAGGTAGGTGTTAGAGGTGAGGTTTTTTTTGTGTAGCTGCCAGGCAGGTAAATTTGGGCAGGCCTATGCTGCATGCTAGGCCTGCTTGTTTTGATCTGGGGGTCAGGGAGTGGTTAGTGTAGCAGTGGGTGTGACCACCTGTCCTTCAGTTATTGGGCACCTCCCCTGCTTCCAGGGAGAATGTTCTGGAAGAGGGGCAGGGCTGGGAATTGGCGTGACACGGAGCTCATGTGAGGAGCCCTGCCCAATCCCCAATTGGAATTGGCAGGGGGCAGGCCTACTATATAAGCTCAGGTCCAGCCCACTGGAAGGGGAGTTGTCGGCTGGGTGAAGTAAAGAATGGAGTGTTATACTGTGCAGTAGGCCCATCCCCATCTGGGGGGGGGGTGCGCGCCTCGGTGGAGGAGCTCGGGAGCTGGGAGGGAGCCTCATCCTGACACGGTCATGGAGGAGGTGTCCTGGAACAGAGGAGCTGGAGAAGAAGTCGGTACGCATGTCCGGGTAAATTCTTCATCAAGGACCCAGGGCAGGAGAAGGTAAGTGAGTGAGTCACAGTGGATATCTGGAGAAGGCATGCCAGGGGAGCTGGGTGCAAGGCCAGAGGAAGGCCACAGTGGATTTGTGTTAAACCGCTGTGGCCTGAGGGCACAGGGTTTGCAAGAAGGTCTGGCTGGGATCAGTTGTCCACCAGCTATCTAAGCTGCTAAACAACTAGGCCATCAAGAAGGGGTACTGCAGGCCCCTGGCCTATCAAAGTTCAGCAAAATTCTGCAACTATCAGGGATTATTCAGAGTGATCCCTGGTGTAGTGTAAAGATGATGGGGCGGAAAGATTAACATTGTACAGTGAAGTTTGTGCAGGAGGAGAAGAGTCCTGGGAGTAAAGCCTCGTACACACGACCGGGAATCTCGTCAGGAAAAAACCCGTTGTTTTTCCCTGACGAGGTTCTTGACAAGAATCTTGTCCCGGCCGAGTGTACACACGCTCGATCCAAAAGAATCGTTCTTTTGAATGGAACGAACGCGGTGACGCGGCCGTCGCCGCCATCTTGCTACACCCTACCTATGCCTAGGAACCTACCGCGCATGCGTCAAAGTCATTTCGAGCATGCGCGGGTTTCCACGGCGACAGGTAAGCGTACACAAAAAAAATTCCGATCGAAAATTCCGATCGTCTGTAGCAATTCCGACACGCAAAATTCCGACGCATGCTCAGAAACAATTCGACGCACGCTCGGAAGCATTGAACTTAATTTTCTCGGCTCATTGTAGTGTTGAAATTCCGTCGGAAAAAGCATCCAAGGTTTTTCCGACGGAAAATCCAATCGTGTGTTTACGCGGCATAATGCCTCGTACACACGACCGGTTTTCCCGGCAGGAAAACTGCCATGACAGCTTTTGGCCGGGAAAACTGCCCGTGTGTATGCTCCATCGCAGTTTTCCCAACAAGAAAACTGCGGGAAAAAAAAAGAAGAGAACTTGCTCTCCTTTTTCCCACCGGGATTCCCGGCGATCTTTTTCCCGTCGTGAAAACCGTCGTGTGTATGCTTTCCTGAGGGGGAAAAAAAACGTTCATGCTCGTAAACAATTCGACGCATGCGCGGAAGCATAGAACGTCATTTTGTCGGCTGGTCATAGTCTTTGACGTCACCGCGTTCTTGGCAGTAAAAAAATCAGCGGTCTTTTGTGTGCCCGTGTGTATGCAAGGCAGGCTTGAGAGGAATCCCGTCAGGAAAAGCGTTGTTTTTTTTCCTGCCGGGAAAACCGGTCGTGTGTACGAGGCATGAGGGTCCATATAGCATCATAGTAGACCACTGTGTATAAGACAAGAGAGACAAAATACCTCATACAACATTTCAACAAAAGTCAAAAATACTAGGAAGGTAGTGAAGACTAAAAATTTAGGAACTGAGACAGAGAAACATAATGTTGGAGAGGAATGAGGGAAGTGGATTTCATTATTTAGGGGATAAATCCACATCCCATCTGTATTTCATTCCAGTGGGGATCCGTGTCCCCAGGGAAAGGATCCATCACTCTTCCTGTTCTAGAAGTCTTCTATGTGTGTCCCCTCCATGTGCAGCTTGTTTAATTTTCTGCACTGCACAGAAGGAAAATTAGGTCATATTGCCATCATGCATTATGCTATTATTTTGCAGGGGACAATTTTTTTTTTTTGGTTCACTACCACTTTAAAGCGGAGTTCCACCCAAAAATGGAACTTACGCATTTCGGAACCCTTCCCCCCGGTGTAACATTTGGCACCTTTCAGGGGGGAGGGGGGTGCAGATACCTGTATAGTACAGGTATTTGCACCCACTTCCGGGCTGAGACTCCCATGGGTGTCACTCCACTCCCCCCCCTGCTGCCTTCTGGGAAACACACTGGTCCCAGGAGACAGCGGGGACCACTGGGAACGCGCCGCGCTACTTGCGGATGCGCAGTAGGGAACCGGGTAGTGAGGCCGCAACGCTTCACTTCCTGATTCCCTCACTGCGGATGGCCGCGGGGCAAGCCGAGAGACAAGCGATTGCTCGCCTTCGGCTGCCGACATCGCGGGCACCCTGGACAGGTAAATGTCCATTTATTAAAAGTCAGCAGTTGCAGTATTTGCAGTATTTGGCCTCTTATGCCCCGTACACACGATCGTTTTTCATGCCGTTAAAAATGCCATTTTAAAAAATGGCCATTAAAAATGATCGTGTGTAGGCTCCAGAGCATTTTTAACGACGTGAAAAACGGCCATTAAAAATTCCGGACATGCTCTCTTTTTTCACGTCGTTTTTGATGTCGTTTTTTTTAACGACGTGAAAAACGATAGTGTGTATGCTTTCACGACGTGAAAAAAAACGCGCATGCTCAGAAGCAACTATGAGACGGGAGCGCTCGTTTTGGTAAAGCTAATGTTGGAAATGGAGATGGCACATTCGTCACGGTGGAATTAATAGCATCGTTTTAATGCTGCGCATTCCGTTCTTCTTTTGATAATGCTTTAAAATTACCCTCTTTTGATAATGACATTGAGAGTTTTATGCCAAACTTGTTTCTAAAGTAATTCCAAATTGCTCTAATGATTATAAAATATTATTTATAAGCCGCACCTCCCTCCTAAATAATACTAATAATAATAAAATAATGTAATTCTCCTTTTTTCTTTAAATTTTATATTATTCTTGGTTATTTTTTTTTGGCCTTTTTTAAGTATTTTGGCTTAAATTATTCTTGTGTAAAGTTACCACAACAACCTTCCAAATGTGTCTCATTTGGCCTCAGGGAGGTTTGTGTCCCCTGATAATAACAATAATATAATTTGAGATGTCCCTGCCTGCTTCCTAGCAAGCTCTCTTTTGAAATACAAATCACATAGTCAAGTATTTAAAGGGCACTCAATTTTTTTTTATTTCAGAACATTAACAAATTAAAGTGGAAGGCAGCACTGGAGAGCCTGCTTGCATTTGTGCATCCCTTTCACCCCACAACAACCATACAAGATGTCCAAACCAAAATAGAGATTAGATCCCCCCAAAAAATGAGCCCAATCTTGTCTTGAGCTCCCAGAGGTCAGGAGCCACAGCAGATAAGTCCTATATGTCCCCAGTCTGTGGTACTACAGCAGGCATTATTTTCTCCTCTTCCTTGTAGCCTTCTCTCCAGCCTTCTCTGCAGCCTTGGTTGGTTTCTTCCTTGGAGGCTGGGGATCAGGAGGAGAGGTTGTGGCAGGAGGAGTAGTAGGAGGAGGAGGAGGAGGTGGAGGAGTAGGGACAACCTCCGTTATGTCCGTGTACCTAGTGAGTTCACCCAGCACGCCCTTATTGATGACTTTCAATAGCAGGGTCTCACTGAATTTTTTTTGCTGCAACTCCATTTGCCCTAGTTTGTGGGCGAGGACTGCGGCAAATCCCTCATCAACAGAGGGTGCCTCTCTGAGGGCCGCTGTTGCCTCTCTGAGGAAGGCCCTGCTTTCCTCCTCCACCTGCCTACCTCTCCTTGGCCCTCGTGGTTTAACTACCAGGGGAGGCATCTGGGCTCTTGTGCTGGGCCAAGCCTCCTCCTGGGTGCCACTGGGCCCAGCCTCCTCCTGGGTGCCACTGGGCCCTGCCTCCTCCTGATCCCCAACATCACCCTCTTCCTGGCTCTGCTCTGGCTGTAAAAAAAGAAAGGGACATTATTTATTTTGCCACATCATCATTCACAGACATTGTTCACCTCTAGACATTGTTGAAATCAATGCCAAAAGTTATGTCCTTTTCATTGATTACGCATCCTGGTTTTGTTGTCTTGGACACATAAAATTAGGCCACTACTGTATCTTGCTCTTCACAAACTTTATTGGTAGAAGTGTACATACCTTTAACAATACTAACATCTATTTAAAATCTACAATTTTGTACGATAGAAATATAGATAGCAAAACTTTACCTGGCTCCATATCTCCAAATCTGCCTCCTCAAGGCCCTGATCTTGATCCTCAGAGGAAGCCAGAGCAGGGTTGACAGGAAGGCTGGATTGACCTCTGGGGGGGAAGGGTGGAGAGAGATTCCCGCACTTCCAGCTGGTCATCCAGAAAAGCAAGCTTACTGTAGTACCACAGACTGGGTTTATAAACCTTATCTGCTGGTGCACCTGACCTCTGGGACCTCAGGACCATAGTCCTCTGGGTCCTGTATGTCCCTCTGATGGTCCCAATTTTGTTTTTGACATCTTGGAGAGTTGTTGTGGGTATCTTTGTTTGCACAAATGCAAGCAGGCTCTCCAGTGCTGCTTTCCTGGCGTATTTATTTTTATTACCGCCACTTTTTGTTTGCCATAATATAGGGAGCTCTTGCCATTTATCGATGAACTCCCCCATGAAGTCTGGGTTTTTAAAAGTATTCATGATATCTGTAAAAGCGATAAACCAAAAAAAATATATATTTCAGGCAACATTCCTCAACTGTGCATTGTCTACATATTTTGAGCACACAAATCTCCTCGTCTGATGAACCTCAAAAAGTAAAATTGTTAGGTACCTTGGTCACGACGTTCGTTGCTAACTCTCTCTCCGGAAAAATGAACGTATTTCCCAGACATGGATCTTCACTTTATATACACAGCGCATGCGTGAAACTCCGCACGCTTTCCCCGCCCCTTCTCGCTCGTAGTGCTGAACAAAACATGGCGGAGACACAGGTGGCTGAGATTACCTCTACAGAGGATGAAATTACAGAGGAGCCCAAATCAAGACCCAGGAGATATAAGGCATCCAACATGTCATTCGAGGAAATGGTGGAGATGGTCGCCATTTTAAAGAAGGAGGATTATGATGCCAAGCATGGTCCGTATAAAAGGCCTAATCTGGTCAAGTCCAGAATTATGGGCAAAGTGGTCAAAAGTCTGCACCAAAAATTCGGGGTGTGCAGAACGAAGGAACAGCTCAGAAAACGATGGTCAGATCTGAAGTTGCGGGAGGCCGACCAATATAAAAGAATCAAGAAAGTTATATTAAAAAGTAAGTTGTTTTTTTTGACTTTCAATGGTACATATTATTTTCTGGTATTCTGTCGTGTATTTTGAACTTTCATATAGTACACTGAAAGATACCATCTTTTTTAGGTTCGTCCGCATAGTAAACGGACATATTAAACCTCTTTCTCCGTACAGTTCCTCAAACGATGTTTTAGGATCATCCAGTGTGAACACCCATGTTTTTTGGTTTATTTGGGGGAGTACATTTGGGCCACACTTATTTTTGGTGTGCTAATCCAAAGGACATTTGTTCATTTGAAAAAACGATATGCATGGTAATGTTAAAGGGAGTGAATGCTCAGCAGCTGATGAAACATCTGAACGCAGTAGTACAAGTGTGGGCCTAAAGCCAAAAAGCTTGAGGGAGTCACACACAGGTGATCCAGTGTAGATACTTTGGGGTGTTACAATGTTTCAAATTTGTTTACAAAATGTATATGCTCTGTTTTGGCCTATGTATCCAATCATTTGTCCCGGTTGGCACAGGGGGTAAAAATTAAAATGGAGCATGCTTCAAAAGAATGATTACAAAGTTTTTTTTCATGTTTCTTATTTTAGCAAAATTGAGTCGCTACTAATGAAACTATTCCTTTTATTTCAATCTCCCTAGGGATTCGAAAAGCTACCTCAGATGAGACGAGAATTGCAATACCTACAACAATACCCCCAGAACCCCAGGATGGAGAGGAATGTGATGTTGTGGAAGTGGAAAGTGGCACCACCACAGGTCAGAGTGAAACCAGACACATGCATGTTAAATAGATGTAGGCCTACATATTCTATCCTACATATTTCTTTTTACATTTAGGTGCAGTTCTGGCCGAAGACCCCAATAAGTTGACACATCACAGTGCCCAGATCCTGATCCAATACCTGATGGTCTGCTGTCGTGACCTCGAAAAAATTAAGGGAGATTTGCTAGAGATCAGGGCAAATACAAAGCGGGTGGAGGAAAGGCTCCAAAATATCATGGCTGTGCTTGGGCGTGTCTAATGTTTTTACACCAAATAACGTTTTACTTGCAGAGATTTCTATTTTTTTTGGTTATTTTACCCTTTAATGACTAGCACATGTTTAGCTTTTTCTAAATTTGGAGAAATATAGTTTGTTTATGCATGGCTGGTCATGCGTTTTAATACACCTGAAATTAAGGGAACATCCACATTTCTAAGGAAGTTGCCCACCTAAACAAAAAAAATAAAGGTATTTTTACATAACAAATCATTGTGGCTTCATTATGTAAATGTGGTGCTGAGTGAACTAATCAATGTTTGGTGTTTACACTGACAATGAAGGCTAATTAAAAGATTTTTAAATCCACATGGCAAAACAAGTGCACTAGGTAAACCTACCAGAAACATCAAACATTATACAATAAAAATGACAAACCAATCTTTACTTTTTTAAAAAGTTTTATTTTTTTGGTCTAAAATTATTAGAGATTGTCTGGCATTTCAATGGCCCCCCTACCCATAAAATAGTCCACATATTGGTTACGGACCTCACGTCCGGTTGGGGGGGCCAAGCCAGGACGGCCAGGTTCCAGGGCCACCAAAGTTTCGGCATTGATTAAAGAGGCCTCAGGCCCACTCAAAGATATATAACTCGTTGAATGCACCCTTAGGAAATTATGCAGCACACAGCACGTCATAACCACATGGTTCCATTTGTATGGGGCAAGGTGGATGGAGGTAAGGAAGAGGCGAAATCGGCTGGCCATGATCCCAAACGCATTTTCCACCACCCTTCTGGCTCTGGCCAGCCGATAATTGAAAACCCTCCTCTCAGGGGTGAGGGTGCGTTGCGGGAATGGCCTCATCAAATGGGGTCCCAGGCCAAACGCCTCATCCGCCACAAACACAAAAGGTAGTCCCTCCACATTCTGCTCCGCTGGTGGCAAGGCCAGCAGATCCAAAAGGAGCCGTTCTCCAAACTCCGTCTGGGCAAAAACTCCTCCATCAGACATCCTGCCATTCTTGCCAACGTCCACATAGAGGAACTCGTAGGTGGCCGACACCACTGCCATCATCACGACGCTGTGGAACCCCTTATAATTATAATAAAAGGATCCCGAATGGGGTGGTGGGACAACCCGAACATGTTTGCCGTCGATGGCTCCTCCACAGTTCGGAAAGTTCCATCGCTGGGCAAACTCGGAAGCCACATTCTGCCATTCATGTGGCGAAGAAGGGAACTGTGGAATTAAAGAAATAACAAATTAATACTTGGAGCCAGAAACATTGAAAGCTGATTTCATACACACATTCATGGCCAACATTGGTAGAAACTGTTCAAAACATAAAAAATTGGAAGCAAGAAAAAAAAAAAAATTATGGGGGGGGGGGGGGGGGGGTAAGGGTTGAAGATGAGTTGGGAATATCACACATGAAGGCTGTAGCACTCTGTATTGAAGTTAACAAAAATGAAACATTCCTAGGCCAAATTTAGGGTGCGTTTTGGGTAAAGCACTACGATGGAACATATAATAAAAAACATGGAAATGACTAGGCAAGGTAGGTATGGCCCCAGGATAGCATGCTGTAATAAAACATGGGGAGAAAGGGGACATTCCCTGCAGCTAAGAATCATGTGAATTAGGGACTGCAAATAAAGCAAATTAAAAATATCCAAAAATAAATACCATACAATGTGAATTTTTGAAGAAGAACACTTACCTTAATATAGTCCTCCTGCAAAACTTGAAGGATGGCAGAACAAGTCTCTGGTATAATGATCCCCAGAGCCTGGGGGGATATGCCTGTGGAGAACTTAAGGTCCTGCAGGCTTCTCCCAGTAGCCAGGTATCGCAACGTGGCGATGAGCCTCTGCTCAGCACTGATGGCTTCCCGCATAACGGTGTCCTGCCTGGTAATATAGGGGGACACCAAAGCCAACAGCTGCTGAAATACGGGGTCAGACATCCTGAGAAAATTCCTGAAATCATCAGGATTATTCTCCCTGATCTCCCGCAACAAAGTCATGTGACAGAATTGGTGCCGCTGGAGCAACCAATTCTTGGTCCATGAACTCTTCCTGACCCTGCTCATGGCATGGAGTCGGGATACAGCATGAACCCCTGCACCAACTACAGCACGAACTCTACGACGAGTACGTAGCCGCAACATGGCTAGATAACGGTCGGCTGAACAGAACGAACTAGAAGAACGCACGGAAGAACAGCAAGGCCTATGAAGAACAAGCTGAAAAACACGAACGTGCAGAGCAGGCCGCGCTGAATAAACAGATACGAACTGACTACAAGCAGTGCTAAACAGATACAAACCCACAGGCGCAATCTGAACTCCCGAAAACGATCTTCAAAGCACGAAGACTGAAAAGCGCGAATCGTCTCTCACCAAACTTTTACTAACACGCGGAAACACGGAATTAGCAAAAGCGTCCCAAAGGGTGGCGTCATTCGAACGGAACTTCCCCTTTATAGTGCCGTCGTACGTGTTGAACGTCACTGCGCTTTGCTTGATCGTTTTTTTTAATGATGGTGTGTACGCAAGGCAGGCTTGAGAGGAAACATGAAAAAAACGAGGAGAAAAACGTCGGTTTAAAAAATGACATTAAAAACGATCGTGTGTACGGGGCATTAGTGTGCATGTGATGGCCTCATTCATTCCTATGAGTGAGCCATATTCCACTGGACAGCTGAAGAAGTGGAGTTGTTTTAGTGAAAAGCCTGTACAACATATAACTAATATGTAAACTTTAACAATGTTTGTGAAATAAAGTCACCATCTTGTCCGTTGCTATAAAGAGATGACAAGGTCAAACTATTGTTCTGAAAAGTGTCTCTAACCATTGAAGAGCAAGGCCAAGCTTCTAGCAAATTTGATCTACCGTAATGTTTTCTCTAACATAATAGGGACAAATGCTAATATATATGTCACAGTACATAAACACATACCTAATACTATCCAATTGTCCTATTGTCTTCAAGTGGTCTCTTGCAAACACTTCTTGATGAAACAAAAGTCTTAAGAAATACACTAATCAAGACTAAATGACGTTTAACAGACAAATACTAGATACTTTGCTGTCCTTATCTGTTATTGACCAATCAGTGATCTATTCCTAAAGAATGTACACAACTCCAGCCACGTTTGTAATAAAACACAAAAAAATCTATTCGCTGATGTTTGTTGTCTGTGTGAAATATTCCTCTGCTATTGCATTCACAGACTTCTTTCCCTAAAGTCCTGTACACATGATCGGATTTCCTATGGATTCTAATCTTGGATTCTTCCTATGGATTTTTCCATCAGAAATCCGATGAAGCTGACTTCCATCAGTCTTGCCTACACACCATCAGTCAAAAATCTGACCGTCCCAAATGCCGTGACGTAAAACACTCCGACAAGCTGAGAAAAATGAAGTTCAATGCTTCTGAGCATGCGTCGACTTAATTCTGAGCATGCGTGGGTTTTTTGTCCGATGGAGTTCCACACAGACGATCGGAATTTGCTATCGTTCTAAGACCGATGGGGCCCATACACAATCGGTTTGTCCAATGAGAAAAGTCCATCGGACTGTTTTCATCTGTAAAACCGATCGTGTGTACACGGCATAAGAACAAAGGATTTTTACATTTCTACAACATGCCTTTTACGTGAGGTGCATTAAGAAGCCCACTCATTCTGAATGGGCCGCAATGCCTCACTTTTAAATACAACGCAGTACAACACAAAAATCGGTCGCAAGGCATGTGCGCTGTGGTGGGTTGGTTGGAGTGGGATCAAGTAAAGGAGAAGTTTAAAGCAGGGTTAGGTTATAAAAAAATATCCCAAGCTTTGAACATCAACACAGAGCATTATTCGATCCATCATCTGAAAATGGAAAGAGTATGGCACAACTGCAAACCTACCAAGACATGGCTGTCCACCTAAACTGACAGGCCGAGCAAGGAGAGCATTCATCAGAGAAGCAGCCAAGAGGCCCATGGTTAATCTGGAGGAGCTGAAGAGGTCCACAGCTCAGATGGGAGAATCTGTCCAAAGGACAACTATTATGCCGCTTACAGACGATCGGACATTCCGACAACAAAACCATGGATTTATTTCTGACGGATGTTGGCTCAAACTTGTCTTACATACACACGGTCACACAAATGTTGTCGGAAATTCCGAACGCCAAGAACGCGGCGTACCACGTACGACGAGCCGAGAAAAATGACATTCAATAGCCAGTGCAGCTCTTCTGCTTGATTCCGAGCATGCGTGGAATTTTGTGCGTCGGAATTGTGTACACACGGTCGGAACTTCGGACAACCAGTTTTGTTGTCGGAAAATTTGACAACCAGCTGTCAAATTTTTGTTGTTGGAAATTCCAACAGAAAATGTCCGATGGGGCATAAACACGGTCGGAATTTCTGACCAAAAGCTCCCATCGAACATTTCGAGCGTGTGTACGCGGCATAAGTCGTGCACTCCACAAATCTGGCCTTTATGGAAGAGTGCCTAGAAGAAAGTCATTGTTGAAAGAAAGCCATAAGAAGTCCTGTTTGCAGTTTGCGAGAAGCCATGTGGGGGACAAAGCAAACGTGAAAGAAGGTGCTCTGGTCAGATGAGACCAAAATTGAACTTTTTGGCCTAAAAGCAAAACACTGCTTTGTGTTGGTCTATCACATAAAATCCCAATAAATTACATTTACATTTTTGGTTGTAACATGACAAAGTGTGGATAATTTCAAGGGGTATGAATACTTTTTCAAGGCACTGTAAATAGTAACACAATGCATTGCACTGCAGTACACACACAACGCACAGTAAAACACACACTTTACAGTGCACTAACCCAATGCACAAGTGTGGACTAGGCTGTGATAGTGAATTGACACTTCCTGAACAAGTCAAATTTCCTAACAAAATGAAAGGCAGGCCTCGTACACACGGCTGAGATTCTCGTTGAAAAAAACATGTCGTTTTTTTCGACGAGATTCTTGGACAAGAAACTTGTCCCGGCCGAGTGTACACACTCTCGTTTCAAAGAACCCGCGGTTCTTTGAAAGGAGCGTACGCGGTGACGTCATCGACTACGTCGAGCATGCGCTCGTCACATTCGATGCCGTCGCCGCCATCTTGGTATACCCTACGTATGCCTAGGAAGCTACCGCGCATGCGTCGAATTAATTTCGAACATGCGCGGGCTTCCGGGAGGACAGGTAAGTGTACACACACTCACTTTTCTCGTCGAGAAACATGCCGAGGAGAATCTCGACGAGAAAATAGAGAGCAGGTTCTCTATTTTCTCGTCGAGGTTTCTTGTCGGTTTTCTCGACGAGAAACCCGATAGCCGCGTACACACGACCGATTTACTCGGCAAGACCTCTCTGCCAGCAAGGTTTCTTGCTGGTTCTTGCCGAGAAAATCGGTCGTGTGTACGAGGCCGCACATTGCAAGTGAATACAAAAATATTTATGAAAGCAAAAAGGCTGGAAGAAAGCATTTCAAATATTTGGTAATTATGTGTTTTTATACAGTTGATAGTGTCTCTGATATGTGTATACCCTTTTTATGTAATTGGTAATAGCCTGTGTTAATCTCCTTTATTTTAACATAGCCCACAATATGTATTTAAAAAGTAGATACGCTGCCAACGGTAAAAGTAAACCTGGCATTTGCTCATGTTTTCTGTCATGTAACAGTTAATCCTGCATAGGAGGCAATGAATCTCATTAGGCTCTTTAGCTTGATCCACAGGACACTAGATGTGATAATCTTGGATTAACTGCTAGCTAAATTGAAAAGAATTTGGTACTTCAGGTAAAAGGGACTATTGTTAAGCATTGTGAAACTAAACACAGATTTTACATTTGTTAGATGAATTTAGCTGCCCATCGATGGTTAGATATCTTTTGAAGAATGACAGGTGCTGAGATTCTTGTGTGTGATAGGGCTCTGACCCCAGTAGTGATACCCAGCCAACATCGACATTAGCGGACCCACTTGCATGGGGAGTTTGCTATTTGTTTAACTGTTGGAGAAGTATCTTATTGGTCTGAAGGGAGGTCAACACAGCCAGATCGTTGCAAGTGAAGTGTATATTGAAAGCATCAATTCTGCTAATCAGGCAAATTACCATCACCCTTACATATGCATATACTGTATATAGTAAGATACACTCTGACTGAACCCCAGCACTTTTAAAGCTGCACTCCATATATGATCTTAAAGTATATGTGAACCCTTACCTTACAAAACAAGATGATGGAGGGGTGTGGCCAGGGTTGCTGTTAAAAATCATGGGGCCCTGTACAGCCTACCTGACCTTAATTTGTATTTTTTACAATTTAATATTTTTTTTTCCAATTTGTTATTTTACTAATTTTTTTAAATAGTTTTTCACTTTTTTTTTTGTTTTTTTTTAGAACACTGTTGGGGGGGGGGAGCTTTGGTGAGATATCAGGGGTCTAAACAGACCCCTGACATCTCACCCTTGAGACAGAGAAAGGAATTGAGGACACGGAATCTTCAGTTCCTTTCTCTGTAGCCTCAGCTACACTGAAGATGAATTAACAGGAGACAGAGGCACAGTTTACTATGCTCAGTTATCAATGGACTTTGTCTATTTAAAAAAGGAAGGGGCCGGTAAATGTCATTCTTACCGGCCCCGTCCTCCGCTCTCCCTCCTGACACATTCCCTGTACCTGCAGCAGCTGGCAGAGCCGCGGGAAGGGGTGGGGGGCGGGGGCGGCACAGTGACAGGGGAGCACACGGGCCGAATTAGAAGCAAGCAGAACAGAGGGATTGGTGTGGGGGAAGCATTTACAGAATGATGCCTTGTGTTTTTGCCTGCCGCAGCTGAAAACTGTCAGAAGGGAGACAAACCAGATTTCAGCTGCTGCAGAGAGCCGCATAGAGCATCCTTCTGTAAATTGCCCATGTGCCCCTGTCGCACTGATTTCCCCTGCTGTTCAGCCCCCCTGTGTGCCCGGGCCCACTACAGGAGGACAGGTGGTCCACCCTATTGGCGGCCCTGGGTGTGGCAGGAACAGCTTAAACAGAGCACAGACCCAGTCTAGTGTCAAATGCAGACATAGAGATACACTGTGAAGTTCTGGGCGGAGGGAATTCAGCAAAAGGCAGAAAAATAACAGTACACTGATCTGCCCAGTAAAGAGCTGGGCAGAGAGGAATGTCAGCAAGAGGCAGAGAAAAAGCAGAACACTAATCTTTCCAGTGAAGAGCTGGGCAGAGGGACATGTCAGCAGAAGGCAGAGAAACAGCAGTACATTGATCCTCCCAGTAAAAGTGCTGTGCAGAGAAGCGTTTCAGCAGGAGATAGAGAAACAGCAGTACAATGATCTTCCCAGTGAAGAGCTGGGAAGCACAAGTCTGATCACTGGAGTACAAGCAAGCTGTGCTCACAAGTAGAATGCAAAGAAGAAAATAGACCACGCTGGAATGGATGTGCTTCCATGCATGGCGTGGTCAGTCTGAAACAATCAATGAGGGAGACTAGCAGGAACACAAAGCAATGTACAGAGTACATGGTACCACAGACGCATATCAGAAATATGAAATGTTGGGGTAACATACATTTAAATTGCATTCTTACATTTGTAGCTGGGTATTGCCTTTTAAATCCCTCAGAGACTACATTACCCAGTACACTTTTAGGCACCCAGGGTGCCTTGCCCCGCGCAAGGACTGCTGGGGTGGACTTTATAAGGGAGAGGCGGGGCCCAGTTCTTTCTCTTTGGACACCGCCCGCCCAGCAAGTTGAACTGCTGTCTGAGCTCCTGTGACTTTAGGCCAGAAGCCTGGCCGTTTCTCCAAAGAGCCTTCCCCGCGCACTGAGGAACCTGAGGGACATCTCTCCTTGATACTGCACCTTTGCCAGGAGGACCGAAGACCCGGATGTCGATGGATCGGTGTGCTTAGGCACCGCAGCGGAAGAGACGGACGTGGACTGGTCCGGTTGGGTGAGAGAGCACCTGCTCATAAACAGACACAGTACCTTTGTTACCTTGGTGGATTACAATTCTGTTCTTCAAGTGCTAGCGAAGATTTCCCTACAGGACTTCCACTTTAGTTCAGTCAGGCCTGACTGGGTAGCGTAGATATTCCTGGGCGCCATATTGCCCACGAGGGGAAGTAGCTACAAAGGGGACTGTTAGAGTTGCATAACGTTGAATACTTGTTTGCTTGTTAACACTGTTTATTGCAGGGCTCTGCTTATGATATGTACCCACCTGTTTTACTGCTTACCCACTAATCTAAGTAAACATACCAGGGTTAAGCATATTGGTGTCTGTGTTCTTTACTTTACAGAAGAAATAGGTAAAGAAAGTTTTAAAACATTACTGTGTATTCTTGTCATAGGATTGTGCCGCTGTGAGTTACAGGCCTCACAATCCTATCATCCCCCACTAACTGTGCCAAGGGAGGTTAGAGCCGATTCCCAGGGGTTGACAGTGGTGCACTACAGGGCCCAAAAAATCATACAGGCAGCCCTCTTAACTGGGGGTATCGCTACACGTGGGGGCTCTGGTCCGGGATTCCTGTAAACTGCACGCTGCAATCAAGCTGGTCAGAAGTACCAGCATGGATCCGCCAGCAATGTCACAGTAATGCGCAGCGGTTGGCGCAGATTCAACCGAGGCGGTAGTTATTGAACTCCCGGGGGGGATCTTGGCAAGAAAACGAGATAAAGCAGCTCATAATGTTGTTGTCCCCGAATCAAAAGGCATGGGTGTTGGACATAAGGCCAGATATCTCGTGCACGTATGCACTAGTGGAATGGAGAGGAGAAGTTCCGGAAGATTTTAGAGGTCAGAGCTTAAAAGCCACAGATGGCCAGATATACCGCTTAGTGCATACGAGGGCCATCAAGAAGGAATCTCCAAAAATCTCCCCGCCATCATCCCCGATATTCTTCCACAAAATCGAAAGCAGTCGGGATACGATAGCCCCGGGACACCACTGGCAGCCATAGGGCCGGAACTATTGAATGCTCTGGGAGACTTTGTCACTAAGTGCCAGAAGAGCAACACAGTACATGTGGAAGCCGGGGTACCGGAAGCTCCGGATCTTTTCAGGAAAGCTACCTGTGCCTCCAGGAGAAGAAGACTTCGACACCTGGATTGATCAGGCAATGCAGGCAGTAGAAGGATGGGAAGTACCAGAAGCGCAGAAGACGCAGCGCATCAGTGAAAGCTTGAAGGGCACTGCTGCTGAGGATGTGAAGAACCTTAGGTTCAGCAATGCTGCCTGTACTGCATATGACTATCTGGCTATGTTGCAGGAGGAATTTGGCCAGCTGGAGAAGGTGACTGAACTAATGTACCAATTTGAGCATACCCTCCAACAGCCGGGAGAGAAATTATCTGAATATGTCCGGAGGTTAAACAGAATGCTGTGCCAAATTGTACTCAAAAAGGGAATGCTGCCCCAAGTCATAGATGCAACTAGGATGAAGCAGATCCTGAGGGGAGCTTTACGTTCGGATACGGTTTGGCTCCACTTGAAGACCTCTGAAGGAGTCATCGATTTGAGTTACCCAGACCTTGTGCGGATCATAAGGGACGAAGAAGCCCTGTTGAAGGACCAACAGGCGGTTGAGCAGACCACTCCCCTCCCCTCAGTAGGAGTCAGAGCAGCAGTAACCACTGAATGGGACTTAGAAGTGGAGACCTTAAAGTCCCAGATGACTCAAGTACTGGACTTATTGACCTCTCTATTGGCCAAAAACTCTGGAGCCAAAGAGCAAGAGGAGATCAAGAAGGAACCACGCCAGAGTGTTTCCACTCCAACATCCCCACAGGGAAGAAGAGAAACTGTCTGTTTCAACTGTGGAGGAGTCGGCCATTTTGGAAGAGTGTGCCCTAGTCCAAGGAAGAACCGGAGCATTTACCACCAGCCGGCGGAAAACTTCAGAGGGCCCCGGTGAAGGAGTCAGCTGGGCGCCCACTATTTACAGAAAGCTCAAAAAAGATCCAAAAGCCAGAAGAGGGAAAGAGAAACAATGTCCCTCCTAAAATACTCAATGCCACTAGTCAGGAGTCAAAATCTAGCCATCTAAGGGAAATCAATGCATACCAGGCCCAACAAGGGTTGAGATCCAGAAAGAAATGGAAGAAAAAGAAAACCTCAAAAGGAAAGTCCAAGAGTCCAAAGAGTTTTCCAGCCAAGTTAATAGGGCCCTCTCCCCTAGTTCCCATTCAAGTGGAGGGAGTCTACACCAAAGCCATTATGGACACAGGAGCCCAAGTGACCCTGTTGTATAAAGACTTTTACCAGAAGCACCAAAGTCATGTGCCCCTACAAAAGCTGGAAGACTTAGAGATATGGGGAATTGGTACTCACAAGTTTTCATATGACGGTTATGTTTCAATCAGGCTGGCCTTTGACCCCTCTGTGACAGGAAAGGCAGAAGTCTTTGACACCCTGGTAATAGTTTGCCCTCGCCCACCAGGAGCCAACACAAGTTCTCTGATCATAGGGACCAACACTGATCTGGTCAGGAGACTGCTGACTCCTCTAGCCCAGGAGCAGGGTACTTCAGGAGACAGGATCCACCCCATGCTGCAGCAGGTCTACCGGAAGTTGGTATTGGAACAGAAGGCCCCAGAAGAGGGAGTGGGAAAAGTCTGGAGACTGTCAAGAAAGGACAAGATGTTACAGCCTGGTGAGATGACCTGCCTGCAGGCTACTGTGAAACTCTTGTGGGAGCAGCCTGGCCCCTTTGTGGTCTTAGAACCAGACCCCCTAGACACCCACCCAGGGTTGGAAGTGATCCCCGAAGTGGTCCCGTTGAGGGCATTGAAGAAGGCTAAGGCCAAAATCCCAGTGAGCATAAGGAATGTCACTAGTTCTCCCATGAAGATTCTGGCCCGGATGTTGCTGGGGAGAGTAAACCCTGCCACCCCAGTGGCCCTGTCTGACTTGGAGAAGGCTGAAGGAGGAGAATACACTCTGGAGAATCTCTGCCTGGAGACCACCACCCTGACACCAGTGTGGAAGCAGAGAGCTAAGGCCCAGCTGACTAGATGGAGAAAAATATTCTCAAAGGACGAGTTCGACGTAGGGTGTGCGAGGAGTGCCACCCATAAGATCCATCTGCAGGAAGACAAACCTTTCCGGGAGAGGGTCCGGCGAGTCCCCCTGGCTGATTTAGAAGACTTACGTGAACAGTTGACGGAGCTTAAGAGGACTGGGGTTATTCGGGAATTCAGAAGCCCATATGCCTCCCCTATCGTGGTAGTCAGGAAAAAGAATGGGTCGCTGAGACTTTGCATAGACTACAGGACCCTCAATAGAAGGACCATACCCGATCAGTATACCACCCCCAGGATAGAAGATGCCTTACAGAGTCTGTCTGGAGCCAAGTGGTTCAGCGTTATGGACCTGAAGAGTGGGTATTATCAGATCCCAATGCACCCTGATGATAGAGAGAAGACAGCATTCATCACCCCAGTGGGGTTCTATGAGTTCAACAGGATGCTTCAGGGCCTGTCAGGGGCCCCTGCCACTTTCCATAGGTTGATGGAGAAGACAGTGGGGGACATGAATCTTATTGAAGTCCTGGTGTACCTAGACGACATCATTGTCTTTGGGAAAACTCTGGAGGAGCACGAAGAAAGGCTGGAGAAAGTCCTGAAGAGACTCAGTGAAGAGGGACTTAAACTATCCAGGGAGAAGTGTCAGTTTTACCGGTCCTCAGTTCACTATCTGGGACACATAGTGTCGGAAGAAGGAGTGTCTACAGACCCTGACAAACTGGAAGCAGTTACCTCCTGGCCTCGACCAACTACAGTGACCGAGCTCAGATCCTTCCTGGGGTTTTGCTCCTACTACCAGAGGCGGCTCTCTAATTAGGCAAATTAGGCGATTGCCTAAGGCCTCGCCCCTTTTAAAGGCCTCGCCCCCTAGTTTGCCTAAAGAGCCGCCTCTGCTATCCTCCAGCATCAATCCTATTATCCTAGTACACTCAGCGCAGGGGAGCTTTGTGCCCGCCTCCTTCAGTTTACAATCAGTCCTCCTCCTCCTCTCTGCTCTGTAACACCACGCCCCATCAGATCACTGCCCAGTCTCCACTCCTGTCAATAAAACTCAATTGGAACAGTCGGCAGAGACACACACAGAGACCGACAACTGCCCCGCCCCTCACTGACCCGCCCCGCCCCGCCAGCAAATGCTGTCCGTCCCTTGAGCCATATCTTGTGCACAGTGCAGGACACCGGGCACAGCTAGCACCTAGCAGGATCGCGAGTCCACCCTCCGTCCAGCAGGGCGGGACTTCTGTGGTGGAGGCAGAGCCAATTCCAGTTCACTCGCTGTAGCCTGTCTGTGTGCAGCCGACTGACTGCTGAGCTGTGAAGGGACAGAGCCTCTATGTGTGAGGTACTTGTGACAGGGGGGGGGGGGGGTGTGTGTGCATGTCGCCAGAGGGGTGTACATGAAATTGGAGGTGTGCATGTGACTGGGGGGTGTGTGCATGTGACTGGGGGGGTGTGCATGTCACCAGGGGGGTGTACATGAAATTGGGGGTGTGCATGTGACTGGGGGGGGTGTGAATGTGACTGGGGGGGTGTGCATCTCACCAGGGGGGGTGTACATGTGATTGGGGGTGTGCATTTGACTGGGGTGCGTGTGTATGTCACCAGGGGGGTGTACATGAAATTGGAGGTGTGCATGTGACTGGGGGGTGTGTGCATGTGACTGGGGGTGTGTGTGCATGTCACCAGGGGGGGGTGTACATGAAATTGGGGGTGTGCATGTGACTGGGGGGTGTGTGAATGTGACTGGGGGGTGTGCATGTCACCAGGGGGGGTGTACATGTGATTGGGGGTGTGCATTTGACTGGGGGGTGTGTGCATGTCACCAGGGGGGTGTACATGTCACTGGGGGGAGGGGTGTGCATGTCACCAGGGGGGGTGTGCATGTCACCAGGGGGGTGTACATGTGATTGGGGGTGTGCATTTGACTGGGGGGTGTGTGCATGTCACTGGGGGGAGGGGTGTGCATGTCACCAGGGGGGTGTACATGTGATTGGGGGTGTGCATTTGACTGGGGGGTGTGTGCATGTCACCAGGGGGGTATACATGTGATTTGGGGGGGTGTGCATCTCACCAGGGGGGGTGTACATGTGATTGGGGGTGTGCATTTGACTGGGGTGTGTGTGCATGTCGCCAGGGGGGTGTACATGAAATTGGAGGTGTGCATGTGACTGGGGGGTGTGTGCATGTGACTGGGGGTGTGTGTGCATGTCACCAGGGGGGGTGTACATGAAATTGGGGGTGTGCATGTGACTGGGGGGTGTGTGAATGTGACTGGGGGGTGTGCATGTCACCAGGGGGGGTGTACATGTGATTGGGGGTGTGCATTTGACTGGGGGGTGTGTGCATGTCACCAGGGGGTGTACATGTCACTGGGGGGAGGGGTGTGCATGTCACCAGGGGGGTGTACATGGGATTGGGGGGGTGTGCATGTCACCAGGGGGGTGTACATGTGATTGGGGGTGTGCATTTGACTGGGGGGTGTGTGCATGTCACTGGGGGGAGGGGTGTGCATGTCACCAGGGGGGTGTACATGTGATTGGGGGTGTGCATTTGACTGGGGGGTGTGTGCATGTCACCAGGGGGGGTATACATGTGATTTGGGGGTGTGTGCATGTCACCAGGGGGGTGTACATGTAATTGGGGGTGTGCATGTGACTGGGGGTGTGTGCATTTCACAGCATGTGACTAGGGGCGGGACTTCTGTGGTGGAGGCGGAGCCCATTCACATGTGATGGGGGGTGTGCATGTCACCAGGGGGGTGTGCATGTGACTGGGGGTGTGTGTGCATGTCACCAGGGGTGTACATGTGATTGGGGGTGTGTGCATGTGACTGGAGGGGGTGTGTGCATGTGATTGGGGGGGTGTGTGCATGTGGCTGGGGGGTGTGTGCATGTCATCAGGGGGATTTACATGAAATTGGGGGTGTGAATGTGACTGGGGGGTGTGTGAATGTCACCAGGGGGGGTGTACATGTGATTGGGGGGGTGTGCATGTGACTGGGGGTGTGTGTGCATGTCACCAGGGGGGTGTACATTAAATTGGGGGTGTGCATGTGACTAGGGAGGTGTGCATGCGACGGTGGGTGCGAATGTGACTGGGGGGGGGTACATGCGACTGGGGTTTACAGTCAGGTCTGCTCAGTCCTCTGCCAGTGTCCCAGTGTGCCCGCCTGTGATTGACAACCTGGGTCCCCCTGACCTGACTCCACCCCACCCTCATCCCCAGACCCCAGGTGGTCGAGAGGTCCCAGCTCAGTCAAGTGCCTATCCTCAGCCATGGTGGGCAAGGTGCTCTTCATTCCGCAAGGAGTCCGAGGGGACCTACTGCTGCCCAACAGGGATGATGAGACCTCCGAGGTGGTGAAATTTCACACAGCCCCTTCTCTTCTATGAGGCCGGGTTCAAGAAGCTCTATGTGAGTACAGCACCGAGAGAGACAGAGCACTGACACCAGCACCGAGAGAGACAGAGCACTGACACCAGCACCGAGAGAGACAGAGCACTGACACCAGCACCGAGAGAGACAGAGCACTGACACCAGCACCGAGAGAGACAGAGCACTGACACCAGCACCTAGAGAGACAGAGCACTGACACCAGCACCTAGAGAGACAGAGCACTGACACCAGCACCTAGAGAGACAGAGCACTGACACCAGCACCTAGAGAGACAGAGCACTGATACCAGCACCTAGAGAGACAGAGCACTGACACCAGCACCTAGAGAGACAGAGCACTGACACCAGCACCTAGAGAGACAGAGCACTGACACCAGCACCTAGAGAGACAGAGCACTGACACCAGCACCTAGAGAGACAGAGCACTGACACCAGCACCTAGAGAGAGACAGAGCACTGACACCAGCACCTAGAGAGAGAGACAGAGCACTGACACCAGCACCTAGAGAGAGACAGAGCACTGACACCAGCACCTAGAGAGAGACAGAGCACTGACACCAGCACCTAGAGAGAGAGACAGAGCACTGACACCAGCACCGCGAGAGACAGAGCACTGACACCAGCACCGCGAGAGACAGAGCACTGACACCAGCACCGCGAGAGACAGAGCACTGACACCAGCACCGCGAGAGACAGAGCACTGACACCAGCACCGCGAGAGACAGAGCACTGACACCAGCACCGCGAGAGACAGAGCACTGACACCAGCACTAGCAGAGTGTACACTGACCTCAGCACTGAGAGAGAGAGAGAGAGAGAGAGGTTACTGACATCAGCTTTGAGATAGAGCACACTGCACTGAGATGGAGTGCCCCGACACCAGCACTGAGAGCATGGCAGCACTGACACCAGCTTTGAAATAGAGGACACTGACACCAGTACTCTTAATATATGCAATTCAATTTTATTGCTTGAATTATTTTTTCCCTTATGGACGTGAGTGGGGCCTCATGTGTGAGTTATGCCTAAGGCCTCACAAAGCCTAGAGCCGCCTCTGCCTCTGTGGAAGGATTTTCAAAAATTGCCAAACCACTGAATGAGTTACTGAAGACAGAAGGAGAGGAGGATGATACTGGCCCCAGGAAGCCTGGAGAGTCCGTGGAAGACCAGTGGACAGAGAAGTGTGAAGAGGCCTTCGAAATGTTGAAGAAAAGTCTGACCACTTCTCCGGTCTTGGCCTATGCTGACACTAAGAGACCATATGAACTGCATGTGGATGCCAGCCATGACGGTCTGGGAGGTGTACTGTACCAGGAGTATGAAGGACAACTCAAGCCAGTCGCCTATGTAAGTAGGAGTCTAACACCAGCGGAGAAGAATTACCCCACCCACAAATTGGAGTTCCTGGCCCTGAAGTGGGCAGTGGTGGATAAACTCAAAGACTACCTGTATGGAGCAGACTTTACAGTAAAGACAGATAATAACCCACTCACCTACCTTTTCACCACAGCCAAGCTGGATGCCACTGGCCACAGTTGGTTGGCCGCCCTCTCTGGATTCAACTTTAGCCTCAGGTATAGGCCGGGAACTGGAAACAGGGATGCGGATGCATTATCCAGGAGGTCTCATGCTCCCACTTACCATACAGAAGACTGGACCCAGGTAACCCCAGATGGGGTGCAGGCTTTGTGTCAAGGAGCCCAACTTCAAGCTAGTGGCGGATCCAGGGCAGAAGAAATTGGAGTCTCGGTAGTGGGGGTGCCCAAATGCTATTGTGACATTACCCAGATTGGCGCAGACGACTTGCCAAAATTATCCAAGAAGGACATAAGAAGGGATCAGTTGGAAGACCCCTGGGGAAGATTGGCTTTGGAAGCTTTAGAAGACCAGGATCCGGGCAGGCTCTTGAAAAATCCCTCAAAGGAGGCTCGATTAATTCACAAAGAATGGGACAAGTTACAGGTGCATCAAGGGGTGGTCTACCGAAGGGGCCCCTCTGATGACCTGGAAGAGTAGTGGCAACTGTTTCTGCCGGAAAAATACAGAAGAACTGTCCTGGCTGCCCTACATGATAACCATGACCACTTAGGGGCCGAACGAACCTTCCAGCTTGTAAGGAATAGATTTTATTGGCCTTGTATGCGAGCTGAAGTGGAGGAGTACTGTCACTCATGTGCTCGCTGCATATAGAGGAAGACATTGCCACGTCAAGCTGCCCCAATGGGCCATCTGCAGAGTCAAGGGCCCTTGGACTTGGTATGCATTGACTTTCTCTGTCTGGAACCTGACTTGAGTGGACATGGAAATGTTCTGGTGATAACCGACCATTTCACCCGTTATGCCCAGGCCTTTCCAACTAAAGACCAGAAGGCCTCCACTGTAGCCAAAATCTTGGTGGAGAAATACTTTGTACACTACGGGTTACCTCAACGCCTTCACATAGATCACTCAGATCAAGGGAGAGACTTTGAGAGCCGACTGATTCAGAAGTTGCTGGACTCTTTAGGCATAAAAAAAACCCGTACTACCCCTTATCACCCTCAAGGTGATGCCCAACCAGAAAGATTCAACAGAACTCTGTAAAATATGTTGGGGACTCTGAACAGTGAGGAGAAGCAACATTGGGGCAAGCACATAGCTGCCATAGTGCACGCCTATAATAGTACAGCCAGCGATGTCACCGGATATTCCCCTTACAGACTTATAGAGAGGAGCCCGGAACAAATGGAACTTTGATCTTAGGGTCCGTATTCAAGATCTACAACCTGGAGACAGAGTGTTGCTGTCCCGGCTCCTCCATCCTGACTAAGGGAAACAGGCAGTGAAGCCGCCTGTTTCCTACTGCGCATGCGCCACTCGCACGGCGCTTTGTGAATGGGCGGCTTGCCTCGTGGGATACATAAAGTTCCCAGAAGGCAGCGCGCCCCATTCACAAGAAGAGGAAGTGGAAGGAGACCCACCGCGGATTAGAAGATGCACATTAGAGGCAGATTAGGGGACTTCCGCATAGCAACGGGCATTTCGGGTGAGTATAAAAAAAATAATTATTTCTATTAATTTTTTATTTATTTTTATAGGATTTTTAATGAAAAAAAAATTCTGGGTGGACCTCCGCTTTACATGATTTTAGCAAATGGCTGCAATATAACAAAGAGTGAAAAATTTAAGGGGGTCTGAATACTTTCCGTACCCACTGTATATAATGCTTATGAGAAGGTATTTAGCAGTTTATATTTACTAAAATAACTGCATTTCCATGTTCTGTGTGCTGTGGGAGACCAGATATAGTGAATGCAGGGTCCTGGGTTTAGTAACACTTTTAGGTAGATTGGGGAACAGTTAAAATCTCTGTCAAATATTAATTTTTGTGCCCCCAATTGAGAGATTTTTTCTCACCTTCTGTCCCCAACACTTTCCAAGTAGTTCTAAAAGACAGAGGGACTGGAAAATCCCAATAACCACCAGGACAATGTGATACAGGCAAGATACATGCCCAAGGTAGTCGCACCGAATGAGGACCAACAGGATTCCTGGATTGCCTCAATAAGTGATACTGCTCTTTACTTTTGATTGGAAAGGTGGCCAGGGTGTAAATGTCATGTCAGGGATCAAACTCACTAAGAGAGAGCAGGGTTTGGCCTACAAGACTCGTCCCACACAGATCCCAGCTTTTAAACCAGTACCCATCAAACTGTTCGAGACAGACTCCTACAGGGAAGAGGGTGAAGGACAGACACAGACTCAAACAGACACAAAAATGCAGTTTTACCAGGTGCACAAGAGGCACCATAAATCGCTCCATTAATGAAGGGAAGGCTACTACTGTAGAGCAGTTTGCACAGGATGCTGCAGATGACCCAGGAGAAGCCACAGTTGTGGGTACCAAGAGCCCTGCAGGTAGAGGCATAGTTGCCAACAGTCCCAATTTTCCTGGTACAATCCCGAATTTGGGACCCTCGTCCCGAATTTAACTTGTCCCGATTATTTTCCCGGGATTTTGCTTTTGTCCCGGGAAAATCGGGAATGTTTTAGGAAAAACGGCTGGTGGACTACAAAAAGATGGCCGCCGCCGCCGTCACGAGGATTATTTCCCCTTGTGTTCAGTGGAGAAGGGAACGGCAGCCAATCAGCTTCTCCCCTCTCCACTGAACACACACGAGAAAGCCGGGAACTGGCAGGCGCAGCGCTTGCACATTTACACCGAGTCTTCCCGAGTCACAGAGTCTTCCCTGTATGTCACTTCCGGTATACACTGGACTTGGAGAGCTGTTGGTGCAGAGCTCTATCATCAGATCCCAGGATTCAACGTTTTCTAGTGTCTCTCAGGTATGGTGAGAGGAGCTCTCTGTTCATTCACTCTCAGTGTAGACATGTTGTCTGTGTCCAGCAGTGTCAGCGAGTCTGCCGCTCTCACCTCCCCTTCTATTGTAATGTACATTTCTCTCCTGCGTGTAGCACACGGACCCTTTTCCCTTTCTTTGGCTCAATTGCAGGAAAAAGGCACACCGTACTATATGCCCGGTCCCTCCTGGATGAGGAGGTTTAATTGGTGTTATGTATTTGGGTCCCACAGCTAGGTTCTTCCATCAATTGGTTCTCGTCTCCTAGGATATAGGGACAAGTCTCTGTATTCCCCCCAGTGATTCCAATGTCCACACCACTTTAAACTCCAACGTTGAGTTTATTTTCTCAATGTTCAGCAGATAGGAAAGGGTGGATGAGAGACAGGACAGCAAGGTTTGGGAGGTTAGTTCAGGCACAAATGGATATCACAATCACTACTCTATCCCAGAGTAGGTTTAGCTCACCCGGATAGTCTCCTACAAAGTGGATCCTAGCAGCCGAAGTGATGCTCGGACGTTTGAGCAAGTTATTTTCCTAGATGCGATCGGGAGACTCTCTGCCACAGAATCTATCAGACCCCGAACCTCTCAGCTTCTTGGGTACTTAAGGACAGGTGCCAGCAGCAGCACATTACTAGGCCCTTGGTGGATAGAAGAATCCCTCCAGAGAGTTACCGGACCTCTTCCTTCACCGTGAACTCTCACTCTCACAGAAAGATCCTCCCCCGGCCTCCTCTTCTTAGAAGCGGGCTCTCTCACGAGAGACACCCTTGGACTTCTCCTCCTCGAAGCGGGCTACAGCTAAAGGTGCTGGGCCACATGCTGAAGATGCAGCCCCAGGACTAAAGGTGCCTGGGACTGGTGCACACGTGGCCCCATGGCCTGGAGGGCCATGCCACGCACTTGGACTCTGACTCCTCTCCTCATCCGAAGACGAAGACCCCTTCAAGGCGGCGGCTGCCCCTTATGTATATCCTCCCGGCATGCACAGCAGGTTGACCACGCCCACTGTACCGCTGCCGAGAGAGGACACCCTAAGGCACAGCACTAATACCAGCGGTTCAACCCTGACCCATTATGGCAGTGCCGCCTACAGGCCACAGGGAACTGCACACCAGTATACCATCCTGGAAATAAAGCAGCACAACCTATAAATTGAGAATGGTCTGAGCCTAACTACTATCTCAGACCAGCCCCTAAATTTGGGTATATAGCACCCCTAAATGGGGTGGGCGCTACATGTGTGTAGTAATGTACTGACTGCCAAAGTCTGGAATCTGGTTCTCGGGATGATGTAGATTTCTATGCTCTCCCCAGGGTGGGGGCTCTGGCCTCTTATTATCCCCCCCAGCATTGTCTTTTACAATTACAATGCACAGTCTGGAAGAGCCCCATTGTCACATATAGGACACATAATAATAATATTATTACACCTTCCATGGGGGATTGCATGGTTCATAATAGTGTTCTGCTGCCGGGGACACCAGATGTAAAAGAGGGCTCCGCTGCTGGGGACACCAGATGTAAAGGAGGGCTCCGCTGCTGGGGACACCAGATGTAAAGGAGTGCTCCACTGCCAGGGACACCAAATTTAAGAGATGGCTCCGCTGCCGGAGACATCAGATGTAAAGAGGGCTCTGCTGCTGGGGACACCAGATGTAAAGGAGGGCTCTGCTGCCGGGGACACCAGATGTAAAGGAGGGCTCCGCTGCCGGGGACACCAGATGTAAAGGAGGGCTCCACTGCCGGGGACACCAGATGTAAAGGAGGGCTTTGCTGCTGGGGACACCAGATATAAAGGAGGGCTCCGCTGCCGGGGACACCAGATGTAAAGGAGAGCTTTGCTGCTGTGGACACCAGATGTAAAGGAGGGCTCCGCTGCCGGGGACACAAGATGTAAAGGAGGGCTCCGCTGCTGGGGACACCAGATGTAAAGGAGGGCTCCACTGCCGGGGACACCAAATTTAAGGGATGGCTCCGCTGCCGGGGACACCAGATGTAAGGAGGGACTCCGCTGCCAGGGACACAGATCTGTAAGGAGGACCTCTGCTTCTGGGGGCACCTGATGTAAGGAAGGACTCTGTTGGGGGCACCTGATGTAAGGAGGGACTCAGCTGGGGGCACCTGATGTAAGGACGGACTCTGCTGGGGGCACCTGATGGCATCTGGTGGCAGGCGACGTGGCAGGTGACACGCTCAGGGCTTCCACTGATTATTGTGGGGAGTTGAATGGTTTCATTTTATATTACAATGTAATAATATAAATAATTCGCTTCAATCATCCTGACACCATAACAACCATGGTGCCGGGATGATTGAAGCGCTAACCCCAGGTGTTTGGAGTATCTTTATCTGCTGATTGTTAAACTTTCTGGAATACACATATTTATATTGTGGTGTAGGATCTGGGTCTTTCTTTCTTTCTTTCTTTCTTTCTTTCTTTCTTTCCTTCCTTCCTTCCATCATTCATCTCAGACTCTAACCACACACCCTTTTGAGCCACGCCCATGCAAGACACGCCCACCATTTTACATAAACCATGCCCATCTTTCGCCACGGTGCGCTTAGCGCGCCACTTTTTCTGTTTTAGGGTGACACGCCTACAAACGAATGCTCGCCCCCTAATTATAGCAAGGCCCCGCCTACATGCAAAAAAAGTGTCCCAATTTTTTTTTTTTACAATGTTGGCAACTATGTAGAGGGTAACAGGATGTTAAAGAGATGACTCTCACAACCATAGTCAAGTAGTGTAGAGAGCCCTAAGAAGCAGAATATTGAACTACCAGTTTGCCTGCAACTGCACCAGACCTTCCATCCAACACAAGACATTGCCTCTTGGGAGAAAAACAAGACCTTAATCTGTGCCACATCTATATATACTATAGAGTACTTTTGAAGCCTGGAGTGGGTGTCAGACCAGGCCAAACACTTTCAGAGATGGAGGGGTTGTTCAGCTATTGAACAATCATCATTGCAAGTGTTGGAGAAGCTAAAGAACAATCATTATTGCAAGTGTTTGAGTGAAACTCTGAAAGAGTGCTGTAACCCCAATGAAAAAAAGGAACCTGATGGTGGTGATCAATGGAGGGGCGAAAAGGGGGTGCTGCTCAATGTCCACACAGATGGGAAGAAAGGGGTGGCAAGTGTGCGTGTATGAACTCCGCCCCTTCCAGAGGAAGTTATCAAGGCAATCATGGGGATAGGATGGAAACTAATAGCCAAAATAGAGGTTAAAGTAAGGAATAAAGGGTGATTGCAGTCCATTAACTTCAACACCACACAAACCCAGATGTAAAAACAGGAGGGATTCCGAACACAGCCCACAAGCTGCACACAGTATACTCATGATAAGATGAAACTTCAGAGACAGGGACAAGTAAAGCAACTGGCACAGCTCTGGACCTAGAGTACAAGGCCATGAATCCTCAGACTATAGCTGACTTGACACCTGAGGCAGGCCCTATGTTCCTGTAACACTGCAGAAGTTCAAACACAAAAGGGCTCTTACGGTCAGGGTTGGTGCAAGAATTTTTGACACCCTAGGCAAAACCTAATTTTGCCGCCCCCTTGGCTTCATCCCTGACCCCACCCCCTTTTCTCTGCCCATGTAAACCCCACCTTTTTAATGAAACCCATCAAATGCAGCCCACCAGTGCCCATCAATTAAAGAGGAGGTTCATCGGAAATAGTTTTTTTAAAAGCCAGCAACTACAAATACTGCAGCTGCTGACTTTTAAAAAATGGACACTTACCTTTCCAGGTCGCTACCGTTCGGCTCTCAGCTTCCCCCGCCACCATCCTCAGTGAGGGAATCGGGAAGTGAAGCGCTGCGGCTTCACTGCCCGGTTCCCTACTATGCATGCGCGAGTCGCGCTGCTCCATCCTCACTGGTCCCCGTTGTGTTCTGGGAGCCCTGTGAACACAACGGGGGGTGACGCGAACAGGGCGAGACTCCCGCGGGAGTCTATACCCGGAAGTGGTGCAAATACCTGTTTTATACAGGTATCTGCACCCCCCCCCCCGAAAGGTGCCAAATGTGACACTGGAGGGGGGGAGGGTTCCGAAAAGCGGAGGTTCACTTTTGGGTGAACCTCCGCTTTAATGTTTGCTTGTCTCCATTCATTTGGGAGTCGGGACACAGACACAGTCCTCCGCCACTTCTGCACCTCTGACACTATGTGCGAACGGAGCGGTGGCTGCCTGCTGATGCTGAGACTTAGTTGCTTGCTGCAGAGAGAAGAGAGTAGGAAAACCAGTGGCCGGGTACCCTAGGCAGCAGGACACCCTAGGCGGCTGCCTAGTTTACCTAGTGGTAGCACCGGCCCTGCTTACGGTAAGATCTCCAATTTTTTATTAATTGGGAAAACTTGCATTCAGTGGCAGACAGGAATGACTTTGTGGATTTAGCATCTGGCCTGGATCTACCAGCAGTTGCCTATCTTCTGTATGCAGAAATATAACTTATGTTTCATGAATTTAAAATGCTGTTTCCTTCAGCAAATGATAAAGAAATAATGTTGTCACCTCTTTCATACACTTTACATTTCAGTGCCTCTTTAAATCACTTCTTGCATTTGCTCCAGTGTCAGCTGTACATTATTGCTGTGAATGGGCTTACTGATTGCAACAATCATGGATGATGATTGGGCAATGTGTGTCTGCAGAGCCACTTGTCACTCATCAGACATGCATGTGACAGGGTGACAACAGAAAAGTGCAGTTGCTTAAATGTTTGCATTTAGATCTACTTTAAAGAAGAACTCTGGGAAAAACATTTTTCCCATGCAGTAGGGCTGTGCCCACACTGCATGGGTTAACTGCTCGCTTTTGTCTAGGGGTGAGAAGAGCGGAGATATATGTACTTAATTCACAGATTCTCCGAGCGCAAGCCTTGGCCCTTCTGCTCCGGCCCCCCCTGCACGGTAGTGGTCTTGTGCATGGACTGTTCTTGATGCCATCACGCCCATAGACTGGCTCTGGATGTGAGAAAGGCAGGAACAGTCCACCGCTGGACTTGGGGGAACGCTGTTTTCTGGAGGATCGAAGGATCAGGTAAGTATAGCCTTTCTGTGCACCCCTAGACAAAACAAGCAGTTAACCCATGCAGTGCGGCCACAGCACTTTAAGGACCCATTCAAACCTTTGTGCGCGCAACTTATCTTGACTATGAGGTGCAACCCAACATGCATACATGCTCAAACCAAAGCACTGATCCTTGGTGCACTGTGGTGCACTGGAAGAATATAAGTCAAGTGGGTGTTTTAGTCTGAGGATATGCAAGGGACCATAGAAAAGTAATGAGCCAGTTCAGTAAAATTATGCATCAATGCGCCTAAAAATTCACAACAAGTTTTAATGGGACCAAAATGGTGGCAGTGAAGTAATACCATGTCATATTATCTCATACCAGTGTCTGGCTGTTTTATCTCTATCAATATTCACAAAACTATTTTTAAAGTGGAGCTCCACCCTAAATAGCAACTTTTGCTATTTGGAACCCTCCCCCCCTCCGGTGTCACAATTGACACCTTTCAGGGGGGAGGGGGGTGAAGATACCTGTCTAAGACAGGTATTTTCACCCACATCCGGGAGTCCTCTCTCCGGGAACCTGCGGGAGTGACGTCACTTCCCGCAGACTTCCCTTGGTGTTCTGGGAGACACTCGGCTCCCAGAACACAGGAGCACCAATCAGAACGGCGCAGCGCGACTCGCGCATGCGCTGTAGGGAACCGGGCATGAAGCCGCAGGGCTTCACTTCCTGGTTCTCTCAGCGAGGATGGCGGAGGGAGCAGCAGAGCGACGAGCGGTCGCTCATCCTCTGCTGCGGACGTCGCTGGACTCCAGGACAGGTAAGTGTCCAAATATTAAAAGCCAGCAGCTGCTGTAGCTGTAGCTGCTGGCTTTAAATATTTTTTTTTCCGGCGGAGCTCCGCTTTAAGCTTAAAAACAAGTGAATTTCCTGTGTGATCTGGCTTTACCAATCAATGCATTTTTCAGCTATGGCCTCGTACACACGACCGAGTTTCTCGTCGTAAAAAACACGTCGTTTTTTTCGACGAGATTTTTGTTAAGCTTGTCGATTTTCTCGTCAAGCTTTCTATGCGTACACACTGACATTTCCCAATTTCCTCGTTGTTCTCCGCGCTCACGTCCAGCACGTACGACGGCACTATTAAAGGGGAAGATCTTTTTTCTTAGCGCCACCCCTTGGGCTGCTTTTGCTGATCTCGTGTTACCGCGTGTGAAGTAAAAGTTTGGGAAGAGACGATTCGCGCTTTTCAGTCTTCGTACTTTTCAGATCGTTTTCTGCGGTTCAGTTTGTGCTTGTGGGTTCGTATCTTGACTTTCAGGGCGTCTAGGCAGGTCGTATCTGTTTTACAGTGCGTTCTTGCCTGTTCGTTTCTGATTTTCAGTTCGTTATTCATAGGCCTTGCTGTTCTAAAGTGCGTTCTGTTCTGTACGTTCTGATAAGACGACCATTTCTTATTAGCCATGTCGCCTGGACGTTCTCGTCGTCGAGTTCGTGCTGTGCGTGCGCTTGGTGTTGGTCTGCTTGTTTTGGACCAAGACCAGTCCATGAATGGTGTGAGGAGGAGTTCATGGACCAAGAATTGGTTGCTCCAGCGGGACCAATTCTGCCATATGCCTCTGCTGCGGGAGATCGTTGAGAATAATCCTGAGGACTACAGGAATTTTCTGCGGATTTCTGACCCCGTTTTTCAGGAACTGTTGGCTTTGGTGTCCCCCTATATTACCAGGCAGGACACCGCTATGCGGGAAGCCATCAGTGCTGAGCAGAGGCTCATCGCCACGTTACGTTACCTGGCGACAGGGAGAAGTCTTCAGGACTTGAAGTTCACCACAGGCATCTCCCCCCAGGCTCTGGGCCTCATAATCCCAGACACCTGTTCTGCTATTATACAAGTCCTGCAGGAGGACTATATTAGGGTAAGTTTTCTCCATTAACATCACATTTTATGTATTACATGTATGCTAATGTATTGTATTTCTTTCATCCTTCCCTAATTACCATGATTGTAATATGCTGAGAATGTCCCCTTTGTCCCCATGCATGCTGGAAGCTTTAGATTGCCCCTTTTTTCTCCTCCATAAATATTTCCCTTCACTAACTTTTCCAGCAGGGGCGCCTGTTGCTCCAAATGTTTGGTGGTCCCACCCCAATTTATGAACTAAACTTCCTCCTTTTTTGCTCAGGTGCCTATTAAACGCCCCCAGTTGTCCCCTCTAATGCAGTCATTTGGTTCCCTCCAATGCAGCCATTTTCCCCCCAGCCCTGCACTTACCTTCTTGTGGTCAGCGCCATCCTTCTTCTGTCCTTGATGTCTTCTCCTTCCCTTGATGTTGCATCAGCCAATCATGTTACCATTAAACAGACTTGGTGAACATGATTGGCAGAGCAGCCTGCCAGTGTTTCCCCAAGGAATGCCCCCCCCCCTGCGTCCCCTATTTTACTTTTCGGAAGCTAATTACATCCCTCAGGTTGTAATGTGCAAGACTATTTTACTACCTGTTTCTGCTATGCAATTTGAACCCCCTAAATGCCGCAATTATTCATATGTCGGTCGCTAAACAAGAGACCATCCACCTGAATAGTGGGCGGCATAGACAATACATAGGTTAATGTAACGCATGAACCTATGTATTGTTCTGAGTGATGGGCACAGGAGAGAGGGGGCAGTGCTCCAGCACCCACTCTGGACGCACCGCCACTGCAATGCTATCCTGTGGCCAAACACATTCCCCCCCCCCCAAAATAATTTAGTAATGGCCCATCAGAGGGGGTGATGAATCTGATAAATGAGCCTTCCCTTATACTTATTTTAAACACCTTAATAAAAGTAGAATTTGATTGATGTTGGCCTTGATTTTTTTTTAATCAAATTTCCTTGTAATGTCTGACTTTGGTATTCTAATATTATTTCATCTTGTTTCACTCCACAGCTTCCTTCTACGCCACAGGAATGGCAGACTGTGGCATCGGAGTTTGCCACGCGGTGGGACTTCCCCAACTGCGGTGGTGCCATAGACGGGAAGCACGTCCGCATCGTGCCGCCACCCCGTTCTGGGTCCTACTACTACAAACACAAGGGGTTTCATAGCATTGTGCTGATGACGGTGGTGTCAGCACGGTATGAATTCCTCTATGTTGATGTAGGGAAGAATGGCCGGATGTCCGATGGGGGATCCTTCATCCAGACGGAGTTTGCCCTCCGTCTCCAGAGTGACGACCTTGCATTGCCACCGGATGCAGGGAATATTGAAGGACTCCCCTTTGTTTTCTTAGCTGATGAAGCCTTCGGACTCGGACGGCATCTTATGAGGCCATTTCCACAGAGGACCCTGACCCCAGAGAAGAGGGTGTTCAATTACCGGCTGGCCAGGGGCCGAAGAGTTGTCGAAAATGCCTTTGGCATAATGGCCAGCCGGTTCCGCCTTTTTATGACTTCAATACACTTGGCGGACTACAAAATAAACTATGTCGTATTATGCTGCTGTGTGCTACACAACTTTCTGAGCCAAAAATCAAATTCCTATATGGCCTCAGTTTTGCCAGAGGCTGGACTTTCCCCTGCAAATCCCCTGCCGGGCCTGGAATCTGCCCGTCCTGGCTTGCCCTCCCAAAATGCCCGTGAGGTTCGGGACAAATACATGGAGTATTTCACAGGTAGGGGGGCAATTCCTATGCCAGCCTATGTCTAAGGATCCCAATAAAAAGCTTGTTTAAACCTTTAATTATTTGTTCTTTCCTGTCTCCTAGTTTGTCTTTGTGCATTTGTAGTGCCAAGTGTATTTTACTTTAGTAAATAACAACCATTTCACTATGTAACCTTACAAAATAACCAAATAAGCTTAGAGGGTATTATAAAAAGAAGCTACACGTTGTTTGTGGTCAAATATTTTACTCTGTGCACATTCTCACCATTTTTAGTTTTTTCTGTTTTTTTGGGTTGGCCTGGCCCCAACCCAGCAATTTTTTGCTTATGAAAATACAAAAATAACAGTTGCATTCCAAAAATTACAACATTGGATACCTCTGAGCAATCTGAGACATTCACTTACACAAACTATGTCTCTATGTGCCCGTCCTAATATGGGGTCCTGCCACCCCTTGCCCAGGCAAAAATTTAATATGCACACATTTGGGATTTTTTACATCTATGAAGTTTACAATCCTGATCCCTATTGTCAACATGTGCTATCTGCCATCAGGGGTGATCAATGGACGTGTTTTGGGGGTGCAACCCCTTCCTCAGTTCACCGACTTTAGATACGAGGAAGGGGTTGCACCCACAAAAGACATACATGGATATCCCCTGATGGCAGATAGCACATGTTGACACACTGTGTGCAGATTCAATTTTTGGCTGGTTTGATTGTCAAAAAAATTCGAATAGTTGCAAAAACAAACATGTAAAAACAAATGTGTTTGGATGGCTTATTGAATTCTCCCCAAAACATTGAGAATGTCTTTAAATGTTTGTTCCATCACATGGATTCTTTGTTTAATAAGGTCCAGTTCCGTGCTACATTCCATCACTTGCTGGATGAGGCGGAGGGCACTGTCAGCAGAGAACCGTGTACTATCCTTCACAACATTTATATCCCCTAAAAACAAAAAACAAAAGGTATTATAACTTTGCAGGCCTACATCTCTTACCTGAAGCTGTGGTGACAGATACTGACCTGTTGTGGTGACCAGATCCACAACGTCATCCACCTCTCCTTCCTGCACTTCTCCTTCCTCCACCTCAACTTCCTGCACATCTTTCGGTTGTGGGTCTTTGGGAGTTTGGGGTTGCTTGGAAGTTGTGGGGTGCATGTGCTCCCTGGAGTGTCCTCCTCCCAGTCTTCTCTCCCCTATGAGTAGCAAACAAAAGGTCAATTTATCACACTGTAAATCTCAAAGTTAAAATAAAAACAGGCTAAATTGATTGGAAGTGTGGTACAAGTGTGTGTTTGGGCGGAATTTAAAGAAGAATGCATTATTTATGACCAAGAATATGCTTAGTATTCACCTTTGGATGTAATTTATTTGACATGGAGGCACCACAAAAATTCTCGTATGCACCTGTGTGGGACACCCAAAAAAGGCGGGTCTGGTGGCCCACACTATAGTACTCCAAAGTACAGATGTGGAAGCAGCTGCTGAGTGTCCTCTCCTTTACACTGATAAAAGTTTGCATTTCATTCTCTTTACAAACACATAATCTAGACGAAAAAGTACGCCACAATTTTGGAGCAAAAATGGCAGATGTATAATTACTTTTGTGGCTCTAAAATAAGCCAAAACTGCGGATAGTGGCCGAACGAAGTGTCGGTAACGTTAGGAACGATTACTGTGCCCAACCAAGTTCAAAATATTACATTTTGAAAGTGAGTCCAATATGAGAAACCAAAATAAAGAGCAACATGTCAGTTTAGAAAAAGATTAATATCAGAAAAGTCTACATTTTACTTACTTTTAGCGAGCATTCTCTTTATGCTCCTCAACTGCTCTGGCTCCCTCAGTTTGAGGTCTGACCACCTCTTTCTGAGCTGCTCATTTGAGCGTTTCACCCCGAAATTCGCCTTCAGTCTCTTCACGACTTGAGTGAGGATTTTGGCCTTCCTTCTATTTGGTTTGCTATACGGCCCATGCTTGGCATCATAATCAGCCTTGAGCAAGATGTCCACCATCTCCGCCATCTCCGCCAAAGACATATTCGATGCCTTGAATCTCCTCCTTGATCGTGACGTTTCCTCGGTCTCCGGGCTTGTCTCCTCCTCGTTATTTGCGGAATTATCAGACACCTGCTGTAACTCCGCCATATCTGTCTGCGCGCCGAAAGAGAAGGGGCGGGGAAAAGATGTTAGTTAGAACGTCATGGGCGGGCGACGTGTGCGGAGCGGCGTGTTCGTATTTTGACGCATGCGTGGTGTGTATATAGCAAACACACATGTGACTATAGTACGTTCGGTGTGCGGAGAGAGGAGTTCAAGTGACGGACGTGCGAACTAAGGTATGTGATTTTGTGACTTGTACAAATTGTTGGCCTATACTGTCTTGAGAATGTTGGAGGTTATATATGGTGACTAGCATGTTAAGGAGGTTAGACTGTTTGCCTCACATTAGTTATATATAATTTATTTAACTTGCAGATACAATATGAATGTCTTTATAAGCGACAAGGATTTCCTGGCGGAATTTATTGACCGGGTAAGGGAGCTGCCCGCTCTGTGGGAGACGAAAAACCCCATCCACAAAAAAAGAGGGGTGAGAAAAGCAGCGCTGGAGAAGCTGCTCCCATTTGTGCATACCAAGGTGCCCACAGCCACAGCAAAACAAGTGGACACTAAAATTGGGAGCTTGAGAGGTACCTACAGGACTGAACGCTCTAAGGTGCTGGCTTCTCAGAGGTCAGGAGCAGCAGCAGATGATGTGTATGTCCCGATTTTGTGGTACTACAACAGGATGTCCTTCCTGGATGACCACATTAAGACAAGGCCATCACTCTCCACTCTTCCCCCCAGACTTCCCTGCAGCCAACCTGAGCCTTCTCTGGAGCAAGAGGAGGCAGCCATCCTGGATGATCCTGATTTGGCCATCTGGAGCCAGGTATAGTATTTTTCGAAAATGTATTGGGATAAACTTAATGTTTGACAAATATGTCAAGATGACAAACATAAACTATTTTGGATTGCACAAGTGAAATCAAGATCTGTAGACATTATTCTGCACTTAATTGGGTGCTAAATAGTCAATCTGATGTAGTGGTAAATTTAAAGCAAGGATTTATGGATTTACATTCTAATTGCTTCAATCAGGATTACAAAGTTTGATGCAAAGATTAAACGAACATATTAAACTATGTCCCTTTTTCATACACAGGATGAAATCAGCCAGGAGGAGGGTCTGGAAACTGTCAGGCAGGAGGAGGAAGGGCCCAGTGGCAGCCAGGAGGTGGCAGGGCCCAGTGGCAGCCAGGAGGTGGCAGGGCCCACTGGCAGACAGGAGGTGGCAGGGCCCAGTGGCAGCCAGGAGGTGGCAGGGCCCAGTGGCAGACAGGAGGTGGCAGGGCCCAGTGGCAGACAGGAGATGGCAGGGCAAAGGAGAAGCACCAGATCCCAGGTGCCTCCCATCCGGCTTCACAAAAGAGGCAGGAGGGACAGGAGCACGAGTGAGGCAGCAATGGCCCTTATTCGTGAGGCCCATGCCACCCTCCAGGAGCCCACATCCCCTGAAGAGGCCATTGCCGGCCTAGTGGAGGCTAAGTTCAAGGTGATGAGCATGGAGCAACGCCTCCTATGCGAGCCCCTGCTCATCACCTTGCTCAACAAGGGGGTGATGGAGAAAATTACCCCCAATACCGCCATATGTGAGGTGGCACAACTGACCCAACCTCAACCTCCACCTCCCCCTTCTTCTTCTGCCCCACCCCCTTCTGCTACACCTCCCCCTTCTTCTTCTGCCCCACCCCCTTCTGCTACACCTCCCCCTTCTTCTTCTGCCCCACCCCCTTCTGCTACACGTCCCCCTTCTTCTTCTGCCCCACCCCCTTCTGCTACACCTCCCCCTTCTTCTTCTGCCCCACCCCCTTCTGCTACACCCCCACCTTCTTCTTCTGCCCCACCCCCTTCTGCTACACCTCCCCCTTCTTCTTCTGCCCCACCCCCTTCTGCTACACCTCCCCCTTCTTCTTCTGCCCCACCCCCTTCTGCTACACCTCCACCTTCTTCTTCTGCCCCACCCCGTTCTGCTACACCTCCACCTTCTTCTTCTGCCCCACCCCCTTCTGCTACATCTCCTCCTCCTCCTCCTGACAGGAGTACCCCTCCAGTGGGCCAGCCTCCAGCCAAACGAAGAAGGAAGGCTGCAGGGAAGGCTTCAGGGAAGATTGCAGGGAAGGTTGCCAGGAAGAAGAGGAAGTGATGGCCTTGCTTCATTGTGGTCAGACAGAAGGCAGCCTGTTGTAGTACCACAGACTTGGGACATATATCTCACCTGCTGCTGTTCCTGACCTCTGGGAGTCCAGCATCAGATTGTGTTCAGAAATGTTGGCCTTCTCAAGCTCCCAATTTTAGTGTCCACACAGGGTTGCTGTGTGCTCTGGGGTCCCTGGGATGCACAAATGGCAGCAGGTTCTCCAGCGCTGCCTTCTCTTTATTTTATTTTTAAACATGAATAAATGTGATTTCTGTTTACGTTCATACTTGACTATGTGTATTTGTAAAAATTAAAAATCTAGCTTTGGAGTAAGCAGATACATTTGACTGTCAAAAAAAGGGACAGATAACAACCCCCCAAAAGAATAACTAAATCTGATTATCAAAAAAACATGGTGGGAAATTTAACTAATATAGAGTCCAAAATTAAATGGGAGATCACTACCAAAACATTGCGAAATTATAATTAACATCATTTTTAAAAATATTACCATTTAAATTATTCCTAAAAACTTGCACGATATAATACACATAAATCTTCTTAAGAGCAGCATGAAAAAGGTTAAAAAATAAGTCATAACTCTGTGTGAATATCAGCAGCAAAAGAAGGTCACTCGTTTTGATTAATGTAACATTCTAACGAAGATTTCAATGCAGAACATTTAAACGATGCAATATTTTTGAGCGTGACGAATGTGCTCTCTCCATTACGAAGGCTTGTTTTACCAGAAGATGCGCTCCCGTCTCATAGTTGCTTGTGAGCATGCGCGCTTTTGGAAGAGTCGTAAAAGCATACACACGAACCATTTTCTCGTCACAAAACAACCCGACGAGAAACACGACGAGGAAATCTGGAATCCTGACGAGAAAATAGAGAGCAGGTTCTCTATTTTCTCGTCGAGATTCTCGGCAAATTTCTCGTCGTAAAACCATACACACGAACGTTTTTCTCGACAAAAAAGCTCTCGCGGCACATTTCTTGCCGGTTTTGGACGAGAAACTCGGTCGTGTGTACGAGGCCTATGCCGTAAACTTTGTTACATTTTTTCTTTTCATTTAAAGTGCAATGCATTTGACAGAATAATGTCTTGAACTGAGATGCTGATAATAACAGTAAATTTCACAGGAGCCAATTTGTTGGCATTTTAGTGATTGGTATCTCTTATGCTGTGTACACACGATCGGTTTTACCGATGAAAACAGTCCGATGGACTTTTCTCATCGGACAAACCGATCGTGTATGGGCCCCATCGGTCTTTTTTCCATCGGTGAGAAAAAATAGAACATGTTTTATGTAGCGACCTCACCCCTCTCACCCCTGCTCATTCTCGGCTTGTCTGTCTTTGTCTAGGGGTGTCAGTACCGGGGGGGGGGGAGGGATGAGATACACCACGGCCCATGTCCTCCATAGTGAAGAGGTGAAGGGCAGAAAGATCGGCCTTTGTGTAGGTGTCCCAGAGTCAAATCCTTTCCTCGGATTCACTCCCCTTTGCTCCTAGTAACCAGAGTTCCACACACTGAATAGGTCCAACACAGTTTTATTCTTCTCAGCGAATAAACATACAGCACAGTCAAGTTGGGACCTTTGCAACAGTTCAGTATTAATGGGAGTAGGTCGAGGCACAATCCTTTAAAGTATCGCTAACCACTGTGGTGTCACCAATGGCGAATATGAGGTAGAACATGAATTACTGCCACTGACTATATGAGGTAGAACATGAATTACCTTCGCTAGCACAGCCCCTGTCAGGGGAAGGATATCCGTCCAAGGGAGTCACCGGAGGCCTCTCTGTCACCAGCAAATGCTGCGCCGGACTCTCCAGAGAAGTTCCGCTCACCAGTCTCCTCGACCTCAGACACGGGCACCCAAGGAGATAGGGCCCTCTCGGATTCCTTCACCCTCGCGGAACTCAGTCGAAGGTACTGAGCCCCAGGCATCCGCCATAGTACCTCACCCCAGGCTAAAGGTGCCTGAGATGGACTCCATCTCTCGCTCCGGCCAGGTCAAGGGCACCTGGGCCCGGAACTCCGGAACGCCAGCACCCAAGCTGAAGGTGCCTGGGTGCGGCTGCGTCCTCCGACTCTGAACCCCAAGGGCAGGGCGTCCGCCCCTTTTATCCCCTCGCCTTTTGCGTCACAGCAGGTTCCCCGCCCCGCTGTACCAGCGCCAGGAAAGGACAAAAAGGAAGCAGTCTTGCGGTGTGGGTTCAACTCCGGCCAGGGCGACAATGCCACTTGCAGGCCGCAGGGAACCTCACACCACCAGAGTGCTCCAAGAACCATAAGAAAGGGTCTCGGATTCCCTAGCAATCAGTGCATCTGGGTTACACTACCACCCAGATGCTTCCCTTAAATTCAAATACCCGCTACATTTAAATTTATCTGATTGGAAAAAAAACGATGGCAAATTCCGATCGTCTGTGTGAAACGCCATCGGACAAAAAACCCACGCATGCTCAGAATCAAGTCGACGCATGCTCAGAAGCATTGAACTTCATTTTTCTCGGCTTGTCGGAGTGTTTTACGTCACGGCGTTTGGGACGGTCGGATTTTTGACTGATGGTGTGTAGGCAAGACTGATGGAAGTCAGCTTCATCGGAATTCCGATGGAAAAATCCATCAGATTAGAATCCATAGGAAATCCGATCGTGTGTACAGGGCTTTACTATGAAAACGCCAATGCGGATAAGAACATGCATGCTAAGGATGGACACGGACACAGCTAGAAACACAACAAGACTGCTGAATGGCTGTTAGACCCATTTGGGTTTACTGCTGATACTAGTTTGTGGATGTAAATTAATGATTTTTTTAGTTTGCTTTTATTTTACTATACAGGTCATTGTGAATCCTTCATAAATGTGTTCCACACAAATCTCAAATTGATGTTAAAACAGAACTGAAAAATGTTTTTTTGTTAGATGGAGTGTGGAAGGGTTAAAACCCCTCTGAGGTTTTTATTGTTGTCTTTGTCTCCATGGGGAGATGCATCCCTTCTATTTGTTGTGACCATGGCAAAAGTGAGAGCTATCCAAACATTTGTCACGGGAACAGGTGGGGGCAACTCTTCCAGTGACAAGCATCTAGAGGAATATACTGTTCCTAACTTTGAGGACAGTTTTAAACTCTTTCTAGATCAGATCTGCTCAAAGCCAAATGTTAATCATGTGCTAGACTAGAGCATTGCTCATATATAATAATAAAACCACAGCAGGTATCTGTTTAACAGGTGAAGGGCACTAGAAAACTGGACATTAAAATGGCAAAAATAGTGATCTAGTTTTGTTTGGGATAATTTGATTAAAGACTGTGTGCTTTGACAAGCACTGGACACCAGGGGAGGCAGGTGGATATGTAGCCCCTTACCCCACCACTGGTAAAAATTTGGGTCTCCTACAACCTATGGTTTCAGAGATATGGGGCTCCTTGAGCAGCCTGTCAGAAGCTAAATACAGAGCGACCACTTTAAATACAAGCTGAGACACTGTTTGCAGCAGACTGAGAGGATGAGATCACAGTGCCTCACCTCAATTCTTGTCAGAGGCACTGAGCTCAATGGACAGCTTGGAGTCTTGGACCAATGGTAAAGTACCATTGGTCCTAGCTGTCCAATAAAAATGCTGCAGTGGAGACAGTGGAGGCCTCTCACTGCAGTGTCATAGAAGGGCATGTGTCTAAAAGACAAATGCTCTCTTCCAGCCCAGCCCTAACTACAAGGAAAAAACATGTGTTTATGGGTATATGATTTACCCACAATCCCATGTTTTTCTCACACATTTAAGAGGGAGAAACTGATTCTGTTGAAAAGGTACTGTTATATTCAAGCTAAATCATACATTTATATGCTCTATGTTATAACATAATAATTTATTATTTATCTATTTACTGTGAAATTACTGGTTGGAAGTTATAACTTCAAACTTCAGTAATTTGTCCGTTAAGCCACCTGCTTAGGTACAGTTTTTGAAAATATAGTAAATTACCCTAAAAACAATATATAATAATTATTTATATATTACTTACTTATGGTAATTAAGCCCTTGCCACCTAGGCCTATTCTGCCACTTCTCTCACACATGTAAAAAATAGGATTTTTATAACAGCTTACCTGTAAAATCCTTTTCTTAGGAGTACATCACGGGACACAGAGCGACATAGTCATTACTAATGGGTTATATAGATACCGTCAGGTGCTGGCACTGGCAACTTCCAAAACCGGAAGTACCCTCCCCTATATAAGCCCCTCCCATCCGGGAGCACCTCAGTTTTGTAGCAAAGCAATAAGTGTCCCCAAAGAGGGGCGGGAGCTCTGTGTCCCGTGATGTACTCCTAAGAAAAGGATTTTACAGGTAAGCTGTTATAAAAATCCTATTTTCTTTCTCGTACATCACGGGACACAGAGCGACATAGTCATTACTAATGGGATGTCCTAAAGCAATGCCCAATGAGGGGGGGGGATACACCATATATAAGCTGAGCGCTATCAGACATGAGGATCTTTTGCGGCCTGCAACACACTGCGCCCAAAGGCGACATCCTCCTGACTTCTAACGTCCACCTGGTAGAACCTAGTAAACGTGTGAACTGAAGACCATGTTGCGGCCTTACAGATTTGAGCCAGGGAGGCCTGGTGATGCACTGCCCATGAAGTTCCAACTGCTCTCGTGGAGTGCGCTCTAACTTTGAACGGAGGCGGTCTCCTTCTCAAGCCATAGGCTTGTATTATGACCTGTCGAATCCACTTGGCTAAAGTAGATTTTGACGCTGCCTGACCCTTTCTGGGGCCTTCCGGCAGAATAAACAAAGTATCCGTTCTGCGAATCTGAGCAGGGGCTTTTAGATAAGCTTTAACTGCTCTTACTACATCCAAAGAATGCAATAACTTTTCCTCTACCGAAGTAGGCTTGGGGAAAAAAGAAGGAAGAACCACATCTTGGTTCAAATGAAAACTCGATACCACCTTAGGAAGAAAGGCTGGATGAGGACGTAACACTACTCTGTCCTTATGGATAACCAGATATGGCTCCTTACAGGACATAGCTGCTAATTCCGATACTCTTTTAGCCGAACAAATGGCTACTAGAAAAATCAATTTCCTGGTGAGAAGCACTAAGGAAATATGCTGTAATGGTTCAAATGGTTGTTTCTGTAGAACCGACAGAACCAAGTTTAGATCCCATGGACATATGGGAATATTAACCGGAGGACTAATACGCATCACTCCTTGTATAAAGGCTTTGACTAGTGAATGCGAAGCCAAGGGCCTTTGAAAAAATATTGACAAGGCCGAAATCTGACCTTTGATAGTACTCAAGGCAAGCTTCCTATCTACAGCCCATTGTAGGAAGTCCAGAATTCTACCTATTACATATTTACGTGGATGCCATTTCCTGGCCTCACACCAGGCGATGTACGCCTTCCAGATTCTATAGTAGATCTGCCTGGATACCGGTTTCCTGGCATTGATCATGGTAGACACCACAGCATTAGAGAGCCCTCTCCTTTTTAGAATGTGGGCTTCAATAGCCAGGCCGTCAAACCTAGGGCTGGTAAGGAAGGGTGGTATATCGGTCCCTGCGAAAGCAGGTCCGGACGATGTGGGAGGGTCCAAGGACTCCCCACAGACATTTTTACAATCTCCGCGTACCATGCTCTTCGGGGCCACGCTGGAGCCACCAGAATCACTAGTTTATTTTCTACCCTGATTCTGCGGAGTAATCGAGGTAACAATTGTGGCGGTGGGAATGCATATATCAGCTTGAACTGATCCCAAGGGAACACTAGGGCATCCGAGCCGCACGCTAGGGGATCCCTTGTCCAAGAGACAAACCTGTCCACTTTCGTGTTGAACCTGGATGCTAGCAGATCTACATCCGGTGTTCCCCACCGCTGACATATTGTCCGGAAAACCTCGGGATGAAGGGACCATTCCCCTGGGCATAATTGTTGGCGACTTAGAAAGTCCGCCTTCCAATTCTCCACCCCTGGAATGAATACCGCAGATATGGCTGGGACATATCTTTCTGCCCATCTCAGGATGTAATTTACTTCCCTTTGGGCTGCACGACTCCTGGTGCCCCCCTGACGATTGATATATGCCACTGCTGTGGCATTGTCTGACTGAACTCTGACAGGGGACCCTTGGAGTTTGGATGTCCATGCTACTAGGGCATACCGGGCTGCTCGTATCTCTAAGAGATTGATGGGCAGGGCCTTTTCCGCATCCGACCATCTGCCCTGGAGAGACCATTGCTCCAGTACTGCTCCCCAGCCTAAAAGGCTGGCATCTGTAGTGACCACCTTCCAAGAAATCGGACTGAAGGATTTCCCTCTTTCCAGATTCCGGGGAACCAACCACCAACGGAGGCTTCTGCGAACGGAAGGGGACAAGGACATTGGTACGTCCAGAGCCTGAACTTTTTTGTTCCAGGCTGACAGTATGGCCCTTTGCAACTTCCTTGAATGGAATTGACCGTAGGGTACTGCTTCGAATGATGCCACCATTTTTCCCAGCAGCCTCATGCACAGGCGTATGGATGGCTGTCTTTTTGAACCCACTAAGTGGATCAAATCTCTCAAAGACGACCCCTTTTCTCGAGGCAAGAAAATTTTTCTCTGGTCTGAATCCAGCCTTAGCCCCAAGTATTCCAGACTTTTGACTGGTTTTAGGGCTGACTTGTCTCGGTTGATAATCCAACCGTGATATTCCAGATACTTGATTGTCTCGTGAACAACCACTTCTAGTTTTTCCACTGAGTGGTCTATCAGCAACAAGTCGTCTAGATATGCCATTATCGTTACACCTCGTGTTCTTAGATTGGCCAATAATGGGGCCAGAATTTTTGTGAACACTCTTGGTGCTGTGGCCAGACCGAAGGGTAAGGCTCTGAACTGAAAATGGCGCCCTTCTATCGCAAAGCGTAGAAATTTTTGGTGGGCTGGAAAGATGGGGATGTGCAAATAAGCATCTTTGATGTCGATCGAGGCTAACCATTCCTCCCCTTGTAGGGCAGTGGCCACCGATCGGATCGACTCCATCCGGAAAGTCCTGATATGTAGGAATTTGTTTAGCCCTTTTAGATTTAATATGGGCCTCACGTCCCCGTTTGGCTTCGGAACTGTAAAGAGGTTTGAGTAAAACCCGAACCCCCATTCTTCCAGGGGGACCTCTATAATTACTGCTTGAAGCAATAATTGTTCCAGTGCCAACAGGAGGGATCCTCTCTTCTGGGGATCCCTTGGCACGTTCGACCTTATAAAGCGGGAAGGAGGGGAGTTTTTTAACTCCAATTTGTATCCCAGATTTACTGCGGAGAGCACCCATCTGTCTCGGATCGTGTCCCGCCAGGTTTCTGTGAACAACTGAAGTCTTCCCCCCACCCGATTGGGTGGGGGCAACCCTTCATGCATTTGACTTTGGGGGAGGTTTTGTACCTCTCCTGCTCCAGGGCTTCTTGTTACCCTGCAACTGTCCCTGATTTTTACCTCCGGGATTTGACCGGGGAGGCCGTCGGAACTGTTTCACAGCCGATGTCCTAGGGACTGGAGAAGCCGGCCTCTTAAAAGAGGGACCTCTAACTCTATTTTTGACCGGCAAGAGTGTACTTTTACCGCTGGAAATTCTCTGGATATACTTGTCCAGGTCTTCCCCGAATAAGCGCTCCCCATGGAATGGGAAGCTGACCAGCAATTTTTTACAGGGAGCTTCAGCAGACCAGTTTTTGAGCCATAGAAGCCTGCGCATATGTACTACAGACAGCGTAAGGCGGGAGGCCTGATGGATTGAATCCTTTATAGCGTCCACCGCAAAGCATAAGGCTCTAGGTAGATCAGCTAGAGCAAGAGCCTGCTGATCTGGCACGTCCCTTAAGACCTGTTTCAACTGATCCTTCACTGCTTGGCAGACCCCTATAGCTGCCACTGCTGGTTGTGTCACCAATCCTGCTGTAGAAAAAGCAGATTTCAATAAGGACTCCAATTTTTTATCTATTGGGTCCTTGAACATTTGGACATTTTCCACCGGACATGTCAGTGATTTATTCACACAAGAGATGGCTGCGTCCACTGTAGGGACCTTCCATTTTCTGACGAACTTATCCTCCATAGGATAGACCACCGGAAATCTCTTGGGGGGAGTAAATATTTTGTCAGGATGCTCCCAATCCTGGTAAATGAGCCCCTCCAGTAAAGGATGGATCGGAAAAGAACAAACAGTCTGGGGAGCTTTTAGCGACCCCAACGAGGAGACAGAAGAGGAGGATGGCTCCGCAAGTGGCATTTTAAATGCTGATCGGACCATATTAGTCAGGGACTGCACCCATAACCTCTCAGCATGTGATGCTGAGAACGGCTCCTCCACTGTTGATTCCTCTACAACTGAATCAACCTCATCCTGATCCCCCTCAGGTAGGTCGTTCTCTGTATGGGACTGTTGCTCTGTTAACAGGCACTCTGAGGGAGGAGACGGAGATCGAGCGCTTTTCTCCTGTGACAGGGAAGCAGCAATTAGTGCTGACAATCTCTCTTCCAGCCCTCCCAGAGCTGAGGAAAAAACCTCCTCTGTTACATACACAGGAGCAGGTGAACTGGGGACAGCCACAGTACCAGGTACTCCTGGGGGTGCCCTACGGTCACTAACCTCTGATTCTTCAGGGGAGACTGGTGCAGCCAAAGCATGCCCAAGATCCTCAGAGCCCGATGGAGACCCCCTATTCCTCCTGGAATTTCTAGTCCCGGAGTTTTTAGACGGCATATTCCTAAGCCACAAAGCTGAGGTATTCCAGCCGAAAATACACCAGTTACTGATAATAGTCTAGCATAAATGCTGCTATAATAAACAGTTGGTGTCTACTAATGTGCCTTTCTAGGGGATGCCTGTATCAACCGCTTGCTGTATGCCTTTAAATGTTGCCAGCTCTGTCTCTGTACTTCATAGCCAGCTTACTGCAATAATGTGGCTTTTTAAAAACCTGCTGGGACGCCCGCACATGCGCAGAAGCGCTGCGGCGCGCACAGAGCGTCATCCCCCAGGCCCCGCCCCTTTTTCCGGCCACCTCTATATATAGAGGCGCGTGCACGCGCACGCGCGCGGCCACGTGCGCCTCGGCGCTAATTTTCAAACATGGAAACCAGGGACAGGAGCCAGGGCCCCCTTTGCCGCAGGCCGGGGGATAGACGAACACTGCAACATGGCAGAGGAAACAGTTTCCTGTAGGAGAACTCACCAGCTGCCTGGACTTTGCTCTCTGAGAAGAAACTAGTCCATATGACAAGAAAAACATTCCACAGCGGCCTCTAGTGGACAAACACAGGTACCGCAGTTTAATATACTAAACATATATAAAAAAAACATTCTTTTTTTTTTTTTTTTTTCTTGACCACCATTAAAAATTATTACATTTTTTTAGTAGTTACAGGCATGCACAGATATTAGCGGGAATACCGTTAGGTAACAGACAGAAAGACAAATTAGGCTTGGGGGTCCCCCAATAGAACCAAGTTCCTGGGGGCCCCCACTTACCTGTTCCCCGCCGCAGGACTTTGTTTGGTCCACAAAAGCCCAAACTTCACCTATCACGGCAGGCATTGTAATCAAACCTTCAGGGACCGGGTTCCCAAGGATTCCACTCCCCTGGACCTGTATAGCACCCTGCACAGAAAACATCTTGGTCGTGGGTATGACCAGAGCTCTGGATCCCAGGGTCCAGCTCTCCTAAGAGAAGCATTACAGGCAGAACCTTGCTCTTCTCTGCAAGGCCCGGGTACCGACCGTTTAGCTATGAAGCTTTTTTGGTCGGATCCGGAATAGCTTACTGAGGCCCAAAAGAACCTGTACGCAAGCTCAGTGAAAAACACATGTTTCTTCTTGGCCAACACCTTAGACACTGGCAAAAAACTGAGGTGCTCCCGGATGGGAGGGGCTTATATAGGGGAGGGTACTTCCGGTTTTGGAAGTTGCCAGTGCCAGCACCTGACGGTATCTATATAACCCATTAGTAATGACTATGTCGCTCTGTGTCCCGTGATGTACGAGAAAGAAATCATAATTTGTTTTCCTAAAAAATTACTCAGAACCCCCCAAACATTATATATATTGTTTTTAGCAGACACCCTAGGCAATAAAATGGTGGGCATTGCAACTTTTTATGTCACACAGTATTTGCGCAGCAATGTTTTTAAACACATTTTTTGGAAACAAAATGTTTCATGAATAAAAAAAAAAAAACACTAACGTTAGACTTAGATTTTTTTGTATGATGGGAAAGATGATGTTACGCCGAGTAAATAGATACCTAACATGTCACACTTTAAAATTGCGCACCCTTGTGGAATGGTGCCAAACTTCAGTACTTATAAATCTCCATAGGTGACGCTTTAAATTTCTTTACAAGTTACATTTTTAGAGTTACAGAGAAGGTCTAATGCTAGAATTATTGCTTTCGCTCTAACGTTCGCAGTGTATGTAACCTGTGTGTATCTGGCTCTGATACTAGTCAGTGCCTCACCAGCCACTGACCTCACAGCACATATTATGGACTGGCACACCAGAATACCCAATGGTACCCTAACTGAATGTTTGAGAGCTGATTTTTTTTTTATCAGCAAAGAAGTTTATTGAAAAACCAAACACATATACATTCATTCACAAATCATGTTCAGCAATAGGTCCAGGTACATAGTATGCATTAATTTCCTATAATACTTATGACAGTTGTAGGAGAATATCCTCCTGTATACGAGCATTAACATGCCTAAGAGCAGTATTACATCACAGTGTTAAACATCAAAGTACAGTAAATTGTACTGACTGTTCTGGACCATCAAAAATAGTGGAGAAACAAGCTGAACAGCAGTGAATATAGCGTATAGGGACAAACTTCTGCAACCCTAATGGATGCAAAATTCTAACACTAATGAACTACACATTAAATGATTAGAAGGAGCCACCATGACCTATCCGTAGACCCCATGAAAAGCAACGGTGGGTGTTATGACTTTCCGTGTCCATGCCTCTGAACTCGACACATTACATTTGCAGAAGTCTATCTCGCACTAGTTGGGTAGGACCTAGCCCAGGGGTGTCAAGCCAGGGTTGCCACATGGAATAGAACTTTTTCAGGACATTTCGATGTTGATAAGTACGTTTTTCACGTATGAGTAAACTATTGACCAATTCCACCCATTGTCCCCCCTTCGCCACCCTAGGAGTAATCCACAATCTCGCAATAGCCTTCCGAGCTACATATAACAGACGCAGAACAGCAGCATGGCCATTAGGCGAGAGTGAGGGCACCTCCAGCGCACCAAGCAGGCACACAACCGGGTCCTGCAGAACAGGGAATTGGTAAACTTGTGAAATAGTTGAGATAACATACTGCCAGTACCTGAAAAGTTTTGGACAACAAATCCCCATCATGTATACAACATTTTGGACACAATGGAGTATCCCTAATACCCCATTTATGTAGGCAGGTTGGAGTCCTGTACACCCTATGCAGTAGAAAAAGATGTGAAAGTCTATGTGACGCAGATATTGACACCAACGGTGCAGACGTAAGACACAACTCCCAGGTTTCCCCGTCTATAGGGCCCAGATCCCTTTCCCACCCTCTTCTACAGGGTAGAGTGGAGGCATCATGCGTGCAATTAAGTAGTTTAGTGTATATCCTGGAGATTATACCTTTCTTGTCTTCTGTCAATAGCACATCCCTCAACAGAGGATGTACCATCGGCACAAGAGGGGATATTCTATGCTCACTCTGTACAGCATGCCTCAACTGTAGGTACCTGTAAAATTGTGTCCTATCGAGAGAGAACTCCTCTCTAAGGTCTGTGAATGATTTAAGAACCGTACCATAGAACAACTGAGTAATATAATGAACGCCTGCATCCTCCCAGGAACGCAAATCTGTAAGCTTGAGAAGTTCCTTATAATAAGTATTCCTCCATATGGGCGTAAAGGAACACACACCCCTAATCTTCAGGATAGACCTAATGTATTTCCATAGGGAGTTTAATAAGATTATCGTGGGGAGATTGTGCGGTAAATGAGTAAGCCCTGCCTCCAAGTGAGTACGAATGGAAAGCTCAGAACCACATGGGACTAACAATGACCTAATGGGATCATTCTCATCTCCCCCCCCCCCAGTTACCAAGGTGCTGGATTTGTGAGGCTACAAAGTAGTATCGGGCATGGGGCACTGCCATGCCACCCTGATCTTTAGCCAACTGCAAGGTGGAGAGACTTATCCGTGCTATCTTATAGCCCCATATTAAGTCCCTGAACTGAGCATCAATTTGAACAAACCATTTATGGGGTATCCAGATGGGAGTATTGTGGAATATGTATAAGAGTTGCGGGGCCCAAAGCATTTTAATAAGATTTGCCCTACCCGTCACCGAAAGAGGCAGCTTCGTCCATGCTGAGCATTTCGCTCGGAATTTGCAAAGCAGTGGTACCAGGTTCAGCGATAGATATTGAGCAGGGTCCGACGTTACCTGTATGCCCAAGTATCAAAACTCATCAACTATAAGTATGTCTCTAGCGCAGTCAGGTAAGGGAGTCATTAAGGTATCCAAGGGCATAAGCATCGATTTATTCCAATTGATACTGAAACCCGACAACTTTCCAAAGTCTGCGATCAAATGCATTGCATTCCTCAAAGAGCTGGCAGTATCTCCTAAATAAATTAGCGTGTCATCTGCGTACAAAGAAATCACATCCTGCCTGTGACCCCTACGGAAGCCTATGATATCTGGCGAGGCTCTGAAATGTATGGCTAGGGGCTCCAGAGCCAGGGTGAACAACAGGGGAGAAAGAGGACACCCCTGCCGTGTGCCCCGGAAAAGCCTGAAGGGTCCAGATACATCTCCATTGATATGCATTATCGCTGAGGGGGAGCTATATAACAGTTGAACCCATTTTAGGAAAGAGGGGCCCACTTTGAATCTGTCCAGCACCTCCCATAAATAGGGCCACTCGACACTGTCGAACGCTTTGGCAGCGTCTAAAGAGAAGATGGCCCTATTACCGGGATTATCCACAAGTAATTGTAAGTTAAGGAACAATCTGCGTAAGTTCTGGGATGTTGATCTTGTGGGAATGAAGCCAGACTGATCTCTATGTATTACGTGATGGATACACTTGGCCAATCTAGTGGCCAGGACCCTTGCCAACAGCTTAACGTCAAATGAGAGCAGGGAGATAGGTCTGTATGAATCCGGGGACATGGCGTCTTTTCCCGGTTTCAGTAATACCACAATAAGAGCCTCATTCATGGAGGGAGGGAGTACACCAGTGACAAATGCTGTATTGTAAACTTTTAAAAGGGTTGGAATCAGTTGGTCAGTGTATCGTTTATACACCTCGGATGGCAGGCTGTCCGCTCCCGGCGCTCGCCCATTTTGTGCGTGTGCTAGTGTTTCTAGGAGTTCCCCCTCAGTCAGTGGGGCATTAAGTAAGGCCGCATCCGAGGCTGATAATCGAGGTATGGGTATCTGTCCAAGAAGGAATGGAGGTCCCCTGGAGAGGGATGAACTTTGGATGTGTAAACATCTTGGAAGAATTTAGTGAAACAATCCATAATGGACTGGGTGGAGTAACACGGTGTACCCTGAGCATCTGTCACTACCACTATATGTGAGGGGGGTTGTTGTGACTTGGCCAGCATAGCCAGCATATGGCCCGTGTTCTCACCCTCCTCAAAGTGTTTCTGCTGTAGAAAGAATCTTTTATTCTCCGCTAACTATAGGGACAGATGTTTGAGCATAGACTGAGAAGCCAACCATGTTCATTTGGTATTATCAGTAGGGTCAGCAACATAATCTGCCTCCGAACGCTGCGCCTCAGCTAGGACTAGCAGTTCCCATTCCTTAGTGTTGGATTTAATCTGGGATATGGTTCTAATGAATTGACCACGTAAATAGGCTTTGGCAGTCTCCCACACCGTACCCACATCCGCGGAACCCATATTATATTTAAAGAAATCTGTTATAAGTGCCGGTATCGGGTCAGGGTCTGGCAGGAGAGACAGCCAAAACGGGTTAAGTTTCCACAGCCTATTACCTTTAACCTCCCCCACCCTCAGGTCTATAGATAGCGGGGAGTGGTCCGAGATCTGCCTAGGATGGTACTGAGAGAAGTCAACCATGGGCAACAGGGGGTTATTACCCAATCCCAAATCTATCCTAGATAGGCCCCCCAAAGAAGCTGACTGACAAGAGTATACTTTGGATTCCGGGTTACGCATTCTCCAAACATCTGTAAGGCCCATCTCCAATAGAAGGCGAGCAAATGGAGTAGGGCCCCGCCCCCCCTGTGGCAGGACACATAGTTGAGATTTAAGCTTGTCCTTCTCATAATCTAAATAGTTATTGAAGTCACCCAGGACCAGAACTGGGATGCCTGGAAGGCGGGACATAAAGTCGGCCAAATTTTTGAGAAGACCTGCTGAGAATGGAGGAGGAATGTATAACCCTACCAGAACACATTTCATCCCATAAAGGGAGCACAGAAGAAATACATAACGACCTTCAGGGTCTATTTTAGCATCTATAAAGGAAAACTGAGTACCCTGTTTTATCAGGATACTCACTCCCCTCGAGTACACTGAATGAGTAGCATGGTATTGATAAAAAAACTGTCGTAATGCAAATTGTGGAGTAGACGTCGAGGGGAAATGAGTCTCCTGCAGGCAAATCACATCCGCTCCCAGCCTCTTGATCGTGCGAAGCATGGCCAGACGTTTGACAGGATTGTTTAGACCCCGTACATTCCAGGACAAAAATCTAGTTAGCTTAGACATTGCAATTCTCTAACAATATAGGTAGGAGAAAGATTAATATGTGTAATATAAGTAGAGACCAGGTGATCAGGGCAATAAACAAGCAGGAACATATACCTGTACCAATGTACCCAAGGCAAAGAAGGTGGGGAAATTATCCAGTATGATGAACAGTCCTGCAATGCAGTTAGATATGCAGTTAGATAAGCTATAAAGTTGTGAGAGGCACGGGACACAAAAAGCAAAAAAAATGTAAAAAAAAAAAAAAAGTCATGGTGGAAGTCTCCCAAAGCGTAAACATAAGGAAACCGGCCAACAGGGCCAAACAGTCTCGCCAAGGGGCTGTGCGAGGTCTGTACCAGACCATCCTGGGGGCAACAGCGGAAGCCCACTTTAGTGTATTATTAGTTGCTTCTCAACAGCTAGAAACAAGGGCCTTTACACAAAAGCATTCTCCGCCTTGGCACAGAAACGTGGAATTACCAGACGTGACACGGAGGGGTGGTACAATGCCCATCATGAAGGAGCAGGATGCCGATTGCGAGCCTCTCAAATCAATTGCTCCTCCCTGTCCAGCCATTGTGCAGCTGTGGACGGAGAGTCGAAAAATTGCACTGAACCCAGTACCTCAACTCGTAGGCGGGCAGGGTACAGCATGGCATATTTCAAGTCAAGATCCCTGAGGCGGCGCTTGACATCCATGAATTTGCCCCGTTGCTTCTGCAGCTCTGCAGAGAAGTCCGGGAAAAGGGACACTTTGGTGTTATCAATTTTTAGGGCTGCCGGTTTTATTCTAGCATTGTGCAGAATAGCATCTCTATCCTTATAATTAAGGAGTTTGAACAGGAAGGGACGTGGAGGAGCTCCCGACTGTGGAGGCCTGGCAGGCACCCTATGTGCACGTTCCACAGAAAACATAGGAGAGAACACTTCCTTTCCAAAGGCATTAATCAGCCATTTCTCAATGAACTCCACAGGGTTCCTTCCCTCAATTTTTTCTGGCAATCCAATCGCTCTCACATTGTTTCTTCTCATCCTGTTCTCTAAATCTTCCAAGTGGGAAGAATGTTGTGCTATAAGATGATTGTTATATGTCAAGTCCCTCTGCATGGGCACCATGTCATCCTCCAGAGAACTCACTCTCCCCTCTACAGCAGATGTTCTCTCCCTCATCTTTCGGAAATCCTGCCTCAGAAAATAGATTTCAGATTTCATGCCTTTAATCTCAGTAGTGAGAACTGCAATGGACATATTACAGGAGGTGACCACTGTAAAGATGTCTCTCAGTGTCGGCTCTCCCTCTATACTGGGGCTAGTGGGGATATGAGGCCTAGTATTCACTGTAACTGGGGTACTCACTGTGTCCCAAACAAGGCCTGAGCTGGTGGAGTCTTCCAGGGGCACTGTGTCATCAGCCTCTGACACTCCGCCGGATGAATCCTCTGGTGTGCTGGAGGATGCCACTGGATCCGCGGTGAGCGGCATGGAAAACAACTTTTCAGCTGCCTCCCTGTGTTTCTCTTTGGCCGTGTGGGAGGCCTGGGCGCCATTTTGGGACATGAGGTCCGCAGGCTTGGAGGAGTTCAGACGTTTTGTGGAGGACATCGGGGAGGGAGAGAGTCGATAGCGGTACGTCCGGTGTCCCGTGATCTTCCGACACCCATTTTAGACTGTATGGAGCAATATGCAGAAATTCCTCAGGATCAGTAAACGGATTCTCGGCGGAGCTCACTAAAGCTGCGTCCGGCTACATCCGCTGCATGGCCATGCCCTTTGAGAGCTGATTTGAAAACTTCTTATAGCATAAAATCTGGAGTTTAGGTGATATCTTTTATTGGGCAACTTAAGTTATTAAAGGTGCAACCTTTTGGGATCACTTAGAACTTTCGTCACGCTTGATGATGATAATGATTTAAAGCGGAACTTCACTGCACCTGAGCACCACAAACCAAACACAAATTACCTAATTTTAATATTCAAAGCAAACTTAGCCATCCATGCATGTCTCCATGCTTTATTTTGCTGAGAAATCACTTTGAAAAACACCCCCTAGCATTTCTGGCTGTGGCCATCTTGAGTAAGGGCAAACGATTCATGTACTATTTACTTCATGGAATACATCAGTCCTTAGTTGAAGCATGCATACAGGAGGGTGTGCTTAGCTGAGAAAAACCCTCCTCCCCTCCTGAAGTCTCATGGGATGTATAATGACATTTGCCTAGGCCTGGAAATCAGGAAGTAACTGAAGAAATGTAAAAAAAAAAAGTAAAACAAGTAAATATAATAAACTTTCCTATCTGTTTACGAATGCTAGCAGAATAAGGATTTAAAATATCCAATGCTGATTGAGAGAGTGAAGAGCAATAAATATCCTATACATTTTCACTGTTTCTAAACCACTTTCCGCCCACGCTATAGCTGAATGACGGCTACAGCGCGGACTTCCAGTGCTGGGAAGGCATCAATAGATGTCCTCCCGTGTTTGCGCGGACGGCACGCTCTATGATCGTCGAGTCCTTTGGACTTGGCTGATCACAGAACAGGGTAAAGGGCCAATCACAGCAGGCCCTTTACCAAGTGATCAGCTGTCAGCCAACGACAGCTGATCACGAAAGTAAACAGAAGCCGGTTATCTGCTTTTCTTTCTCGTACATCACGGGACACAGAGCGACATAGTCATTACTAATGGGTTATATAGATACCGTCAGGTGCTGGCACTGGCAACTTCCAAAACCGGAAGTACCCTCCCCTATATAAGCCCCTCCCATCCGGGAGCACCTCAGTTTTTTGCCAGTGTCTAAGGTGTTGGCCAAGAAGAAACATGTGTTTTTCACTGAGCTTGCGTACAGGTTCTTTTGGGCCTCAGTAAGCCATTCCGGATCCGACCAAAAAAGCTTCATAGCTAAACGGTCGGTACCCGGGCCTTGCAGAGAAGAGCAAGGTTTTGCCTGTAATGCTTCTCTTAGGAGAGCTGGACCCTGGGATCCAGAGCTCTGGTCATACCCACGACCAAGATGTTTTCTGTGCAGGGTGCTATACAGGTCCAGGGGAGTGGAATCCTTGGGAACCCGGTCCCTGAAGGTTTGATTACAATGCCTGCCGTGATAGGTGAAGTTTGGGCTTTTGTGGACCAAACAAAGTCCTACGGCGGGGAACAGGTAAGTGGGGGCCCCCAGGAACTTGGTTCTATTGGGGGACCCCCAAGCCTAATTTGTCTTTCTGTCTGTTACCTAATGGTATTCCCGCAAAATTCTGTGCATGCCTGTAACTACTAAAAAAAAATGTAATAATTTTTAATGGTGGTCAAAAAAAAAAAAAAATTTTTTTTTATATATATATTTAATATATTAGACTGCGGTACCTGTGTTTGTCCACTAGAGGCCGCTGTGGAATGTTTTATTGTCATGTGGACTAGCTTCTTCTCAGCAGAGCAAAGTCCAGGCAGATGGTGAGTTCTCTTATAGGAAACTGCTTCCTCTGCCATGTTGCAGTGCTTGTCCATCCCCCGGCCTGCGGCAAAGAGGGGCCCTGGCTCCTGTCCCTTGTTACCATATTTGAAATTAGCGCCGAAGGCGCACGTGCCCGCGCGTGTGCGCGTGCACGCGCCTCTATATATAGAGGTGAGCCGGGAAAGGGGGCGGAGCCTGGGGGATGACGCTCTGTGCGCGCCGCAGCGCTTCTGCGCATGTGCGGGCGTCCCAGCAGTTTTAAAAAAACCACAATATTGTAGTGAGCTGGCTATGAAGTACAGAGACAGAGCTGGCAACATTTAAAGGCATACAGCAAGCGGTTGATACAGGCATCCCCTAGAAAGGCACATTAGTAGACACCAACTGTGATATAGCAGCAATTGTGCTAGACTATTCTCAGTAAAAGTGGTGTATTACGGCTGGAATACCTCAGCTTTAGGCTTAGGAATATGCCGTCCAGAAGCTCCGGAACTGAATCTTCCAGGAAGCGAAGGGGGTCTCATCGGGCTCGGAGGATCTTGGGCATACTCCTGCTGCACCAGTCTCCCCTGAAGTTCAGAGGTAAGTGACCGTAGAGACCCCGCAGGGGTACTTGGTACTGTGGCTGTCCTCAGTCACCTGCTCCTGTGTATGTAACAGAGGAGGTTTTTTCCTCAGCTCTGGGAGGATTAGAGAGAGATTGTCAACATTTATCGCTGCCTCCCTGTCAGGGAAAGCATGCCCGATCTCCGTCTCCTCCTTCAGAGTGCCTGTTAGCAGAGCAACAGTCCCATACAGGGATCGACCTGCCTGAAGGGGATCAGGATGAGGTTGATTCTGTTATAGAGGAATCAACAGTGGGGGAACCTTTTCTCAGCATCTCAAGCTGAAAGATTATGGGTTCAGTCTCTGACTAACATGGTCCGATCAGCATTTAAAAATGCACATTGCGGAACCATCAACCACTACTGTATCCTCGTTGGGGTCGCTAGAAGCCCCCAGACTGTTTGTTCTTTTCCACTTCACCCTTTACTGAAAGGGCTCATTTACCAGGATTGGGAACGTCCTGAGAAAATATTTATTCCCCCAAGAGATTTCCGGTGGTCTATCCCATGGAGGATAAGTTCATCAAAAAAATGGAAGGTCCCTACAGTGGACGCAGCCATCTCTTGTATGTATAAATCACTGACATGTCCAGTGGATAATGTCCAAATGTTCAAGAACCCAATAAATAAAAGATTGGAGTCCTTATGAAAATCTGCTTGGTGATACAACCAGCAGTAGCAGCTATTGGGGTCTGCTAAGCAGTGAAGGATCAGTTGAAACAGGTCTTGAGGGACTTGACAGATCAGCAGGCTTTGCCCTAGCTGATCTACCTAGAGCCTTAGGCTTTGCGGTTGACGCCATAGAGGATTCAGTCCATCAGGCCTCCCGCCTTACGCTGTCTATAATACATATGCGTAGGCTCCTATGGCTCAAAAAACTGGTCTGCTGAAGCTCCCTGTAAAGAATGGCTGGTTAGCGTCCCATTTCATGGTGAACGCTTATTCAGGGAAAACCTGGACAAATATATCCAGAAAATTTCCAGCGGTAAAAATACGCTCTTGCCGGTTAAAAGCAGAGTTAGAGGTCCCTCTTTAAGAGGCCTGCTTCTCCAGTCCCTGGGGCATCGGCTGTGTAACAGTTCCGACGGCCTCCTCGGTCAAATCCCGGGGGTAAAAAACAGGGACAGTAGCAGGGTAATGAGAAACCCTGGGTCAGGGGAGGTACAAAACCTCCCCCAAAGTTAAATTCATTGAAGCCCCCACTCAGTCGGGTGGGGGGAGGACTCCAGTTGTTCGCAAGAGACCTGGCGGGACACGATCAAGACAGATAGGTGCTCTCCGCAGTAGGTTTGGGATACAGTTTGGAGTTAAAAGACTCTCCTCCTTCCCATTTTTGAGGTCAAACGTGCCAAGGGATCCCCGGAAGAGAGAGTCCCTCCTGTTGGCACTAGAACAACTATTGCTCCAAGGAGTAATTATGGAGGTTCCCCTGGAAGAATGAGGGTTCGGGTTTTACTCAAACCTCTTTACAGTCCCGAAGCAAACGCGGACGGGAGGCCCATATTAATTCTAAAAGGGCTATAGAAATTCCTGTATATCAGGACTTTCCGATGGAGTCGATCCGATCGGTGGCCACTGCCCTACAAGGGGAGGATTGGTTAGCCACGATCGACAGCAAAGATGCTTATTTGCACATTCCCATCTTTCCAGTCCACCAAAAATTTCTACGCTTTGCAGTAGAAGGGCGCCATTTTCAGTTCAGAGCCTTACCCTTCGGTTTGGCCACAGCACCACGAGTGTTTACAAAAATTCTGGCCCTTTATTGGCCAATCTAAGAACACAAGGTGTAATGATAATGGCATATCTGGATGACTTGTTGCTGATAGACCACTCAGTGAAAAAACTAGACGTGGTCGTTCACAAGACGATCAAGTATCTGGAATCTCACGGTTGGATTATCAACCAAGACAAGTCAGCCCTAAAAACCAGTCAAAAGTCTGGAATACTTGGGGCTAAGGTTGGATTCAGGCCAGAGAAAAATATTCTTGCCTCGAGGAAAGGTGTTGTCTTTGAAAGATTTGATCCACTTAGTGGGTACAAAAAAGACAGCCGTCCATACGCCTGTATATGAGGCTGCTGGGAAAAATGGTGGCATCATTCGAAGCAGTACCCTACGGTCAATTCCATTCAAGGAATTTGCAAGGGGCCATACTGTCAGCCTGGAACAAAAAAATTCAGGCCCTAGACTTACAATGTCCTTGTCCCCTTCCGTTCGCAAGAGCCTCCGTTGGTGGTTGGTTCCCCAGAATCTGGAAAAAAGGAAATCCTTCAGTCCGATTTCTTGGAAGGTGGTCACTACAGATGCCAGCCTTATAGGCTGGGGAGCAGTACTGGAGCAATAGTCTCTCCAGGGCAGATGGTCGGATGCAGAAAAGGCCCTGCCCATCAATCTCTTAGAGATACGAGCAGCCCGGTATGCCCTAGTAGCATGGACATCCAAACTCCAAGGGTCCCCTGTCAGAATTCAATCAGACAATGCCACAGCAGTGGCATATATCAATCATCAGGGGGGCACCAGGAGTCGTGCAGCCCAGAGGGAAGTAAATTACATCCTGAAATGGGCAGAAAAAATATGTCCCAGCCATATCTGCGGTATTCATTCCAGGAGTGGAGAATTGGAAGGCGGACTTTCTAAGTCGCCAGCAATTAGGCCCAGAGGAAGGGTCCCTTCACCCCGAGGTTTTCTGGACAATATGTCAGCGGTGGGGAACATCGGATGTAGATCTTCTAGCATCCAGATTCAACGCAAAGGGGGACAGGTTTGTCTCTCGGACAAGGGATCCCCTAGCTTGCGGCTCGGATGCCCTAGTGTTCCCTTGAGATCAGTTCAAGCTGATATATGCATTCACACCGCCACAATGGTTACCTCGATTACTCCGCAGAATCAGGGTAGAAAAGAAACCAGTGATTCTGGTGGCTCCAGCGTGGCCCCGAAGAGCGTGGTACGTGGAGATTGTAAAATGTCAGTGGGGAGTCCTTGGACTCTCCCACATCGTCCGGACCTGCTTTCGCAAGGACCGATATACCACCCTTCCTTACCAGCCCTAGGTTTGACGGCCTGGCTATTGAAGCCCACATTCTAAAAAAGAGAGGGCTCTCTAATTCTGTGGTATCTACCATGATCAATGCCAGGAAGCCGGTATCCAGGCAGATCTACTATAGAATCTGGAAGGTGTACATCGCCTGGTGTGAAGCCAAGAAATGGCATCCACGTAAGTACGTAATAGGTAGGAGTCTGGACTCCCTACAATGGGCTGTAGATAGGAAGCTTGCCTTGAGTACTATCAAGGGTCAGATTTCGGCCTTGTCAATATTTTTTCAAAGGCCCTTGGCTTCGCATTCACTAGTCAAAGCCTTTATACAAGGAGTGATGCGTATTAGTCCTCCGGTTAATATTCCCATATGTCCATGGGATCTAAACTTGGTTCTGTCGGTTCTACAGAAACAACCATTTGAACCATTACAGCATATTTCTTTGGTTCTTCTCACCAGGAAATTGATTTTTCTAGTAGCCATTTGTTCGGCTAAAAGAGTGTCGGAATTAGCAGCTATGTCCTGTAAGGAGCCGTATCTGGTTATCCATAAGGATAGAGTAGTGTTACGCCCTCATCCAGCCTTTCTTCCTAAGGTGGTATCGAGGTTTCATTTGAACCAAGATGTGGTTCTTCCTTCTTTTTTCCCCAAACCTACTTCGGTAGAGGAAAAGTTATTGCATTCTTTGGATGTAGTAAGAGCAGTTAAAGCTTATCTAAAAGCCACTGCTCAGATTCGCAGAACGGATACTTTGTTTATTCTGCCGGAAGGCCCCAGAAAGGGTCAGGCAGCGTCAAAATCTACTTTAGCCAAGTGGATTCGACAGGTCATTATGCAAGCTTATGGCTTGAGAAGGAGACCGCCTCCGTTCAAAGTTAGAGCGCACTCCACGAGAGCAGTTGGAACTTCATGGGCAGTGCATCACCAGGCCTCCCTGGCTCAAATCTGTAAGGCCGCAACATGGTCTTCGGTACACACGTTTACTAGGTCCTACCAGGTGGACGTTAGAAGTCAGGAGGATGTCGCCTTTGGGCGCAGTGTGTTGCAGGCCGCAAAAGATCCTCATGTCTGATAGCGCTCAGCTTATATATGGTGTATCCCCCCCCTCATTTGGCATTGCTTTAGGACATCCCATTAGTAATGACTATGTCGCTCTGTGTCCCGTGATGTACGAGAAAGAAAATAGGATTTTTATAACAGCTTACCTGTAAAATCCTTTTCTTGGAGTACATCACGGGACACAGAGCTCCCGCCCCTCTTTAGGGACACTTATTGCTTTGCTACAAAACTGAGGTGCTCCCGGATGGGAGGGGCTTATATAGGGGAGGGTACTTCCGGTTTTGGAAGTTGCCAGTGCCAGCACCTGACGGTATCTATATAACCCATTAGTAATGACTATGTCGCTCTGTGTCCCGTGATGTACTCCAAGAAAAGGATTTTACAGGTAAGCTGTTATAAAAATCCTATTTTTTTCTCCTCACGATCAGCGTGTGGAGAAAAGGATAAAGCTGGTAACCAGTTTCTCTTACAGGGACATCGGTCCCTGCCTCGGTGCCTACCAGTGCTGCTAATTAGTGCAACCCAGTGCCACCTATTAGTGCCCACCATTGCCACCTATAAGTGCCTACCAGTGCTTCCAATTGGTGCCTATCAGTACTACCTATCAGTGCTGCCTACCAGTGCCACCTCTCAGTGCCCTTCAGTGCTGCCTATCAGTGCCCATCAGTGCCACCTATCAGTGCAGGCTCATCAGTGCCTCCTCATCAAAAAGGAATGTTTGTAAGTGATACATGGCTGGATTGAAGTAAACCTGTCATGAAAGAACCTGAATGATAATGTAGCGGGGTCTCCTTTAAGGCTCCGGGACTACTTATCCATTACGGATTGCCAAAAAGGCTTCATTCAGACCAGGGCAGGGACTTTGAGAGTAAACTCATACGGAAGCTCCTGGATGCCTTGGGAATCAAGAAAACCAGGACTACCCCTTATCACCCACAAGGTGATGCTCAACCGGAGAGGTTCAACCGAACCCTGCTCAACATGCTGGGAACTTTGAGTAGCGAAAGGAAGCAACATTGGAGTAATCATATAGCGGCCCTTGTGCATGCTTACAACAGCACTGTCAGCGACGCTACAGGGTATTCCCCTTACAGACTCATGTTCGGGAGGGAAGCTAGATTGCCAGTGGATCTGGCCTTCGGCACTTCCATAGACCATTGTTCTGCTGCTTCCCACAAGGGATATATGGATAGACTTAGGCGCAATCTGAAGATGGCCTATGAGCAAGCCCAGGCAGCCTCGGATCAACGGGGGGCTCGCAATAAGAGAAATTTTGACCTAAAGGTTAGGATCCAAGACTTGCAACCGGGAGACAGAGTGTTGTTGCGGAACCTGGGAGTCCCTGGAAAACATAAACTTGCGGATAGATGGAGACCCGAACCTTATGTCGTTTGCAAAAAACTACCGGGCCTACCCGTTTACAGACTTAAACCTGAAGGAAAGTTGGGGCCATTGAAGACTTGGCATCGGAACCACCTACTTCCTCTGGCTGAAGCGGTTCGGTTACCTCCTAGTATGGATTCCCCTGGACCCATGTCTATTCTAGACACCACTAGACCCAACACTCGGTCTCAGACCCCACGAAAGGGGGATACAGAGGATTCGGAAATAAGTGAAGATGAGGGAGAGGAAATTGGCTGGCTTTGGCCTTCCCAGGAACCAACGACTTCTGCTATTGATCTTCCGCCTGACGAAGACACCGAGGATCACACACTGAATGCAGAAGCAACAGAGTTTATCCCTTCCTGTCCTTGGTTGGATGCTTGGGAAAGTGCCAGTGAACCATCTGAAAAGGAAGATCCAAGAGAAGCCATGTACCTTCCTGCTCCGGAACCGGATGTTCCTGAGGAAGGGGGAAGTCCTGAGTTAGCAACAGAAGAAGAGTCTGCTCCAACAGAAAGCCCAAGAGGACAGAGGAATCGGAGGGCAATAAAACCTCCTAGGAGAATAACTTACCCACAGATGGGTGAAAGTGCGGAAGACACTGTAGTCACTGCTAGAAGGAGTATGGAAGACCATGACCCTCCCGCTGTTCATTTGGTGGGAGGCAGCCCCAGCTCACTCTCTGGCACAGTTAGACAGGATACTAATATTAGTGTGTCCTGTGGGCAGGGGAGTTCACTACCTCGTTTTTGGTGGGAATTTCCTCTGCCGACATCATATGAAGGATTGATGGATGTTATGAGATCTGTAGTTGGAGATTATGTTATCTTTGGGGACCAAAGAGTTCAAGTGGGGGGAGTGTGTAGCGGGGTCTCCTTTAAGGCTCCGGGACTACAGTACCCAGAGCCCCATTCGGCCTCAGGGCGGAGGTTCTGCCACAGAGACTCATGGGAGAGGTTACTTAAGAGAGGGGCGGGGAGAAGCTCGCTCTCTTGGGACAACGCGCTTCAAGCAACAAGTCATATCCTGCGCGGATCTGCTGTGGGGTAAGGCCTGAAGCCTAAGGCCTTACCCGAAGTCCGAAGAGCCTTTCACCGTCCTGCGGAGCCTGGGTGGATCCTGGATCGTCAGTGTAGGACTCCAGTTGGATCGGGGACCCGATCAGTTGCAGACGCTGTGTGCGACGGACACACGCGGTGGAAGGTGGAAGACCCAGGCTGGGATCGCGCCTGGAACGGTGAGCGGGCACCTGCCCATATCCATAGACTGAGGTATATTCAGGCCTATAGACTGCCTAGGCCCACTGTTCGCTCACCAGTGTTCTTTGGGGGTCCGGTAGTTGGAACAGAGTTGAAGTGCCTACCCCCCCCTGTTTGCATACTGTTGCTACGAGTTATCACCTTTTTGGATTACAATTGGTTCATTTCTTCAAGTGCACCAACGAAAGCTGGCCGGTGAAGAAAATCTTACTCCCTTAGGGAAAGGGGACTATTTCATACACTGTCAGGCCTGACATAGGTGGGGAAAGTTATAAAGTTTGTGTTGCTGTGTCTTAGGGCGCGCACGCCATAATAGCTCCGCGTGGTGGATACTGCGCGGCGCCATTTTATAGTGCTGCCTCTGTAGCATTGGTTGGTACAGGGTTTCTGCAGACCCATGTAAGTGTTGCATGTCATGTTTTTATGCCACCATTTTATAGTAAAGCTATTACTTATTCATATTCCTGCCTCAGAGTGTTGTTTGTCTATTTAGGAACTGTTAAGTATCATACACCTGAGAGTGATAGGAAGCTATCCCTAGACTAACTGTGCCAGAGTGGGTCGAGTCAGATTGCCGGGGGTTGGCGGTGCTGTATACAGGGCCCGAGAAAACAAACCAGCGGCTCTCTTAACTGGGGGTAGCGCTACACGTGGGGTCTCTCGAGTCCGGGATCCTGTTGCAGCAAATAGCAGCCAAGAGACACCAGCATGGACCCACTAGAAGTAGTAAAGTGGTGCGCAGCAGTAAAAACAGATCCGCATGAAGTAGTGATCATAGAACTGTCAGGGATCTGGCAAGAAGATGCAGTGAAACAGTTAGTGATGTCGCTGTCCCCGCAACAAAAAGCATACATAGTGGATGTCAGAACAGAACCTCCCTTGACATATGTACTGTTAAAATGGAAAGATGGAATCCCAGAAGACTTCAAGAAGCCGAGCATAGAAACGGCGGATAAACAAATCTTTAAGTTAATACGCGTTCCACCCGACTTAAAAGATGTCAAGAAAGAGATGAACCCTGGGTCGCCACAAGGCGCTCTCAGCACAGAATTATGCGCGGTTCTAGGGGAAATCATAGCGCAATGCAAGAAAGATACTGCAGATTACCAAATGTCGGGATACCGGAAACTCAGGATGTTTTCAGGAAGGAAGCCTGTACCCTCAGGTGAAGAGGGGTTTGAGGAATGGTTAGACGGCGCTACTCAAGCCTTAGAGGAGTGGGAAGTCCCAGACCACAGAAAGAAGCAGAGGATTGCTGAGAGCTTAAAGGGGCCTGCCTTAGAGGCCATACGCAACCTTAAGATGAGCAAGAAAGACTGTGTTGCGCAGGACTATCTGGACATTCTGCAGAATGTGTTTGGAGGGACAGAAAAGATCACTGAGCTTACCTACCAACTAGAGCACTGCTACCAGAAGGCAGGGGAGAAGCTATCAGAGTTTATGATGTGCCTAGATAAAATACTGCACAAGATGATCTTAAAGAAGGGGATTGACCCGAAGAAGGTGGATGAGGCCCGGGTCCAGCAGGTCATGAGAGGATCTCAACCCCTGGATTCCATCGCACTGGCGCTACGTACAAGACAGGACGGGAAGAGCCTGGAGTACCCTGACTTGATCCGAGTAGTCAGAGAAGAAGAAGCTATGCTGGAGGAGAAGAAAAGGAGCCAACCAGTTGAGCTGGTGCAGCCCCCTCCAGTGATGGTCAGGGCCGCCACGACCTTAGAAAGAGATGCAGCGGTGGATACCTTAAAGTCACAGATGTCCCAAGTGTTGGGAATGTTGACCTCCCTGATGGAAAAGGAGTCAAGGGTACCTGAGAGAAACAGCCCAAGAAAGGAGTTGTTTCCAAATACGTCAGCACCCGTATCCCTGGAAGATAGGGGGGATATGATCTGTTTCAACTGTGGAGGAGTTGGTCACGCGGCCAGAGTGTGTTCCAGTCCCGAAAAGAGGAAGATGAACAACCGCAAGCCGCCGGAAAACTTCAGCGGGCCCCGGTGAAGGAGTCAACCGGGTGCCCATCATTCTTACGGAACTCCATACTGAATAAGAAGCACATGAGAGAAGGGGCCAGGACCCCACATAAGAAACCAAGGGTTCCTCAGAAGGAACGCACTCCAAAGAAGCATAGTAATGTCCCTCAGAGGGTAGCTACACCCAGACAGAGGAGGGAGATCAGTACATACCAGGCCCAGGAGAGACTTAGGTCTAGGGACAAACGGAAGAAGGAAAGTCAGAAAGGGAAATGCAAAAATCAGAAGAAGGAGACCCCTTCAAAGCAGTACCCAGAGAAGCTGGTGGGCCCCTCTCCAATCGTATCCATTCAAGTGGAGGGAGTCTACACAAGAGCCCTGTTGGATACTGGAGCACAGGTGACCCTGTTGTACCGAGACTTCTACGACAGACACCTGAGTCACTTGCCCATTCGAAAGCTTGAAGACTTGGAGATATGGGGAATCGGAACGGAAAAGTTTCCTTATGACGGATATCTGCCCATCAAATTGACTTTTGACCCACCCATAGCTGGGAAGGGGGAAGTGTTTGACACCTTGGCTGTGGTGTGCCCCCGACCGCCTGGAGCCAACAGGAGCTCCTTGATAATAGGGACCAACACAGATCTGGTCAGGAAACTTTTGGTCCCACTAACAAAAAGGGAGAACCCCACAGTCACTGAGATCCACCCAATATTGAAGACCGCCTACCAACGGTTGATCTTAGAACAAAAGGCCCCGGAAGAGGGGGTAGGGAAGGTCTGGAGACTGGGAAGGAAAGGGATAGTACTGCAACCCGGTGAAGTAACCTGTTTGAAGGCCACAGTGAAACTCACTTGGGAGCAGCCGGGCCCCTTTGTGATGTTGGAACCCGATCCAAGGGAAGAACCCTCGGGCCTGGAAGTAATCCCGGAAGTGGTCCCGGTGAGGGTCCTGAAGAAGGCCCATTGCAGGGTGCCAGTGAGTGTCAGAAATACCCCGGATGGTCCATTGGAAATCCCAGCCAGACTGTTGCTGGGTCGAGTGAGCTCAGCCACACCAGTTGCCTCCTCAGATGTAGAGAAGACAGATGGAGAAGGTACTGTGTGGGAAAAGCTCTCTATGGAGAATCCAAACCTGCCCAGGGCTTGGAGAGAGAGAGCCCGGAACCAGTTGACTCGGTGGAAGAGGATCTTCTCCCATGATGAGTTTGATGTGGGGTGTGCTAGGAGTGCCACCCATTGAATCCGCCTCCATGAATACAAGCCCTTCAGGGAAAGGGTGAGGCGGGTTCCATTGGCAGACCTCGAGGATTTAAGGGAACAGCTTGCCGAGCTCAAGCGAACAGGGGTAATCCAAGAATCCAGAAGTCCGTATGCTTCCCCCATAGTGGTGGTACGAAAGAAGAACGGGTCGCTAAGGTTGTGTATCGACTATAGGACCCTCAACAGGAGAACCACTCCGGATCAGTATACCACTCCAAGGATAGAAGACGCTTTGCAGAGCTTGTCCGGAGCCAAATGGTTCAGTGTTATGGACCTGAAGAGCGGGTATTATCAGATCCCGATGCACCCAGAGGACAAAGAGAAGACGGCTTTCATAACCCCAGTGGGATTCTTTAAATTCAACCGGATGCCTCAAGGTCTGTCTGGAGCCCCAGCCACATTCCAAAGACTTATGGAGAAGACTGTGGGAGACATGAAACTCATCGAGGTCCTTGTATACTTGAATGACATCATAGTCTTCGGAAGAACTTTGGAGGAACATGAAGAGAGGCTGGAGAAGGTCTTGAAGAGACTGAGTGAGGAAGGACTCAAGCTTTCCCCTGAAAAATGTCAATTTTACCAATCCTCAGTCAACTATCTGGGACACATAGTGTCTGAAGATGGGGTGTCTACGGACCCTGAAAAACTGGAGGCTGTCACCTCCTGGCCAAGACCCACCACCATAACAGAACTTAGGTCCTTCTTGGGGTTCTGTTCTTATTACAGAAGGTTCGTGGAGGGGTTTGCTCGAATAGCAAGACCCCTGAATGAGTTGCTGAAAACGGAGGGGGAAGAGGATGACTCGGGCCCCAGGAGGCCGGGAGAGTCAGTCAAGGACCAGTGGAACGAGAAATGTGAAGATGCCTTCCAGATGCTGAAAAAGAGCTTGACCACTGCTCCTGTCCTGGCCTATGTGGACCCGAAGAAGCCTTACGAACTCCATGTGGATGCCAGCCATGATGGACTGGGAGGAGTGCTCTATCAGGAGCATGAAGGACAGCAGAGACCTGTTGCATATGTGAGCAGAAGCCTGACCCCCTCCGAAAAGAACTATCCCACCCATAAGCTGGAGTTCCTGGCTCTCAAGTGGGCCGTAGTCGACAAACTTAGAGATTACTTGTATGGGGCAGACTTCACGGTCAAGACGGATAACAATCCTCTCACCTACCTGTTCACCACAGCCAAGCTGGATGCCACCGGACATAGATGGTTGGCGGCACTGTCTGCTTTCAATTTCAGTTTGAAATACAGACCTGGGGTGGGAAACCGAGATGCGGACGCCCTGTCCAGAAGGTCTCATGTCCCTACATACAGTGTCGAAGACTGGACCCAAGTAGCACCTGACGGGGTACGGGCCCTCTGCCAAGGGGCTGAACTCCAGGCCAGGGGAGGCTCAAGAGCGGAAGAGATAGGGGTCACTATCGTAGGAGTCCCCAAGCAGTACTGCGAAGTAGCCCAACTGGGAGAAGACAACTTACCCAGACTAACAAAGAAGGAGTTAAGATCCGACCAATTGGAAGACCCTGTGGGGAGGTTGGTCCTAGAAACATTGGAGAATCAGGATCCAAATGTACTCCTACGTCATCCCTCAAAGGAAGCTCGCCTACTTAAGAAAGAGTGGGACAGACTGCTGGTGCGTCAGGGGGTGGTCTACCGAAGGGGCCCCTCTGATGACCAAGAAGACAAGTGGCAGTTGTTCCTGCCGGAGAAACACAGAGAAACTGTCATGATTGCTCTGCACGACAACCATGGACACCTAGGAGTGGAAAGGACTTTCCAACTTGTTAGAGACCGTTTCTATTGGCCTTGCATGAGGGCTGAAGTTGAAGAATACTGCCATTCCTGTGCACGGTGCATACAGAGAAAGACTCTACCCCATCAAGCGGCCCCAATGGGCCATTTACAAAGTGAAGGTCCGCTTGACCTGGTATGTATTGATTTCCTCTGCCTCGAACCCGACCTGAGCGGACAGGGAAATGTTCTGGTGGTAACCAACCATTTCACCCGATATGCACAAGCCTTTCCTACCAAAGACCAGAAGGCCTCCACTGTGGCCAAAACACTCGTGGAGAAATACTTTATCCATTACGGATTGCCAAAAAGGCTTTATTCAGACCAGGGCAGGGACTTTGAGAGTAAACTCATACGGAGGCTCCTGGATGCCTTGGGAATCAAGAAAACCAGGACTACCCCTTATCACCCACAAGGTGATGCTCAACCGGAGAGGTTTAACCGAACCCTGCTCAACATGCTGGGAACTTTGAGTAGCGAAAGGAAGCAACATTGGAGTAATCATATAGCGGCCCTTGTGCATGCTTACAACAGCACTGTCAGCGACGCTATAGGGTATTCCCCTTACAGACTCATGTTCGGGAGGGAAGCTAGATTGCCAGTGGATCTGGCCTTCGGCACTTCCATAGACCATTGTTCTGCTGCTTCCCACAAGGGATATGTGGATAGACTTAGGCGCAATCTGAAGATGGCCTATGAGCAAGCCCAGGCAGCCTCGGATCAACGGGGGGCTCGCAATAAGAGAAATTTTGACCTAAAGGTTAGGATCCAAGACTTGCAACCGGGAGACAGAGTGTTGTTGCGGAACCTGGGAGTCCCTGGAAAACATAAACTTGCGGATAGATGGAGACCCGAACCTTATGTCGTTTGCAAAAAACTACCGGGCCTACCCGTTTACAGACTTAAACCTGAAGGAAAGTTTGGGCCATTGAAGACTTGGCATCGGAACCACCTACTTCCTCTGGCTGAAGCGGTTCGGTTACCTCCTAGTATGGATTCCCCTGGACCCATGTCTATTCTAGACACCACTAGACCCAACACTCGGTCTCAGACCCCACGAAAGGGGGATACAGAGGATTCGGAAATAAGTGAAGATGAGGGAGAGGAAATTGGCTGGCTTTGGCCTTCCCAGGAACCAACAACTTCTGCTATTGATCTTCCGCCTGACAAAGACACCGAGGATCACACACTGAATGCAGAAGCAACAGAGTTTATCCCTTCCTGTCCTTGGTTGGATGCTTGGGAAAGTGCCAGTGAACCATCTGAAAAGGAAGATCCAAGAGAAGCCATGTACCTTCCTGCTCCGGAACCGGATGTTCCTGAAGAAGGGGGAAATTCCTGAGTTAGCAACAGAAGAAGAGTCTGCTCCAACAGAAAGCCCAAGAGGACAGAGGAATTGGAGGGCAATAAAACCTCCCAGGAGACTAACTTACCCACAGATGGGTGAAAGTGCGGAAGACACTGTAGTCACTGCTAGAAGGAGTATGGAAGACCATGACCCTCCCGCTGTTCATTTGGTGGGAGGCAGCCCCAGCTCACTCTCTGGCACAGTTAGACAGGATACTAATATTAGTGTGTCCTGTGGGCAGGGGAGTTCACTACCTCGTTTTTGGTGGGAATTTCCTCTGCCGACATCATATGAAGGATTGATGGATGTTATGAGATCTGTAGTTGGAGATTATGTTATCTTTGGGGACCAAAGAGTTCAAGTGGGGGGAGTGTGTAGCGGGGTCTCCTTTAAGGCTCCGGGACTACAGTACCCAGAGCCCCATTCGGCCTCAGGGCGGAGGTTCCGCCGCAGAGACTCATGGGAGAGGTTACTTAAGAGAGGGACGGGGAGAAGCTCGCTCTCTTGGGACAACGCGCTTCAAGCAACAAGTCATCCTGCGTGGATCTGCTGTGGGGTAAGGCCTGAAGCCTAAGGCCTTACCCGAAGTCCGAAGAGCCTTTCACCGTCCTGCGGAGCCTGGGTGGATCCTGGATCGTCAGTGTAGGACTCCAGTTGGATCGGGGACCCGATCGGTTGCAGACGCTGTGTGCGACGGACACACGCGGTGGAAGACCCAGGCTGGGATCGCGCCTGGAACGGTGAGCGGGCACCTGCCCATATCCATAGACTGAGTTATATTCAGGCCTATAGACTGCCTAGGCCCACTGTTCGCTCACCAGTGTTCTTTGGGGGTCCGGTAGTTGGGACAGAGTTGAAGTGCCTCACCTTTTTGGATTACAATTGTTTCATTTCTTCAAGTGCACCAACGAAAGCTGGCCGGTGAAGAAAATCTTACTCCCTTAGGGAAAGGGGACTATTTCATACACTGTCAGGCCTGACATAGGTGGGGAAAGTTATAAAGTTTGTGTTGCTGTGTCTTAGGGCGCGCACGCCATAACAGCTCCGCGTGGTGGATACTGCGCGGCGCCATTTTATAGTGCTGCCTCTGTAGCATTGGTTGGTACAGGGTTTCTGCAGACCCATGTAAGTGTTGCATGTCATGTTTTTATGCCACCATTTTATAGTAAAGCTATTACTTATTCATATTCCTGCCTCAGAGTGTTGTTTGTCTATTTAGGAACTGTTAAGTATCATACACCTGAGAGTGATAGGAAGCTATCCCTAGACTAACTGTGCCAGAGTGGGTCGAGTCAGATTGCCGGGGGTTGGCGGTGCTGTATACAGGGCCCGAGAAAACAAACCAGCGGCTCTCTTAACTGGGGGTAGTTCTACAATAACATTAATAGTTACTTCTAAAAATGTTTAGCTTTCTGGCTTTCATACAATTGCTTGACTGATTTCTAATTTCTGAAGATAAACTATGCAGTTCCCCCCAATGTCCTTCTATCGCTGTGAATGTTAGATAATTCCCAGAGGGAACTGTACTCAATTTAGAAGTATATGTAAGTCACATGATCATACTACAAGCAGGGTTATGGGTCAATTTACTATTAACAACATAAAACAAATGACAATGGGGGCAGATTTTTTGGTAGTAAATCACAGTGTACAAATATGAATGCAAATAAAATGAGCAATCAACATGCAAAAAGGCATTAAAATATTTGACTAAACTATACATGCTTAACATTGTTGCTCCCTATTTGAGGTTACACTTATCCACAAAAAACACATTTCCAGAGGAACCAAGCATTTGGTTTTGGCATTTAACGAAGCAGCACGCTGATTTCATCCATTCTTCTTATAAAGGCAAACAAACATATATAGAATTCCTTTAACAATGGGATATAGAAAGTATTTTGTTCGAGTTGCGTAACACCTCTAGGGTTGTGACTGATTGATGGGTCAATCTAATGGTGGTTGGAGAATTAAGCCCTTTAGTACCACATACATTTTTTAGTATTGATTGTGCTGTGACAAACACAATTGTTGACCAAGTTAGTATTTGGTCTATATTTTTTCCAGAGTGAAGGCCAGGGTGGCAACGTAGGCTTTAGATGTGTGGAGTGTAGACATTGCACACAGAATAACAGAAGTATGACATCTACCATTTCTGGAATCCACCATGATATTGAAATGGAAATTCAATTTACTTATAATGTGCTTTTCCCAGGGGCCAGTAGGGTGCTGTACATAGCCTCTTGAATACATCACAGCACATTTACCCAGTACTGCTCTCAAGGGCCCTCAGTGTTAATGCAAGTTATGCACATTTTTAAAATATCTTAATGGTTGAGAATCAGTCTGGAGGATTGGGCATTCCTGAGCAGATGGCATTTACATGCAGACCACCCTAATACCTACATGCTGAGCCTCTATGGTTAAAAGAACTGAAATTCAATGACTGAAAGGTGCTGGTCAGGGTGCTGGTCAGGGACAGTCAGGCTGAAAAAGTAAATGCTAGATGATGTCGGACATACTCCTGACTGGCTGCAGCTTCTAATTCACACTGCAAAGGTAATGCTGGAGTTTGGCTTTAAAGTGGTTCTAAAGTCAAACTGTTTTTTTTTAACTTAAAGCATTTGTTACATAGTTACATAGTACAGTGGTGTAGTGGGTAGCACTCTCGCCTAGCAGTAAAAAGGGTTGCTGGTTCGAATCCCAACCACGACACTACCTACCTGGAGTTTGCATGTTCTCCCTGTGCATGCGTGGGTTTCCTCCGGGTACTTCAGTTTCCTTCCACACTCCAAAGACATGCTGGTAGGTTAATTGCCTTCTATCTAAAAAATTGGCCCTAGGATATGAATGTGAGTTAGGGACTTTAGATTGTAAGCTCCTTGAGGGTAGGGACCGATGTGAATGTACAATATATATGTAAAGCGCTGCGTAAATTGACGGCGCTATATAAGTACCTAAATAATAATAATAGTAGGCAAGAATGAAAAAAGACACAAGTCCATCAAGTCCAACTTATGTGTGTGATTTTATGTCAGTATTACATTGTATATCACTGTAAGTTGTGGTGCTTATCTAATAGTTTTTTTAAATTATCAATGCTCCCCGCTGAAACCACTGCCTGTGGAAGGGAATTCCACATCCTAACCGCTTTAGTAAAGAACCTTCTACGCAGTTTAAGGTTAAACCACTTTTCTTCTAATTTTAGTGAATGGCCACATGTCTTATTAAATTTCCTTACGCGGAAAAGTTTTATCCCTTTTGTGGGTCACCAGTACGGTATTTGTTATAATCATATCCCCTCTCAAGCGTCTCTTCTTCAGAGAGAACAAGTTCAGTGCTCGTAACCATTTCTCATAACTAATGTCCTCCAGACCCTTTATTAGTTTTATCGGCCTTCTCTGGACTCTCTCCAGTTCCAGCACATCCTTCCTGAGGACTGGTGCCCAAAACTGGACAGCATACTCTAGGTGCGGCCGGACCAGAGTTTTGTGGAGTGGGAGAAATATCATTTTATCTCTGGAGTTAATCCCCCTTTTAACCACTGCAGTCCCGGAAGATTTGGCTGCTCAACGACCAGGCCTATTTTTGGGATACGACACGGCGTCGCTTTAACTGACAATTGCGCGGTCGTGCGACGCTGTACCCAAACAAAATTGATGTCCTTTTTTTCCCACAAAGAGAGCTTTCTTTTGGTGGTATTTGATCATCTCTGCGGTTTTTATTTGTTGCGCTATAAACATAAAAAGAGCGACAGTTTTGAAAAAAAACTATATTTTTACATTTTGCTATAATAAATATCCGCATTTTTTTTTTTTAAATGCACATTTTTTCCTCAGTTTAGGCCGATATGTATTCTTCTACATATTTTTGGTAATAAAAATCTCAATAAGCATTTTCTTGTGTATATTGATTGGTTTGCGCAAAAGTTATAGCGTGTACAAAATAGGGGATAGATTAATGGCATTTTCATTGTTATGTTTTTACTAGTAATGGCGGCAATCTGCGATTTTTGGTCGCCACGTCATCCTTATGTGTTACTTCATTCTTTTGTGAGTAGCCATTTGGCTGTTTGTCATATCATATTAAATGCATCTTATAATACTGCACTGAGTCTGGCGCGACCACGTGGTCGCCACGTCACTTCCGGTTCACGGAGCTTGCGTTCCACGCTGAGGTGCACTTCCGGTTCCGGCTTTCGGGACGCTGTTGATATACCCCTTATTGACTATTATCATCTTCCCCTGCCCTGTACATAACATTGGACACTTTTTTTACCTTTTTACAAGAGACTTTGCTTGGTTGGTACTTGCGCCATCTCACCCTTTTTTCTCATGCCATTGCTGAGCCTGTCATCTACTAGGACCCCCAGGTCCTTTTTGATCCTAGATTCCCCCAAAGATTCTCCCCCCAGTGAGTAGATTGCATTGATATTTTCGCCACATTAAATCTCATTTGCCATGTAGTTGCCCATCTCATTAATTTGTTCAGATCTTCTTGCAAGGTTTCCACATCCTGCTGAGAAGTTATTGCCCTGCTTAGCTTAGCATCGTCCGCAAATAGAGAGATTGAACTGTTTATCCCATCCTCCAGGTCTTTTATGAATAAATTAAATAGGATTGGTCCCAGGACAGAACCCCCGGGGACCCCACTTTCCACCCCTGCCCATTCCGAGTACTGCCCCTGTAGCCAGCTTTCAATCCATGTACTCACCCTATGGTCCATGCCAACTGACCTTACTTTGTACAGTAAACATTTATGGGGAACTGTATCAAATGCTTTTGCAAAATCCAGATACACCACGTCTATGGGCCTTCCTTTATCTAGATGGCAACTCACCTCCTCAAAGAAATTTAATAGATTCGTTTGGCAAGAATGATTTTTCATGAATCCATGCTGATAACTGCTAATGATACAGTTGTCTTTGCTAAAATCTTGTATATAGTCTCTTATTACCCCCTCCAAGAGCTTGCATACTATTGATGTTAGGCTAACTGGTCTGTAATTCCCAGGGATGTATCTTGGCCTTTTTTTAAATATTGGTGCTACATTGGCTTTTCTTCAATCAGCTGGTACCATTCCAGTCAGTAGACTGTTCATAAAAATTAGAAACAATTGTCTGGCAATTATTTGACTGAGTTCCTTAAGTTCCTCGGGTGCAAGCCATCTGGTCCCGGTGACTTAATAACCACTTCAGGCCCGAAAGAATTGGCTGCGCAATGACCAGGCCATTTTTTGCGATACGGCACTGCATCGCTTTAGCTGACAATTGCGGGGTCGTGCGATGTAGTCCTCCAACAAAATTTACGTCCTTTTTTTCCCACAAATAGAGCTTTCTTTTGGTGGTATTTGATCGCCTCTGTGGTTTTTATTTTTTTCGCTATAAACAAGAAAAGAGCGACAATTTTGAAAAAAAAAAACAAATTTTTTTTTTTAAAAAGCTAATTTTTTCCTCAGTTTAGGCCGATATGTATTCTTCTACATATTTTTGGTAATAAGAATCACAAAAAGCGTATATTGATTGGTTTGCGCAAAGATTATAGCGTCTACAAAATAGGGGATAGATTTATGCCATTTTTATTATTATTATTTTTTTATCGGGACTGAGACATTATGGCAGACATATCCGACACTTTTAACACATTTTTGGGACCATTGGCATTTATACAGCGATTAGTGCTATAAAAATGCACTGATTACTGTGTAAATGTCACTGGCAGGGAAGGGGATAACACTAGGGGCGATCAAGGGGTTAACTGTGTTCCCTAATGTGTGTTCTAACTGTGGGGGGATGAGACTCACTATAGGAGATGACAGATCATGGTCCCAAGCTTGTAGGAACTCTCCTCTCCTCACAGAACAGGGACGTGTGTGTGTTTACACACACCCACGTCCCTATTCTGCCTCTCGTGCCCGCGATAGCTCATGGCCGGCAGTTATCACAACCGCCGGTCACGAGCATCGACACTCCCGCTGTGCGGCTGGTCAATGTTAATTTTTTTAAGTCTATTTCTAATTCTGTATTCTGTAAGGTGCTTCCTGTGACGTGTCATGAGGATAAAATTGCAGTTTTGGTTACTGAAGCCCCTTGATTCCCTTGTGAAGACTGAGGCGAAGAATAAATTCAATACCTTCACCATCTCTACATCCTTAGTAACCAGATTCCCTTCATCATTCTCTATGGGACCAATATGATCTGATCTCCCTTTCTTACTATTTATTTACTTTAAGAATTTCTTGGGATTTTTCTTACTTTCCTCCGCTATGTGCCTTTTCGTGTTCTATCTTAGCCGCCCTGATTGCAACCTTCTAGTTCTTGTTGCATTCTTTGTAAAGTTGGAATGCTGATGATGATCCCTCAGCCTTGCATTTTTTGAAGGCCTTCTCCTTTGCTTTTATATGCATTTTTACATTGGAGTTAAGCTACCCAGGACTTTTATTAGCTCTTTTAAATTTATTTCCCATTGGGATGCACTGGCTAATGCCCTTATTTAATATGCTCTTAAAGCATACCCATTTCTCCTCTGTGTTCTTTGTTCTGAAGATTTTATCCCAATTTGCATCTTCTAGCAAGGCTCATAGTTTAGGGAAGTTGGCTCTTTTGAAATTTTGTGTCTTTGTATTCCTCTTATGTTTCCTATTAGTGTGATTTATACTGAAACAAATTGACCTGTGATCGCTGTTTCCTAAATTGCCCCGTATTTCTACATTTGTGATCAAGTCTGTATTGTTAGTAATCAGTAGGTCTAGTAACGCTTTGTTTCTAGTTGGTGCGTTTACCATCTGACCCATGAAATTGTCCTGCAAGACATTTTGGAACTGGCGAGCCTTAGATGAATTCACGGTTCCTTCCACCCAGTCTATGTCTGGATAATTAAAATCCCCAATTATGATGACACTTCCCATCCTTGCCGCTAATCCAAATTGTGATAGGAGGTCCGCTTCCTCCCTCTGGTTAGGGGGCCTATAGCATACTCCCAGTATTACTTTCCCCTTAGTTTCATCCCTTTGCAGCTCTACCCATAAGGATTCCACTTCCTCCCCTGCTCCCTTAGTGATGTCATCTCTCACATTCACATATCTAGTTCTCCCATCTTGTCCGCCAGACTCCTCGCATTGGTGAACATGCTACGTAGTTTAGACTGGTCGCATACTGTCTCCTTATTGGGTGTTCTGAGGATGCAAATCTTGTTACTATACTTACCTCGGGTTTAGGTGCTTTAGTCAACCTACCACTAATGCCCCCAATACTACCCTCTGGAAAATGTTCCGCGTTGACTATCTGTCAGGGCTGGGTTCAGCCCTTCCTTCTCAATGCTGGCAGCTCAGCTGTCAGCTAATTGCCAGCTTCCATCTCTCCACAGTGATCCACCTGTTGATGATCCGCTCGTCAGCTCTGCCTACTTAAGGACTTCCAGTTCATTTGCTCTTCGCCTTCGCCTGTTAACATCACTAGAGACTTTCTCCTGCGTTCCAGTTGAAGACCTGCTTGACTGTTGTCCCCTCTGGCTACGGATCCTGCTTGCTGTTCTATTACCTTTATCACTGGCTCTTGGACTTTGGCTTGGCCGACTACCCGATCCGGTTACTGAACTCTGGCTATGTTTTGACTACGCTTACTCTGTTTACCTTTTTATTATTATACTAGTGTGATTTAACTGTACTTCTGTCTCAGTCTGATTCATGGTTTCTGACAGTAGGCAAAGACCATGAATTCAGAAGATGCAGCCAATCCACTTGTTAATAATATTTTTTCCAGATTGGATGACCTGGATCACCGCATGGATCAGTTTGCCATGGCGATACAGGCGCACGGCTCGTCTAGAGTCTCCCACTGTGGCCGCTTTGGTAGTCCCTATGCAGGCACCCGCCTCGAGTATTACCTCTATTAGAGGTATGTCTGGTTCCGCCCCGCTTCCCCAGCGATTTGGGGGCGATCCAATCCAATGCAGAGGTTTTCTCAACCAGGTGTAGATATATTTTGAGATGCTGCCCCAGGCGTTTCCCACGGGCAGAAGCAAAGTAGGTTTCGTGATATCTTTGCTTTCTGAGAGAGCCTTGGCCTGGGCAAACCCTCTATGGGAGACACAAAAATCCGTGGTCCTGAGGTACCCAGAATTCTTGGCTTCCTTCAAAAGGGTATTTGACGTTCCCGCACGCTCCGTTTCTGCTGCCAAGAGCCTCATGTCCGTCAAACAGAGTACGAGAACTGTTGCCGATTACGCCATTGAATTTCGTACTCTGGCAGCAGAGGTTGCTTGGAACAATGAGGCCCTCGTGGCTGCTTTTTCTCATGGTCTCTCAGATAACATAAAGGATGAGATAGCAGCTCAAGATATACCCACTGAGCTGGAGAAGTTGATCACATTTGCCATCCTCATTGACTCCAGACTCAGAGAAAGACCCTCTGTTAAGGAGCGCTTGCAGAAGCCTCCTGTACATTAGTCTCCGAGCTTTGCAGTCCCACCTATGCCTCCTGGTACCGAGTCGGTCTGTAAAGATGAACCCATGCACTTGGGCTTCACGCGTCTCTCTGTGGATAAGAGAGCCCTTAGGAGGAGAGAGAGATTGTGCCTTTATTGTGGCCAGGCCGGTCACTTTTTGAAGTCTTGTCCTACCCGTCCAGGGAATGCCCGAAACTTGAGGTCCTGTCATGGACAGACCTTAGGTGGCGTTGTTTCGTCTCCAGTTGCCCAGAAGGATAAGCCCTTGGTTTCGGTTACCCTGTCTTGGGCTGAGTCATCCATCGAGATTCAGGCTCTAATCGACTCCGGGGCTGCAGGCCTGTTCATTGATGCTGCCTTTGTGTCTAAGCACTTGATTCCACTGCAGCTGCGTGACACTCCACTTGCCATTGAGGCTCTTGACGTGAGACCTCTACAGCCTGCCCATGTGACTCGTGAGACTGTTCCATTGTCCATGGCCGTAGGGGCTCTTCACCATGAGATAATCCAATTCCAAGTTATTTCTTCACCTAAGTTTCCGCTGGTTATTGGTTATCCTTGGTTACAGAGGCACAACCCGTCTTTTGATTGGCTCCGTGCTGAGGTTCTGTCCTGGTCGACATAGTGCAGTGAGAGATGCTTCCAGAAGGTAGCCAAGGTTCTGTGCACCTCTTCACTCTCCTCCCTGCCGGAGGAGTACCACGATTTTAGCGATGTCTTTGACAAAGGTCAAGCCGGTACGTTGCCCCTCCACACCGGTCGTATGATTGCGCAATTGACCTTCAACCTGGTGCCATTCCCCCTCGTGACCGGGTTTACCCTTTGTCGGTCTTGGAGGATTAGGCCATGGAGGAGTATGTTGCAGACGCACTTTCTTGAGGTTTCATCTGCAAATCCTCGTCTCCTGCTGGTGCTGGTTTCTTTTTTGTGAAGAAGAAGAGTGGTGAACTGAGACCTTGTATCGATTATAGGGGTCTAAATCATTTCACCATTAAGAATGCCTATCCGATCCTGTTTATTACGGAGTTATTTGACCGCCTCAAGGGAGCAACGGTCTTCACGAAGCTTGATTTGAGAGGGGCAATACAATCTTGTCAGGATTAAGGAGGGCGACGAGTGGAAAGCTGCGTTTAATACCAGAACAGGTCATTATGAGTATCTCATAATGCCTTTTGGCCTCTGTAACGCTCCAGCAGTGTTCCAGTAGTTTATTAACGATGTCCTCTGAGACTTGTTGCAGTTATGTGTGGTGGTTTATCTCAACGATATCGTCATATTTTCCAAGTCCCTGGAGAGCCACCACACAGCTGTCTGTTGAGTGCTTCAGAAACTAAGAGAGAACAATCTCTATTGTAAACTGGTGAAGTGTGAATTCCATCGTGAACAGGTTAAATTCCTGGGTTATGTAATTTCCACGGCTGGTTTTTCGATGGACCCAGAGAAACTTTCTGCAGTCCTACAGTGGCCTCGACCCGTGGGTTTACGTCCTCTGCAGCGCTTTCTTGGCTTTGCCAACTATTATCAGAAGTTTATTTGTAACTTCTCGTCTCTGGTCAAGCCCCTGACTGATATGACCAGAAAGGACGGTAACCCACAGAGTTGGTCTCCAGAGTCCATTAAGGCTTTTGAGAGTCTTGCGGTTGCAGACCAAAGTTTGCAGACCTTTGTTTCTGCTCCTGTGTTGGCACATCCTGATCACACGTTGCCTTTTATCCCTGAAGTCGATGCTTCGGAGACTGAAGTTGGCGCCCTTCTGTCTCAACGTTCTAGCTCTGACAGCGCTATGCATCCGTGTGGCTACTTTTCCAAGAAATTGTCACCTGCAGAGTGCAATTATGAGATTGATGACAGAGAGCTTTTGGCGATCATTTTAGCCCTGAAAGAATGGAGACATCTCCTCGAAGGTACCACTGTGCCGGTTCTCATTCTTACTGACCATAAGAATCGCACATTCTTGTCTGAGGCTAAGCGCCTCTCTCCCAGAAGGGCACGATGGGCTCTTTTCTTGTCGAGTTTCAATTACATTGTCTCATTCCTACCTGGTACTAAGAATGTAAGGACTGACGCCTTGTCACGACAATTTTCCTCCACTTCCAAGATGGAGTTGGTTCCTGCGATTCCTCCTGATCGTATTTTGGCTACGGTTCGCACCAGTCTCCTCCGATTCCTCCTGATCGTATTTTGGCTACGGTTCGCACCAGTCTCACTTCTCCTTTGGGTGACAAAATTCTGGCTGCTCAGGTCGATGCGCCTCCTGAGAAACCTTGTGACCGCTGCTTTTTTCCAGAGAGTCTCTGTACTGCCGTGCTCCAGACTTACCATTATCCCAAGACTGCTGGCCACTCTGGGAAGAATCAACTCTTTTGAGCCATTTCCCAACAATTCTGGTGGCCTAGTCTACGTGCCGATGTAGCAGCCTTCGTAGCTGCCTGTTCCGTGTGTGCTCAGAAAAAGACTCCACGACACCTTCCAGTGGGCCTCCTACAACCCATACCCAATGGAGAGAGGCCCTGGACCCACCTGTCTATGGATTTCATTGTGGAGTTATCCAACTTCCAGGGCAACACAGTTATCCTTATGGTGGTAGACCGGTTCTCAAAAATGTCTCACTGTATTCCATTTTAGAAGTTGCCTACGTCTAAGGAACTGGCTTCAATTTTTGCTTGGGAGATCTTTCGTTTACATGGCCTACCCAAGGTCATTGTCTCTGACAGGGGAAGTCAGTTTGTGTCCCGGTGCTGGTGAGCTTTTTGTGCACAGTTGGGAATTCAGCTTGCCTTCTCCTCTGCGTATCATCCACAGTCTAATGGGGCCGCAGAACGAGCTAATCAGTCCTTGGAGAAATTCCTGCGTTGCTATATTTCTGACCATCACAACAACTGGTCAGACCTCTTACCATGGGCGGAGTTTTCTCACAATAGCGCTCTGAATTCTGCTTCCCGTTTGTCCCCATTTATGGCGAATTATGGTTTCCAACCTTCCATGTTGCCTGACTCGTTCGTTCCTGTGTTAGAGGAACATCTCCGTGGTCTTCGTTCCACTTGGGTACAAGTCCAGGAGGCTTTGCGACAGGCTAACGAGAGGTACAGACTCCATGCTGACCACAGACGCCTGCCTGCACCTTCCTACCAGGTTGGAGACTGGGTCTGGCTGAAATCTCACAACCTCCGACTTCGTGTTCCTTCTCTGAAGTTCGCACCTCTGTTTATTGGGCCTTTCCGTATCCTTCGCAGGATAAACATAGTGGCTTACGCGTTGGACCTTCCCTCCAGTATGCGTATCTCTAATGTGTTTCATGTGTCCTTATTGAAACCTTTGGTCTGCAACCATTTTACCACCTCAGTGCCACGTCCTCACCCTATACAGGTTGAGAACCATGAGGAGTATGAAGTACAGTCCATTGCTGACTCCCGTAGGTTTTGTGGGTGCATTCAGTACCTGGTGCATTGGAAGGGGTACGGTCCGGAGGAACGCTCTTGGGTCCCATCCTCGGACGTACATGCCCCTGTCCTCTTCCGTGATTTCCATAGACGTTTTCCCCTCAAGCCCGGTGGTCCTCCGAGGGGGAGGGGTCATTGAGGAGGGGGTACTGTCAGGGCTGGGTTCAGCTCTTCCTTCTCTGTGCTGGCAGCTCAGCTGTCAGCTAATTGCCAGCTTCCATCTCTCCACAGTGATCCACCTGTTGATGATATGCTCATCAGCTCTGCCTACTTAAGGACTTCCAGTTAATTTGCTCTTCGCCTTCGCCTGTGTTAACATCACTAGAGACTTTCTCCTGCGTTCCAGTTGAAGACCTGCTTGACTGTTGTCCTCTCTGGCTACGGATCCTGCTTGCTGTTCTATTACCTTTATCGCTGGCTCTTGGACTTTGGCTTGGCCGACTACCCGATCCGGTTACTGAACTCTGGCTATGTTTTGACTACGCTTACTCTGTTTACCTTTGTATTATTTATTATTAAACTAGTGTGATTTAACTGTACTTCTGTCTCGGTCTGATTCATGGTTTCTGACACTATCTCTACCTCTGGACCCTCCCCCCGCCGCCTATTTTAAAAGCCCCTCTAACTTTTCGGCCATCTTCACTCCCAGCAGATCTGCACCCTTCTCATTTAGGTGCAGTCCGTCCCTTCTATAGAGCTGGTGACCGACTAAGAAGTCGGCCCAGTTCTCGAGGAACCCAAAACCCTCCTTACTACACCAGCTCCTCAGCCACTTGTTTACTTCCCTAATCTCCCTCTGCCTTTATGGTTTGGCTCATGGTACCGGTAGTATTTCTGAGAATACTACCTTGGAGGTCCTTTTCCTCAATTTAGCTCCTAAGTCCCTAAAATCATTTTTTAGGACACTCCATCTTCCTCTGACTTTGTCATTGATGCCAACATGCACCATGACAGCCAGTTCTTTCCCAGCCCCTCCCAGTAATCTATCCACCAGATCTGTGATGTGCCGAACCCGAGCGCCCGGTAGACAACATACAGTTTGGTGCTTCAGGTCTTTGTGACAGATTGCCCTCTCTGTCCTAAGAATTGAGTCCCCTACCACCAGAATCTGTCTTTGCTTTCCCCTGGATTTACCTCCCACCCTCACTGGAGGAGTTATTGCAATGGCAGCTAGGGGAGTCACTCAGCTCCAGCAGTGCTGTTCCCTGACTGTTATCTCCAATGTCACTCAATGGGGCGTGCTTATTGGGATGTTCCAGCCAAGGACCGGCCTCCCTGGCACTTTCCCCTCTACTCTTCCTGACTGTCACCCATCTACTCTGCTTTGGTGCCTCCCCCTTTTTATCTCCTTCCGCCTCTGTGCTGGCCACTACCGGGTATGATCCCAACTCTCCTTTAGTGTGGAGGGTCTTCTCAGTGTTGACAGTTGCTTCCCTTGATTCAGAACCTGGGCTTCCAGGGAAACAATGTGCTTACATTTTGCACAGCAGTATTTGTCCTCGATCGGATGATCAAGGAAAGGAACGCATACATCCGTCGGGCATCGTACCTACTAACTTGATGGGAATTAAGGATTATACCCTGTCCAAATTAACTAACAACTAGCTTCCTGACACTAATACTCATCAATACACAGGTACTCAAAGCCCATGTGCACTCACAGTCCACGTGCACTCACAGTCCACGTTCACTCACTGCAGTCGTGCACTCACAGCACTCGTGCACTCACAGTTGTTACCCCAACACTTCATATTCTTGATATACTGTATGCCTGCTGTATCATGTACTTGTATTTGAAAGTATCCTGTTCTCTTTGTATGCTTTCTTTATGTGAAATCACTGGTGTTCCTGCCAATCCCTCTGCTTTCCTGTTAAAAACTTACCACACTAAACACACCGTGGTCAGTTCTTTAGCTATGCTGGGAACTCAGTGTGCTCTTCTCCAATGATCAGGCTTGTCCTGACAAGCCCCTCCTCCACAGCCATTCACTGGGAAGCTCAGAGTGCTGCTGCTTCTCCTCCTCCTCCTCCCAGCTTATGCAACGGAGAACAGAGGGAATGTGATCACTTATAAATGGGAAAAAGGGATTTATAATGTATTTTTATATCTATACAAAAATGTTTTGCCTTAATTTCTATTTTAAACTGAATTGGCTGTTTTACAAGGTGATCGATTACGATCACTTTAATGCATTACCTGCATTAAGGTAAAAAAACACCCCTTTACCTGCAACCCCCCCTCCCCCTCCATTCCTAAACACTTATCTGCCTCTTCCAACACTGTCCCGGTTACAGCTCCACTCCTCTCACTTCTTTTTTTTTTTTTACAGGAGACACTAAGGGCATCGGGAGCCATAGGCTCCTGCTGGTGTCAAACTCCTGTGAAGAGGGAGCGGTGGCATAGCTTACTGGTGCTGTGTGTGTCTATGCACTCACAGAGCCTGGCTCAGGAGAAAGCCGCCACAGGTGCTCCCATAGCACATTGCTTGCTAAGGAGGCACCTGGAGCAGAAAGAAGCTGACAGTGCTGGCAGGGGACAGACAAAAAAAAAAAGAATGGAAAGGGCCTGTTGTCCTACCTACAGGCACTGTAAAAGCCCTGCTCAATCTGTCTGCGATTGACCTTAGGTAATATGTAGCGAGGTCCCGGACCTCTAGGGGCCCAATAGTAAAACAAGTAAAAAAGGCGCAATACACATATAGCTCAGTACGTAAGTTCAGTGTGGTACCAAATAGTCCAAGGAAAAAGATATATAGGTGTGTACATATACACTCGGGTTCACATATATCAGTGGGTCAGTCAGGGCAGCCACCGAAAAGACCAGAAGCAGGTTCCAGTGAAACTAAAATAAAACAAGGAGGGGCGCCTCTGAGTATGTATCAATAAAAGATTTAATAAACAGCAATATCCACTCACATGGGGGAATGTAGAGTTGAGATCGTAGCTGGTTTAAAGCTGGTGGCTGGCTACGCTGTGGCTGGTAAAGTTCGTCCGGCCTCTGTAGTGTGATGGAGAGACACGACCATGTAATCGGAGGTCAAAACAAGGCTTGGACAGCACAACAGAGCACGGCGCCGGGCTGTGACGTCATAGACGTGCAACGCGTTTCAAAGCTGGCTCGCTATTGGTGGAAGAACAGCAGCGCTCCTTTCTCAAGCATCAAGCCTCGTTTTGACCTCTGATTACACTGCCGTGTCTCTCCATCACACTACAGAGGCCGGACGAACTTTACCAGCCACAGCGCGGCCAGCCACCAGCTGTAAACGTCTCCCCTCTTCCTAATCTTACTCTCCTAACCCTTTTGGAACCCATACCCACGCCAGATGGACTTCTCCTATACCCCACCTGACTGCGGTGTGACCAACCTGGGACTCTGAAGGAAGACCTGCTGTGCTCAGTCATCCCTGCACTTTTCTGCCTAGGATCTGATGTGCTGCCAGCCAGGACGGACTTGCTGTGACCTGCAGTCCCATCACCATCTCTTCAGCCCAGCTACGATCTCAACTCTGCATTCCCCCATGTGAGTGGATATTGCTGTTTATTAAATCTTTTATTGATACATACTCAGAGGCGCCCCTCTCCTTGTTTTAGGGGCCTAATAGTGACCACCAGAGTCAGGGAGAGCTGACATCCTTCTTGGTAGAGTGGGTTACAAGACATGGTGGGTGTATTATAAGCGTAAATGATGGGCGCCAGACACTTTTTGAATGCAAAGAGATTTATTGTCTCTTGAACAAGAACTGTGGGAGAGATGGTTAGGGCCAGGACACCCTTAAGTAGATTTAATGATAATTGGCAGATTCCGAGACTATAGGTAGACAGCTATACAGTGGAAGGCCTCCAGCCGGACACCACTTCTGTATAGGTAGGACCGCTGTCTCCTATGGCAGTCACCAACGGTAATGGTACTTAACTATTGGTAACACAGAATAGTTCTCCTTACACGCTTCAGTCGCTCACTGTAGGTCTTCACTCACTGAGCTCCCAGTCTCTCAGTAGACTCTCAGACCCAATTGCCACTGAATCCCCTGAGCTCTTCCAATTCCATTACTCAGTATCTTCCTCAAGCGTCACCCCCGCTTCCCTGCTGGGTCCCTGGCATGGCACTCACAGACACTCCTCAAGTGTCACCTCTGCTGTCCCGTTGGGTCCCTGGCTTGGCACTTGCTGAAGTTTTCCCACTTCTTCACCGTTCCATGGCTGGGCAGTCCAAACCCTGTTCTGCTTCTCCTGCTTCTGGATAGGCCTCAGACAGCCTAGCAGCCAGATGTCCCCGGGATAGGCCTTAGGCTTCCGGCCTAGCAGCCCGGGGTAGCATAACACAAGTCCACCCAGACTTCCATCCAGGTAGCACAGAACCCTAATCACCTGACTCCACCCAAATACATAGGCTCTCTCAGCAGGCCAAGGGACTAAAGAAACCCCCGGCAATTGGCTGAGATACTCCATCCATTCATAATCTGACCTTACTAAGCCCTTGTCTATCTAATGCATGTAAAATTTGTTGAGCAGGGTTGGGCTTCCGCAGGACATTACAGTTATACATGGATAAGCGGGGGGGGGGGGGGCAGGGGGCCGCAGGGTGATATCTTCTTACCTCCTCCTCCCGTGCTGCCTCCACTGGCTCCTCTTCCTGTGCAGGAAAATTTCCTCTATCGCGGGACTGCGGGAAGTAAGTGTCTATGCAGGAAAGTCCCGCAGAATCCGTGCAGGTTGGGAGGTATGCTAATGTCACCTAACGACAGAAGAGATAAGGAGTAGCAAGTCCAGAACGAGAGAGGAATCAGTGGATCTACTAGCAATTAACCGGGGCAACTATTGCTTGGCTAAATAAATGTACTTAGCAACCCGGCCTAAACACCAGGGTGCTACGAATATAAAACTAAGTAAAAGGTAAATTTAGGGGTTTCCCGACAATAGCGCTGGCAGTTTACCCAGTGATTGTATTCCATTCAGATGCACTTTTAAAAATGAAAAAAAGCAGGGGTGTCAAACTCAATTTTATCGAGGGCCGCATCAGTGTTATGGCTGCCCTCAAAGGGTCAGTTGTGTCTCTAAAACGATTTAAATGTATCTACTCTTTATTATATAAAAAAATTGCTTCTGTATTTGATTATGATTTTAGTATTAACTTAAAGCGGAGCTCCGCCGGAAAAAAAAAAATTAAAAGCCAGCAGCTACAGCAGCTGCTGGCTTTTAATATTTGGACACTTACCTGTCCTGGAGTCCAGCGACGTCCGCAGCAGAGGACGAGCGATCGCTCGTCACTCTGCTGCTCCCTCCGCCATCCTCGCTGGGGGAACCAGGAAGTGAAGCCCTGCGGCTTCATGCCCGGTTCCCTACGGCGCATGCGAGAGTCACGCTGCTCCATTCTGATTTGTCCTCCTGTGTTCTGGGAGCTGAGTGTCTCCCAGAACACTACGGGAAGTCTGGGGGAAGTGACGTCACTCCCGCAGATTCCAGGAGAGAGGACTCCCGGATGTGGGTGAAAATACCTGTCTTAGACAGGTATCTTCACCCCCCTCCCCCCTGAAAGGTGTCAATTGTGGCACTGGAGGGGGGGAGGGTTCCAAATAGCAAAAGTTGCTATTTAGGGTGGAGCTCCACTTTAAGTAACAACTAGCTCACGGGTGTGCTACGTAGAGTTCAGAAGTACAGACTGCAAAGTTCAGAAGTGTGCTATGTACAGAATGCATAATTCAGGAGTGCACTGTGTACAGAGTGCAGGGTTCAGGAATGCGCTACATACAGAGTGCAGGGTTCAGGAGTGCGCTGCGTACAGAGTACAGGGTTCATGAGTGCAGGACTTAAGGGTGCACTGCATACAGAGTGCAAGGTTAAGGAGAGCACTATCACAGAGTGTAGAGTTCAAGAGTGTGCTATGTACAGAGTGCAGGACTTAATGGTGCAGGGTTCAGGAGTGCGCTACGTACAGAGTTCAGGAGTGTGCAGTGAACAGAATTTAAGGGTGCAATGCGTACAGAGTGCAAGGTTCAGGAGTGCACTATGTACAGAGTTCAAGAGCAGACGAGTACAGACTGCAGAGTTCAGAAGTGCATTACATAGAGTTCAGGAGTGCGCTATGTACGGAGTGCAGGGTTTGCACCCCCTCCTCTACACACATCTCTCTCCACAGTCATCATCTACCACACCCCTCCAAGCTTCCTCACATCTTGCATCCGGTCTGGCTCTAGCACCAGTGTACTAGTCTAGCAATGTTGGCAACCTTGTCTCGCCATGCAGGGAGTTCATTGATCGGCATCTGTCTCCGCTGTGAGTGCTTACAGGGATCTGTGAAAGCCATGAGTTACAGAGCAAAACTGTCCTTGTCACTTAGAAGCCTTCTGTGTTTACATCAGTAAGCAGGGGAAAAGGTTCGAGGGCCATATGACATGGCCTTGCGGGCCGGATTTGGCTGGCAGGCTTTGTGTTTAATATACATGAAATAGAGCATCCTAAAAAAAAAAAACAGGCGTGTACAAGCTCAGTTTTAATTGCCCTAATACTATAGTGATTTTTAGAAGCACAGCAACATTTATGCTTGACAGAATTCAATGATAGGTGAAAATGTTTTTACTTTTTTATTGCCCAAGTGAATCCGATATATATGACCAAAGGCACAGTGTGATACATAAAAAGAATCACTGCTCATCCATATAACATTGCATTTCACTGACAACGCTCACATCATATTAAAACGTTCAGATTCCAATTGACATGGTAATAGTTCACAGAGGAGAAAATAAGAATAGGATAAACAGATCATTTTGCAGTGAATTCTACTAAATCTCACACACAGAAAATTGATTAACAGGAGAATGTCAAAATGAATTTATATGTGGGGAACATGTGTTCATTTTCAAATACCGTTCTTTTTCTATCATCTATATTTGATCAGTTGACTATTATTGTGTGCAACAATGTAGACTAGCTTATTTTTATGGGCCTAAGTTTAAAGACAGCTCACCTTTACTTTGTATTATCAATGAGTTAAAGTAGATTTGTCAAGTCTCTGAGCAATGAAAGTAAATCTTCGCTTCCATAAAGTAGTAAGCCCAATATGCCCAAACCTGCTTCACAGAATCTTCAGGTCTAAATCCATACTAGACTCCTAATAAGTCTGGATATACATATCAGTTGGGTTCTTATGATGGTACTACATGACACTAGTTGACTGGGTCCATGTCATCTTGACCAATTTACAAAATAACATCCACAATTCAATGCATACTATGTGCAGAATGAAGGATTCATCAAAAGAACTGAAATGTCTCAATGGACTGAAACTTTGGGAGATCCTACTGTGGCACAGGGGAGAAAATCTGTCCTTCAAATGGCATAAAAGTTACAATTGTTAACTGTTTGCAGATGTTTTAGCCAACCAGTGTCCATTTATAACTGAGAGATCAAACTAGTCTTTAAATATACACTCACCGGCCACATGCTAGTACCGGGTTTTACCCCCTTTTGCCTGCATAACTGCCTTAATTCTTTGTGGCATAGATTCAACAAGGTGTTGGAAAAATTCCTCAGAGATTTTGGTCCATATTGACATGATAGCATCACGCAGTTGCTGCAGATTTGTTGGCTGCACATCCATGATGTGAATCTCCCATTCCAACGGTGCGCTATTGGATTGAGATCTGGTGACTGTGGAGGCCATTGGAGTACAGTGAACTCATTGCCATGTTCAAGAAACCAGTTTGAGATTATTTGAGCTTTGTGACATGGTGCATTATCCTGCAGGAAGTAGCCATCAGAAGATGGGTACACTGTAGTCATAAAGGGATGGACATGATCAGCAACAATACTCAGGTAGGTCGTGGCAGTGCTCAATTGGTACTAAGGGGCTCAAAGTGTGCCAAGAAAACATCTCCCACACCATTAAACCACCAGCCTGAATCGGTGATACAAGACTGGATGGATCCATGCTTCCATGTTGCTTATGCCAAATTCTGTACCTACCATCTGAATGTGGCAGCTGAAATGGAAACTCATCAGGCCAGGCAATGTTTTTCCAATCTTCTATTGTCCAACTTAGGTGAGCCTGTGCGAATTGCAGTCTGTTTGCTGTTCTTAGCTGACAGGAGTGGCACCCAGCGTGTGAGAAAATCCCAGTAGATCAGCAGTTTTTTAAATACTCAGACCAGCCGTCTGGCACCAACAATCATGCCACGTTCAAAGTCACTTAAATCCCCTTTCTTCCCTATTCTGATGCTTGGTTTTAACTTCAGTAAGTCAACTTCACCAAGTCTAGATGCCTAAATGCATTGACTGCCATGTGATTGGCTGATTAGCAATTTGTGTTACCAAGCAATTGAACAGGTGTACCTAATAAAGTGGCCCATGAAAAAGCAAACCAATATGGAAATATTTTTTACCCTTTTATGAATAGCACGCTCCCTCAAGGTGAATACTTTCTGCTGGTGTTGGGCGATCGGTTCGAGCAGAGTTAAAGTTCGGCCCGAACTTCACCCGTTTTCTGTGCGGGCTGTTCGCCCGCCAAATGCACAGTCAATATGTTGTTAAGGAGCAGGGTTGGGAAGCCAATATACCCCATACTCATTCACATGGGGCGGGATCTGGGGGCCCCCCTTGTTAAAGGGGGCTTTCAGATTACCCATAAGCCCCCCACCCACAACCACAGCCCAGGGTTGTGGGGAAGAGGCCCTTTTCCCCATCAACATGGGGACAAGGTGCTTTGGGGGGGGAGGCAGCATTCCCCCTGCCCCAAAGCACTTACCCCCTCTGTTGAGGGCATGTAGCCTGGTATGGCTGCGTGCTTGGATAAGGGTCTGGTATGGATTTTGAAGAGACCCCACACCATTAAAAAAATAAAATAAAATTGGCATGACCCCACGCCGTTTTTTTTTCTTTTTTTTTAATAGCCGGATGCTGGCAATTGCAACCGCAAATCAATTTAAATGTGATCTGATTCTTTTTTTATTTTTTTTTTAAATGTAATTTTCGCAGCAGCATGTTTTATGTACTACAGATGTGCCACATTACAGGCAGACTAAGGGGAGACCCCAGGCACTATATGTAAATGATGATATTTTCGTTTTTATTGTTTCACTTCAAGCATCATTAAAATCACTGCTCCTTTAAAATCGATTAGGTTTTAAAAACATTTTTGAATTGATACATGTCCCCCAGGGCAGTACCAGGACCCCCATACCTTTTTATGGCCAATTACTTGCTTATAAACCTTCAAAATGGGGACTTCTCATGTTCGGCTCCCATAAACTTTAATGGAGTTCGCAGTTCGGCCCATCTCTACTTTCTACACTTAATTACCTACAAACTATCAAATCAATAGTGTAAGTACTCACCATCCTCCTGGTAGCTGGCTTTGACCATGCCCTTCCTAAACTATGTATTGGATATTGAGTACTTTTACCTAGGCATTCAGGGGGTGGGGGTTTAAATAGAGGATCGGAGGTGTTAAGCAAGCACTTGGAGAAGCTTATTATTGGCTAGAAAGATTTTAGATAAATAACTTAATACTTGGTAACTAATGATCAAAGAAGTATGAGGGAGCGTGACCCTTTCTAGGAAATCTTACATTAAGCGATAAAAAAATAAAAGAATGTTATATCTACATAGTAACAAAACACAATTGAAGATACAAAGCAGGCCCTGTATTTTGTTTTCTAATTAGTAAATAAAATGTGATAATTTGCTGGCGAACAAACTGCAAAGCTCCATGCACACTAGCTCCTAAAAGCTATTACCATTAGTTTGTTCTGCTCCTAGAAGCTAGTGTTATCCTATGTGTCCATGCACACTACTTTAAAGCAGAGGTTCTGCCGAAATATATTTTTTAAAAGCCAGCAGCTACAAATACTGCAGCTGCTGACTTTTAAAAAAATGGACACTTACCTGTCCAGTGCGCCCGCAATGTCGGCAGACGAGGTCGAGCAGCCGCTCGGATGCTGCCGCCACCATTCTCTGGTGAGGGAACCGGGAAGTGAAGCCTTGCGGCTTCACTGCCCGGTTCCTTACTGCGCATGCGCGAGTAGCGTGCCGTCACTGGTCCCCACTCTCTCCTGGGAACAGTGTGTTTCCCAGAAGACAGCGGGGGGTGCAGGTAGGGGCGTGACTGCCGCAGGAGTGTATACCCGGAAGTGGGTGCAAATACCTGTCTTAGACAGGTATCTGCACCCCCTTCCCACCTGAAAGGTGCCAATAATGACACCGGAGGGGGGGAGGGTTCCGAAAAGCGGAAATTAAATTTTTGGGTGGAACTCCGCTTTAAGCTATTGGCTTTTTTTGAGCTTCAGCTTCTAGGAGCAGAAAAATAAATGTTTCTTTGTATAGTTTTTTTGGAAGCCATCACTTCTAAACACAAAAAAAAAAAATGCTATTGCCAGCGTTTTTTATCCAGCGTATTTTTCAATAAAAAAAACTAAACTAAAAAACAAATAGAACACCTGACTGGTTGCTATAAGCCTCTTTAAAGAGGTTGTAAATCTCCATTTTCAAGTTGTACCTATAGGTAAGCCTATAATAAGGCTTACCTATAGGTACAGTAAATATCTCCTAAACGTGCACCGTTTAGGAGATATTTACTTTGTACTGCGCCAATGTCATCGGTGCATGCGCTGTGAAGAAACTGCCCTCCGTGCAGTTTCTTCACTAGCGAGTACCGTGACTGGCGGCTCGCTTGCGCAGGAGTGACATCACGCGACTCCGGTCAGTCACAGAGCTAGAGTCTGCGGCCACAGAAGGAAGAGGGGGGCGAACATGCATGTGGCCTCCAGCGGGGACAGTGCGGGCTTCGTTTGCAGGTAAATGCCACATAATGTGCTAGTATGCGATGCATACTAGCACATTATGCTATTACTTTGCAGGGAACAAAAAAGTAAAACCCACCAGGGTTTACTTCCTCTTGAAGATTTTGTGACAACCATAAGAAATCCTGGAGTTCTTTCATTGTGTAGCCCCTGATTTTTCATGGGTTTTCAACTTTCTAAAACTAAAAGAAAAAAAAAAAGTTTTTGTTTCTGATCTCTGAATATTAATTTGTGACCTCCTAACCTTTTTTCCCCAGTGTTTTGTCATGCATCAACAGGTAGCCATCACAAGGAAAATATCTACAACTAGGTGTAACTGTTTTTAAAATGTATTCCTATTTAGCTTTGCTATAGATACTTTATTAAGGTCGTTTTTGTTATCACACAATAAGAAAAATCAATAACATGTAACCTAGATTCAAATATAAAATTCTGAACAAAGATAATATAAAACAAAAAAAGACCATTATGCCTTGTATCTCTGTTGAAGCTTACAGTCCATAAATGTATTCTGCTATTGCTATAGTAATGAAGAGGTAACCAATGTAGAACATAAGCCGTTTCGTTAAATTCACATGTTGTTACAGCTGCAGTGTCTGACAATTTCACATAAAAGTGTTCAGATCTTGGACTATAACTTTAATGGGATGATTGGCCAGTACTTGGGCTGTTTCTTATCGCAGTGTCTGTCAAAATTAAGCTGTATGGCAGTTTCCATTCCTTGAATCTTCGCTGCGTCCTCTCCATAAAGTTTCTTCATCTCTAGTCTACGCCTTTCACCGGGCCTCTCGGAAGGAGGTTCTGTGGATCGTTTTGTAGGGATATGAAGGTCATGTCCTGCGTCTACATACTGTTCCTGCATTTCCTCATCCAGCTGCTGTTGCCTCTCTGAAATGACATGACACAATTATTAAAAAAAAGAAGTTAAATGTGCAGATAATGAACATTACAATGCGCCAGATAAGCAAAGAACATCCAAGATCGATTTAATTTACAACTATCATTGACCAATTGCTTGGGGATTTATCCCAAACTAAAACTAGAGAACACAATTATTAATGGAGATCTAAAACTATCTGATGTAGAGCAGATAGAGAAACATAATGTGCCGAGCCTGATGCCAATTTTAAAATGCATGTAGAAAATGTATGACATATACATAATTACTGTGACCCATATGCAAAGAACTTAGAATGCCGCTCAAAGCACTACAAAGCCTCCCCCCTGCAGCCCAAAGCCCAGGAAGGGTGTAGTTGTTCAAACAAGCTCATCCAGGCTAGCATACGCAAATCATTAGACAAAAGGTAGAAACGCCACACACTGGAGCCTGGCCACTACACAGAAGGGTGAAGCTATAGCTTTAGCCTAAAGGGCTGTACACACGGGCCGAAATTCAGGTGGCATAGGCTGGTTTCTATTGAAAAGTTATTAGCATTTTTTGAGCTTCAGGCCTCGTACACACGGCCGAGATTCTCGTCGAAAAAATTGTCCCGGCCGAGTGTACACACGCTCGATTCAAAGAACCCGCGGTTCTTTGAATGGAGCGTACGCGGTGACGTCATCGACTACGACGAGCATGCGCTCGTCACATTCGATGCCGTCGCCGCCATCTTGGTATACCCTACGTATGCCTAGGAAGCTACCGCGCATGCGTCAAATTCATTTCGAACATGCGCGGGCTTCCGGGAGGACAGGTAAGTGTACACACACTCACTTTTCTCGTCGAGAAACATGCCGACGAGAATCTCGACGAGAAAATAGAGAGCAGGTTCTCTATTTTCTCGTCGAGATTACTTTTCGGTTTTCTTGACGAGAAAGCATACACACGAACGAGTTTCTCGGCAAAAAATCTCTGCCAGCAAGTTTCTTGCTGGTTTTTGCCGAGAAACTCGTTCGTGTGTACGAGGCCTCAATGTCTAGGAGCTGAAAAAACATGTTTTTTGTAGTTTTTTTCCCAGCAGAAAAAAACACTGAACGCTCCAACATACTACTAAACGCTACTAAAAACACTACTACCAGCATTTTTTAAAATCTGTAATGTACTGTAAAAAAAAAAAACTAAAAAAAAAAAACAAGCAAACGCTTTTAAAAGCTACTAAGAAACGCTATTACCAACATTTTTTAGCTAAATAAAAAAAGCTAGTATGCATGAAGCCTAAAAATGTCCATCTGTTATTTTCTTTTTTGTAAACTAGGAAACAAATAGAACGTCGTCATATAGGTTTATATTTACATTTTCAATAGATTCAATAGAAACCGATGGACATTTGGCCCGTGTGTACGGCAGCCAGTCTGACCGGCTTCTGATTAAGAGGCATAACCAAAAAAGGTCTGCTGATCGGCACCCAATCAGTGCTCTCAGCCAATGGCCGGCGTGCTCTTGGGAGGGGGCAGTCCCCCTGTCAGAAAACAATAGCTCAGCAGGGGATATCACTGTACTAACATTGTATTGTTAGTACAGTGTCTCCTCCTGAGCTCTTCAGTTTTTTTTTTGTTCAGCCCGCTGGGTTGAACGAAAAAAACAGTTAGTCTTAACGGTAACTCTGTTTCCAGTAGTCTTCCAGGGCAGCCCTTGAGAGATGGAGCTCCTCCTTCCAAACAAGAAACACTTTGCCCATTTTTCTTTTAAGACGGTCCCTCAGGTCCCTGGTCAGTCATCCAGGAGAACCGAAGGCCGCAATCTGAAAAACATATAAACACAACACAACCCCACAAGATTAAAAAATCAGGATGGGATCGTGCTGCCCTGGAAGATGACTGGAAATGGGTAAGACCTCAATTTTTTCCCCAGTTGTCTTCCAGGTCAGCCCTTGAGAGGATAACCAAGTACTCACCAGACTAGAGTGGGACAACGGCTTAGAGGACTTGCCCACCAAAAGCCTGGTCCTGACTGGATATCAAATCCAGTCAGTAATGACGGACAAAGATAGAGAAGATGGACCAAGTTGTCGCCTTGCAAATTTGCTCTGGGTAGCTCCTGCCTTCTCTGCCCATGAAGCCGCTGAAGCCCTTGTAGAACAAGCTCTTAAAAAATTCGGAGGGGTTACTTGCATAATTCCATAGCACTTCAGAATGCTTGACTTGATCCATCTAGCTAGCGTTTTCTTGGATGCTTTTTCACCTGTTTTCCTGCGTACAGGACGAATAGGGCGTCTGAGGATCTGAATTCCCTAGTGATTTCTAGGTACTTTAACAAGCACCTCCTGATGTCTAGTAAGTTCAGCTCTTTCTCTTTACTATTGGATGGTGAAGTACAAAAGATGGTAGTACAATATCCTGACATTTGTGGGAAGATGAGGTCGCTTTCGGCGTAAATCCCGGATCTGTTGTCATAAATTTTTAGGAAAGGCTCTCTGACTGATAGAGCCTGAAGTTCTCTTACCCTGCAGGCTGTAGTAGTAGCTACGAGGAAGACTGTTTTAAATGTCAACAGGCGCAGGGATATAATCTATAGAGGCTAAAGGGGGCTTTGATGATACCCCTAAGCAACACTGAGATTCCATGTGGGGTATCTCTGAGCCTTAGGTGGTCTCTACTTAGCTACTGCTCTGCAGAATCTAGAGACCAACGGGTTTTCTTGTAACGTCCGTTCCAGACACCGACAGCACTGCTATCTGTACCTTCAGAATACTGAGCGCTAGACTCTTATCAGCATCCTGCTGTGGGAAGTCTAACATTGTTGGTGTATCCATATTTTGTCTGTCTTTCTCTATGCACCAGCTGTTGAATTTTTTCCACATTTTTCTATAGATGGCCCTGGTGTTAGGCTTCCTGGCGCTCAGAAGCATAGCCACTGCTCTTTCTGAAAGCCCTTTTAACCTTTGGACGGCCGGCGAGGAAGACATCCTATCGAAGCTTTCTTACTTGAGGCCTGCTAGGGGTCTCTGACGCAACAGGTCGTCCCTGCGAGGAAGTGGCCAGGGCTGGTCTGCTGAGAGACTGAGTAGCTGAGAGAACCAGGCTCTCTTGGGCCAATATGGTGCAATTAGTATTAGTCTTGTCTGTAGGGTTGTCCCGATACCACTTTTTTAAGACCGAGTACAATTCCTGATACTTTTTTCAAGTACTCATCGATACCAATTTTTTTTATGTCATGTGACATTAGCACTGATAATGCAGCACTGACTGATGACTGGCACTGATAGGTGGCACTGACTGATGGCTGGCACTGATGGGGATTGAATTGCAGGACTGATTGGAAATTGCTGGCCTGGCATTAGAATGACATAAATTATGAGAGGAATGGAAGGATTTTGCAATGCTATATAGCATTGCAAAATCCTTCTTTTCCTCTCATCATTCATGTAATTTATCATACAGGATATACTATATGCTGCAACGCCCATCTTGGTACACCTTGCACTCAGCCGCAGTAAGCAGCAGCGGTCATCTTGTTACACCCAGCCCGAACTATATGGGCTGGGTGTAACAAGATGTCTGCTGCTGGCTTACTGCGGCCAAGCACAGGGTGCACCAAGATGGGCGTCGTGATGTTTAACCTTCGATGGAGTCACAGAACGTCACTTCTTTTACCGAATTGCGACAGCTCCGGTCACCAATTTTGATGGAATATGCGGCTGCGCCCTGCACCCCTGCCAGCTTAACCCTAGTTCCACTGTTGCCAGCCTGTTGACTCGCTCTCCACCCCCTCTGCCTGCTGACTTCCGGTTTCCACCTGCTAGTATCAGTGTCTGTTTCTCTAAGAACTTCTTTAGGACTCAAGGTATCAGATGCACTGGGGGAAAGGCATAACATCCTGAAATTCCAAGAATTTTGATGTGTTCATACCCAAAGCCCAGTCTTGCAGGTTTAGTGAATAAAAAACCTTTGCCTTGGCCTTTTTTCGGGATGCAAAAAGTGTGAACACGTCTGGATGTAGTTCCCACTCTTCTTGGGAGATCTCTTGGCAGCTAAGGACGTCCGCCACTTGGTTGCAATCCCCCTTAAGGTGGACCGCTATCAGTGACAGCAGGTTCTTTTCTGCCCACCCAGCATATCTGGTTTGAGATCTTGATTAAGGAGGTGCTCCCAGTGCAGGGATGTAACCTAAACGCTTTGTTCACATACGCTACCGCCGTAGTGTGGTCTGACAGGATTAAGGCATTGTGGCCTCTCAATTTCTCTTGAAAGTGCTCGATGGTTTTGGCAATCGCCAAAAGCTCCCTCCAATTTGAGGATGCCTGAGCTTCTTCCGGGGACCACTTCCCCTGAGCGGGTTGGCCTGCCAAATGGGCTCCCTATCCCCAATTGCTTTCTTCCATAGTCAACTTCCACGAGGTTGAAAAAGACTATGCCAGAACCAGATCTAGATTTGCATGGCTTCTCCACCACCAAAGTGCTTTTTTTACTGCCATTGGGAGTAGAAGTGTTCTGTCTAAATCCTCCTGTTCTTGCAGAAGAAAGACTTGTAGAGGACTTAGGTGAAACCTTGCCCATTAAAAACGGGCAGGATTGTCAAGGTCATCAGACCCAGAACTGATTGACACTGGAAGGTTGTTCTGTACAGAAACTCACTCTAAAATAGAAAAAATAACAAAGAAACAGACAGGTACACACCCTAAAGAGTGAACTGCATATTTATTGAACAATAATATATGTATCAAAAGGTAAAAATAGACATATAAAATACAAAAATCAACAATCCCCTATCTGATATAGGGGATAGAACCTGAAAATTCCACATGTATATCCAGTGATGGCATAAACAACTAACTAGCTGGAATAGGCCTCCCTAAAGGAGAGACAAAAGAAGTAGCATGCACACCCACCCTCCCCCAAATGAAACACCGCCAAATGCACCTGAGGCAATGACCGAGTCTCTATCTGAATAGAACACTCACAGTGTTCCTATCCAGGGCAGTGTATCCCTAAATAGGGTACTATATTACACTCTCCCTGGATGGAACCCGTACGCTGGAAGAAATATATACATGTAATGGGTAATAATAAATCCACTGTGGTAACAAACACTAGGAGAGGAAATTTTTTTTATCATTAAATAAGCCAGTCACAGCTCCAATGTATGGCAAAAATTGATAATGAAATATCCGTTGAGGCCACAGATGATTGCCTTCAGTGACAAATGTAAACTCAGTGAGTTATCCGCAAACTTGAAGATGGTATAAACATATAGCATATTATGCGCTATCGAAAAATACTCTTTCCATTTGAGGGTATATCCAGCGCCAAATATCAACTGAATAGCTGCAGTAAAGCCAGATGGTTTATTATGGTCAGATAGATCAATATCCCAAAGACTGTGGGTAATTATCATCTATAATAATCATATACATTTATTAGGCTCATAATTTGCTGGTAATGGAACTGCTAGATGTCATGTATCCATGTGTATCCACATAACTGGATGTGATCCTAGTAGATAAATAATTGTAGCAAAGTTCCAGGCAGTTATTCACACAATTAAGTGTGTAGTACTCACTGTTTTGTGGGCTAGGCGTCTCTCACACGACTAGTTGTCCTTGGATCGGTACATATATATCCATAATATACGAGTCAGACGACTTAAAAGCGAACAAGTGAGGGTGATGTGTTGGTAAGGCTGTGGATAAAGTCTTACTGAGTTGAATATGATGAACTCCAATCCAGGGTTGTTACAGAGTAGATCTGTGTGGAATCATCATTCTGATATCAATCAGCTAGATCTCATGTGATATCCTCCAGACGACGGTAATGGCAGCTACAAGAAAAATCTCCTTGAAGCCATAATGAGGGCGACTCGGTATAGGGTGCAAGAGGGGGTGCTGCTCCCAAGAGATTACATGTTTCGTTCCCTAAGACTAGGAACTTCTTCAGAACTGGGGAATAGTTCGCAAACACTGGCTTATTTATGGGGCCACCACCCACCCTTAATTGTTCAAATAAGATACAGCTGCTATTAACCATTTACTAATTAATCAACTGTGATAGACCCACCAGTGCTCTAAACTAATTTAAAATTTGTCATGCTGTGCCGCCCTGCACAGTACATAAAACTATCTATTATAAACTTACTTAAAGTGTGTATCTTGATCTAGAAGACCACTGCATTGTATCATCAATTCACAAGGGATCTTATCTATTACCGATCACTATTAGACTTAGTTGGTTATTAGTGCAGAGGTGGAAGATTAGTGCACCATATACCATCCAACCCTCATCCGCAGGATTCCAAAGCACTCGACACCAAAATGATAGTCAACTAGATAAATAGAAAACCCAGCGCGTGTGTGTTACAATGTTTAGATGTCTGTTAGATGTTCAAGAGCGCATAAGGACATTGGATGGTAGTGCTAATAAGCTGCCTGGATAGATAACTACATATATCCAAAGATACATCCCATCCTACCTATATTCATCAGCCAGATGATCATAGATCATAGATTGCATCAGTAGTTCGATACACTTTATAAATTAATATACAACAGCAGTATCTGCAGGGAATGCAAGGCTAACAGTCGTTACTTCTATTATAGGGATCCACTCACATACGATCTGATAAATGCCCAATCAGATCGTTCGCTGTCTAAAGATAGTATATTAACACTTAGTGTCGGATACTTCATTTGTATCAAGGCAATTACTCTGATATAGTGGGCAATTTACCGGATCGTATATACCCAATGGCTAGTATCCATTATATATCCTAGAGGTCCATTTACATGCGATCCGATATCTACTCAATCAGGTCATTAGCAATCAAAAAGTGACACATTAACAAATGGTGTCTAATAATAATTTATTCAAATTGGCATGCTTGCTCTGATATACTGGGCAGACACCGAACCATGTGTATCCAGGTATCCACAGAATACTTGATACTGTATACTTGATTGAAAGATGGTATATAAAATTCAAACGATAGTAGATAGCAATATTTTTATATGATTGGTGCATGCCTGAGTTAGACATATATAAAGATTCCTATAAAGAAGTAACAACACCTATGGGGTACAAACACTCCAAGTTATTGTGGTTAGTCCCACACATGCATGCACATGTCACACAGATACCATCATGGATTGTATCACATCCGATATGTTATTTTAGCAAGGGGTGGTTGTGAAATCAACTACTAGATACCTGGTAAGTCGAGGTCTATCGATACATGGTACAAGACATGAGGTTATATTTTTGATAGATAAAAATTCCTTTGGGGTGCGGAACAAACTTGGGTAATTAAAGATATGCCATCACTGGATATATATATATGGGGAATGTTCAGGTTCTATCCCCTATATCAGATAAGGGATTGTTGATTTTTGGATTTTATATGTCTATTTTTACCTTTTGCTACATATATTAGTGTTCAATAAATATGCAGTTCACTCTTTAGGGTGTGTACCGGTCTGTTTATTTGTTATTTTTTCTATTTTGTAGCTATATTTTTGATTGCACCCCCCGATATTATAATCGGTGAGTACTACAGTTGTAAAATAGGTGGGATTCCCATATTCTCTTTTTTGTGCTATAGATCTTTGGGTTTATTTAACCTATGGTTGAGTCCTACCCTTTATTAATACCAGGGATTACTTGGATTAAAATAGACATATGAATTCTTGTTTGTACAATATTTGTACTTAAATCTGGACTTATCCCGACTTTACATGATGTTTTCCAGTGATGGTATGCTGATGGCTAGGGATTCTGCTCAGTTGTAGTAGTTTTTGTGGTATTGCACACCCTTTCCCTCCCTTATTTTTGTATGGTGTGCCGCCCTGTACATATATATATCCAACGGTGTGTCCTTTTGGATGCGATACGGTCCGTTTGCTATGGCCTTCTGTATCGATAGTGTAACAGCACAAGAAATTAGGGCGGTGTTCAGTAGAGATGAACAGACTACGCCTAAACGCCAGAATGATTTTAGACAACTGTTTAGAAGGCATAGCAATCTGACTATAAAACATCTAAAAAGAAAATGGAACATTATTGCATTGGAGGCTTACATACAGGGGAAAATGATACCACAAGGGTTGAGAGAACGTATTATGCCCGCCGATCACTTGCATAATGAAAGATTTTTGGAAAAATGGACTGAAGAATCAGTCAAACATGGATTGCACATGATTGGCTTGATAGCGGAGGAGGAAAAAATACAGCTACAAGACTTGGAGCAACAATTAAAAGAAAGTGTTAAATCACTTGATGAATATCAGGATTTAGATGAATTTGGTAAATTCAATGAAAAGCTTAAAAAAGAAGTGGATGATTTTCAGAAGGAACAAAAATTAGGGAAACAAAAGAAATTCCAAAGGGATACTATGGACTTCGAAAGCGGGAATATCTTAGATTTAGAGAGAAAACATGGGAGAAGTAGATCACGTAACAGATTTCATAGACAAGATAATAGGAAAAACAGTAGGGAAGGGGGGAAAAAACGTCAGTTTTTTTAGAGAAGAATCCCCAAAAAGATACAACCAATACCGGAGGAAAAATAGTGGAAAAAGTAAAACGTAGGAGAAGGAGAAAGAGAAATAACACAGGAATTGAACCCATCCAAGACAGGGAACTCTACTTTGCAGGAGAACAGGATAGCTACAAGATACGGGAAGACTCAGAGATGAATGTCATTAATCTTACTGAACATAAATTAAGTCAGGACCATCTATCGGTTTTAAGTAAAGGCCTGGGCTTCTCACCATGTAATAGAGGTGATCCCTTTGAGATATACAAAGATATATGTCTTTTCCTGCGACGAGTACATTTTAAACGGATGTTTTTTGGAAAGAAAGAAGAACCAACTAGTGAAAATAGACCAGGAGTACTACTGGAAATTGAAGAATCCCAAATAGTTGACTATTTGGAAGGTAATACCTGGATAGATTCACATATCCTAGACCCACCCACAGCTTCAGGTCTAGCCAATAAATCACAAAAATTCCCCAGCTTCGCTAATAATAAATATCTTCAAATGTTTTTGGAAGCTATCACTGCTGAAATACGTTCCATCAAATGGGATAAAATAGAACCCAATGTAGACAATTTATCTCAGAGTGAAAGAAAAGCCCTTCAGGAATTAAGAGAATTGCCAAATTGCATTATTAAACCCAGTGACAAGGGTGGGAATGTGGTTCTGTGGCCAGAAAATGACTATTTGGAAGAAGTGTATAGACAGCTGAATGACACTTATTGTTATGAACGCTGGCCGCAGAAACCCTTTCCGGACCTTAAGGAAAACAAAATCACTTCTGGAAGCAGCACTCCGATTAAAAAGCCTTTATTCCAAAAGGTTCAGGAAACAAAAAACACACTGCATGACACGGCAAACTGATCACATCTAGCTGACGCGTTTCACACTATTATAGTGCTTACTCATAGCTATGAGTAAGCACTATAATAGTGTGAAACGCGTCAGCTAGATGTGACCAGTTTGCCGTGTCATGCAGTGTGTTTTTTGTTTCCTGAACCTTTTGGAATAAAGGCTTTTTAATCGGAGTGCTGCTTTCAGAAGTGATTTTGTTTTCCTTTTGATCATAATTGCATTTGCCTGCACCCTTGGCTGCTGGGAGGAGGCATTGTTAGGGATTTCCACACCTGAGCGGATCCCTTTTTCCCGCCTTTCCGGACCTTGTCAATGAAATAAACCACGTTTTGACAAGAGCAGCAGAAGTGGGCCTATTAACCCATAAAGAACTTTTATTTCTTAGGATTGCCAATTTCAATGTACCTACTTTTTATGTTACACCCAAAATCCATAAAAGCTTAAATAAGCCACCTGGCAGGCCAATTGTATTGGGGATGGGTGGACCTTTGGAGAGAATTGGACGGTACATAGATAAGAGAATTAAACATTTGAATATGGAATTACCCTCTTATGTACAAGACTCTGCGGACATCCTAAGAAAACTCAACAACTTGGTTGTACCTAATGACTGCCTATTGGCAGGTATTGACGTAGAGTCTCTACTCATCCATCCCCCATACAGTCGGAATACAGGCGGTGTCCCAATGGTTAGATATCAGACATCCTCTGGCAGGCCCACAAAATGAATTTTTGATTGAATTATTGGAGCTAGTCCTTAATAACAATTTTTTTGTATTTGATAATACATTTTTCTGTCAAAAACAGGGAGTAGCGATGGGAGCCTCCTGTGCTCCCTCATACGCTTATTTACATTTGGGCTGGTGGGAAAGACAAGAGGTCTATCACCATCCAGCCTTCATACAGCATGTAGCCCTCTGGGCAAGATTTATTGATGATGTACTGGTGGTGTGGAGAGGGACGTTACCTGAATTTGAACAATTCATTGGAGAACTGAATAAAAATAACAGAAACATCTTTATCACCTACAAGGTGGATAGGGAACAGACAGAAATTTTAGATCTAATCCATAAAGAAGGACCACAGATTGTGACAAAAACATTTAGAAAACCAACAGCAGGGAATACCCTGCTCCACGCCACCAGTCATCATCCATGGCCATTAATAAAAGGCATTCCTACAGGACAATTCCTCAGAATTCGTAGGAATTGTACATACACAAAAGATTTCTACAATGAAAGTAGGGAACTGGGTCAGCGATTTAGAAAGAGGATACGCAAATTCCATTATAAAACAAGCACAGAAAAAAGCATGGAAAAAACGACGTAAAAAAATCCTGGGCTTGGAGGTGGATGAAGAAAGAGTAGGAAAAACAAACACAGAAAGGATAGGTTTGGTAACTACCTATGGCACACATTGGGAATACCTAAAACAAACTATGGGTAGACATTGGCATTTACTTATGCTTGATAACAGGTTAGAACAGATATTGGGCCATCATCCCAACATGATAGCAAGACGCGCACCTACGATAGGGGATGCACTAGTACACAGTGAGTACATTCGTGCAAGCCCTAAAAACCTAAACCACTTTATCTTTAACCAAACAAATTGAGGGAATGCATCCCTGTGGACACTGTTCAGTATGTAAATATGTAATAAAAACAAATTCATTCAAAGATTCCATGGGAAAATATTCATTTAGGATCAAACCTTTTGTCAATTGCTCTACTACCTATGTGGTTTACCAGATTGTCTGCCCATGTGGGAAAATATATGTGGGTAAAACCATTAGAGAATTTAGGAAAAGGATAGGTGAGCATATATCCAGCATAGCCATGAGAGACGACATCTCCTGTGGCTATGCACTTCTTGGATCACCATGGAGCACAAGCGAAGGGTATGCAATGTATGATAATTTATAAATTGGAATGGTCAAACAAGAGGAGACTGGGATAAAGTCCTATTACAAAAGGAAGCCAAGTGGATATTCCTATTGGATTCTATGACCCCGAAGGGGTTAAACAACGATATGTCCTTACAATGCTTCCTATGATTTAATGGTGATGTCCCCCACCCACCCCCCTAGGCTTGGATGCATTATCTTTAATTACCCAAGTTTGTTCCCCACCCCAAAGGAATTTTTATCTATCAAAAATATAACCTCATGTCTTGTACCATGTATCTATAGACCTCGACTTACCAGGTATCTAGTAGTTGATTTCACAACCACCCCTTGCTAAAATAACGTATCGGATGTGATACAATCCATGATGGTATCTGTGTGACATGTGCATGCATGTGTGGGACTAACCACAATAACTTGGAGTGTTTGTACCCCATAGGTGTTGTTACTTCTTTATAGGAATCTTCATATATGTCCAACACAGGCATGCACCAATCATATAAAAATATTGCTATCTACTATCGTTCGAATTTTATTTACTATCTTTCAATCAAGTATACAGTATCAAGTATTCTGTCGGTACCTGGATACACATGGTCCGGTGTCTGCCCAGTATATCAGAGCAAGCATGCCAATTTGAATGAATTATTATTAGACACATTTATTAATGTGTCACTTTTTGATTGCTAATGACCTGATTGAGTAGATATCGGATCGCATGTAAATGGACCTCTAGGATATTTAATGGATACTAGCCATTGGGTATATACGATCCGGTAAATTTCCCACTATATCAGAGTAATTGCCTTGATACAAATGAAGTATCAGACACTAAGTGTTAATATACTATCTTTAGACAGCGAACAATCTGATTGGGCATTTATCAGATCTTATGTGAGTGGATCCCTATAATAGAAGAAATGACTGTTAGCCTTGCATTCCCTGCAGATACTGCTGTTGTATATTAATTTATAAAGTGTATCGAACTACTGATGCAATCTATGATCTATGATCATCTGGCTGATGAATATAGGTAGGATGGGATGTATCTTTGGATATATGTAGTTATCTATCCAGGCAGCTTATTAGCACTACCATCCAATGTCCTTATGCGCTCTTGAACATCTAACAGACATCTAAACATTGTAACACACACGCGCTGGGTTTTCTATTTATCTAGTTGACTATCATTTTGGTGTCGAATATATAACTTTGGAATCCTGTGGATAAGGGTTGGATGGTATATGGTGCACTAATCTTCCACCTCTGCACTAATAACCAACTAAGTCTAACAGTGATCGGTAATAGATAAGATCCCTTGTGAATTGATGATACAATGCAGTGGTCTTCTAGATCAAGATACACACTTTAAGTAAGTTTATAATAGATAATTTTATGTACTGTGCAGGGCGGCACAGCATGACAAATTTTAAATTAGTTTAGAGCACTGGTGGGTCTATCACAGTTGATTAATTAGTAAATGGTTAATAGCAGCTGTATCTTATTTGAACAATTAAGGGTGGGTGGTGGCCCCATAAATAAGCCAGTGTTTGCGAACTATTCCCCAGTTCTGAAGAAGTTCCTAGTCTTAGGGAACGAAACATGTAATCTCTTGGGAGCAGCACCCCCTCTTGCACCCTATACCGAGTCGCCCTCATTATGGCTTCAAGGAGATTTTTCTTGTAGCTGCTATTACCGTCGTCTGGAGGATATCACATGAGATCTAGCTGATTGATATCAGAATGATGATTCCACACAGATCCACTCTGTAACAACCCTGGATTGGAGTTCATATTCAACTCAGTAAGACTTTATCCGCAGCCTTACCAACACATCACCCTCACTTGTTTGCTTATAAGTCGTCTGACTCATATATTATGGATATATATGTACCGATCCAAGGACAACTAGTCGTGTGAGAGACGCCTAGCCCACAAAACAGTGAGTACTACACACTTAATTGTGTGAATAACTGCCTGGATCTTTGCTACAATTATTTATCTACTAGGATCACATCCAGTTATGTGGATACACGATACATGACATCTAGCAGTTCCATTACCAGCAAATTATGAGCCTAAAAAATGCATATGATTATTATAGATGATAATTACCCACAGTCTTTGGGATATCGATCTATCTGGCCATAATAAACCACCTGGCTTTACTGCAGCTATTCAGTTGATATTTGGCGCTGGATATACCCTTGAATGGAAAGACTATTTTTTGATAGCGCATGATATGCTATATGTTTATACCATCTTCAAGTTTGCAGATAACTCACTGAGTTTACATTTATCACTGAAGGCAATCATCTGTGGCTTCAACGGATATTTCATTATCAATTTTTGCCATACATTGGAGCTGTGACTGGCTTATTTAATGATAAAAAAAAATGTCCTCTCCTAGTGTTTTGTTACCACAGTGGATTTATTATTACCCATTACATGTATATATTTCTTCCAGTGTACGGGTTCCATCCAGGGAGAGTGTAATATAGTACCATATTTAGGGATACACTGCCCTGGATAGGAACACTGTGAGTGTTCTATTTAAATAGAGACTCGGTCATTGCCTCAGGTGCATTTGGGGGTGTTTCATTTGGGGGAGGGTGGGTGTGCATGCTACTTCTTTTGTCTCTCCTTTAAGGAGACCTATTCCAGCTAGTTAGTTGTTTATGCCATCACTGGATATATATGGGGAATGTTCAGGTTCTATCCCCTATATCAGATAGGGGATTGTTGATTTTTGGATCTTATATGTCTATTTTTACCGTTTGATACATATATTAGTGTTCAATAAATATGCAGTTCACTCTTTAGGGTGTGTACCTGTGTTTCTTTGTTATTTTTTTCTATTTTGTAGCTATATTTTTGATTACACCCCCCGATATTATATCAGTGAGTACTGCAGTTGTAAAATATGTGGGATTCCCATATTCTCTTTTTTGTGCAGAAACTCACTCTCCTGGTTAAATTCTGAATTTTTTATTCCGGCGGAAACATCTTCTGCTCTGCAACGGAGCCGATATCCCAAAAACTGGATATTCTGGGTAGGACGAAGGTTTGATTTGTCGATGTTGAGGACCCACACCAGTGACTTCAGCCACTGTTGGGCCTCTACAAGGTCCTTTGCAAGCTGCACTTCTGTTGGTCCTGCAAAAGAGAAGGCCATCCACATAAGGGACTATTGTCATGGTCTTCAACCTTAGAGGGGCCATGGCTTCCGCCAGTACATTGCTGAATATCCTTGGTGAAGAGGATAGGCCGAAGGGGAAAGCCCTGCTTTGGAAGTGGTTTTCCTTCCCTTCTACCTCAACTGCCAACCTTAGGTATCTCTGGGAGCTTTCTTGTATGTGGATGTGAAGGTAGGCGCCCTTAAGGTCCATACAGAATTTTTTGTACCAAATCGCTTGATTCAGGGGTTTTAAATTCGAAATCAGTCAAAAATTCCCTGATGGTTCCTTGATGACAAATACGTGCGAAAAGGAAACCTTGCCCTTTTTAGCTCACAGCTTTAAAAAGAACTGGCAAGGTACAATCAATTTTTTGAACGACTTAAAAGGTGAATGCTTAGCATACCGCTTTCTGGGAATGGGCTTTGGCTCTTTAAGTGGCTTGGCCTGCCAAAAGACACGAACACTGGAGCCCACGGCAGTGAAAAAAACCCCCCATACATAGCCATGAAAGAGTGCACACCCTGTGACACCCGATAACAATCCTCCTGCTGTGCCCCAGCCTGCTAGAGACCATCACCACCTAGCATGCTGTTTCCACTACTGGAAATCAAAAGGACACATCCGGGTGCCTACCTGTGTCCCGCTGGTGCCTGTATCCCCTGAAGCTTGGGCAAAAGGCAGATCATCCTCCTCCTGCATTCTTGGGTTTTCTGTGGTGCCTCACGCTGCCCCCTGCAGCTGCGTCAACATGCAATGCACCAGACGGCCACTACTCCTCCCTGTGCCATTAAGGGGTTGTAGACCACTTCCTCCGTCGCACGACGACGATGTCACCGTGCCCCAGAAATGACGCGCCTGCATTTTTCGGGTCAAGCAGCCTCAGCCGAGAGGTACAAGCCACAACCCCAACCAGAGTCACCAAGGGTCCCACTGCCTTTCGTCCATGCCTGGCCTCAGAGGGAGGTGGAATCCAGGTTGCCTCCAGCAAGTTCCAAAGGAGGGTTGTCCGCAGCTGCACACCAACCTCCTCCACCAACTATCCGGTAAGGGCACACTCACCTCCACAGCCCAGAAGCTCCTATACTCCTCTCCCTGCTGCTGTACCCTAGGAGACACCAGCCCCAGGTGCAGCCCTTGGGAGATGGAGCCTCCGGCTGGAGGAAACACAAAGACTGACCAGGGACCTCATTAAAAGAAAAATGGGCAATGTGTTTCCGGTATGGAAGGAGGAGCTCCTGTGTGCAGCGTTTCCACCTTCTGACTTCTGATATACATAATTACTTTATACTTTCCTTTTTGTATAATGGCTGAGCTCCTGTGTGTGGCGTTTCCACCTTCTGTCTTCTGATATACATAATTACTTTATACTTTCACTTCTAATAATGGCTTAGTGTTTTATGCTACAAGGTTGATGTACTAAAGGCTAATAGGCCATTTCGTTTTGCAAGAGAAGTTACATTTTGCAAAGGAATTTTCCCCAAAGCTTATTAAATGTGGTAAAATTTCAATTTGCAAAGAATACCCAATCACATGCAAGGAAAATAAAAATCATAAAAACTAAAACATAAAATAATTTTTGTTTGTACATGATTGGAAGACAGAAGTCAGCAGAGCTTCATCTCATTCATTACGCTCTCTGAAAAATTCCCTTGCAAAGTGCAACTTCCCTTGTAAAGTGAACAGCCTATTTGGGGTAAATCAACCCACATATCTCTTAAGTCTAGGGTCTTTCATTTTATTTTGGAAAATTATCTGTGTGGAATTTGTGTATAATAGATTTAGTTTTGTAGACTTTTCATTATGCTCATTATCTTCCTCCCACTGGTATGGAGATTAGATAGCAGATCATATATTGCTGTACCTTTATTTAAAACCTGACCAACCAGCAACAGCAAGGCCTTCAAACACCACAACAGGCAGATATTTAATTTAATTTTCTTTAGTAAATACTGCAGTCATTTAAACGTGTTATGATGAAGTTGTGGACAAGATTTTCTAGAAATTAGCTTATAGGCAGAGATGGCTGATCTAGTCCCAGAGCCATCACATGCACTGTACCCTGTAATGTAGAAAATCTGTCCACTCAGAATTGAAAATTTATGGGTGTAAAGCCCCTGCTTTTTATGATTCCTGTCTTGAGTCACAATTTCCCTGGTTAATGGCAGCAGATGCACGGCTTAAGCATACAAAGGGTGATGAGGGGGAAGTGGGAGGTGGGATATGGGAATGTGCAAAATCTCTTGCATTGCGAGTGCCAGGTTGGAAAAAAGAGAGAGCGTCAAGTGGAAAAAATGAAGCTGCTCTGCCAAGCTATGAGCCAAAGCCTGACAACCCAATTTTTCTGTGCTTTAGTTTTTTGAACATGTTTTCTTCATAAGCAGTGCAGATATGATGTTTATCTGTATTTTTAAAGAAACCAGTACTTTAACAAAAGTCAAGTATGCATAAACATTTGTTACACGAGAGCACTGGTTGCAAAATTCATGTTTAAAGCAAACTTGTGCTTTGCCCATGCTGGTGTGGGAAGTTGGGAACAGCACCAGTGTCACTAGCAAGTTCCAAAATAAATGTGTTATCTCATCTGTGAAATAAATAAACAAAGGACAAAGATTTCAGTATCCATTAGTGAAGAGCTGGACCTGTGGTGCCCAAAGCAGTGCCCCTCAGCAACTGCTGTAGCCCCTGTCTATAGATAGCTCAACACATATGTAAAAAACATAAAAATAAAAAAAAAGCCTTTTGTAAATCATAAGTTCATCTGTGACATTTTCTTTAATAGAAGACAATAAAAAGAGAGACTTTTTAGACTGTTACAGTACATTACTATTTCATACAGTTCTAGAAGAAGCTTGAATAAAATCAATCCTGTATAAAAGAAAATCTTCAGGAAGACAGTTAGCAAAGGGTCACATAAGATCAAAGAAGACAAAGCTGAAACAATAAATAGCAGTGAGTAGGTGGCAATCACATTATGAAACATCCAAGTATGCATGCTGTATATGAAACAGAACACCATCCTTCCTCTTAGGAAGAAAAATAAGACTGATAGAAATGTGGTCACAGTATACATAACTCCAGCACAGAGGCTATGGGAATGGACTTCTGTGTCCTATCCTACATGCAGGTTTAGGAAAACAAGAAAATAACGTCCCATGCAACCACTAATAATCGTCATCCGCTTACATTTCACAAACACAGCAGTATGACACAGAAACAGAAGCCCAGACTATTCAACAGTTCAGGGGGTCAAATAATGGTTCATCATATTGATAAATTTACAGAATGACCTGTATTGACCTTAAACAAGCACTTACACAACTAAGGGCTCATTCTCACCCGTGATTAGGGCAGGACACAAATTGCATCCAGGGCTGATCATCTGTCTATAAACGGATGCAACAGTTCCATGTGGGGATACATGCGAATAGCTCCCGTCAGCCTGTCATTACAACTGTATGCAGGAATCCACTGTCCAGCCCAAATCACAGGTGTAAATGAGATCCCGTTTCCTTTGTACTTTAATTCCTGGCAATTTTTACTTACAGAATACATTGGTGTAAAATATTGCATACTTAGCATATTCAAAGGAAGCTTTATAGAACATATTAGATTCTAGGCAACAGGGTGTTATGTCTGATGCTAAAAGCACGTTAGAATGGTTTGTTGCTTTAAGAGTTCATTGTTTTTTTGTTTTTTTTAATCATACTTTAGGTGGATACAGCATCGGTCCGATTCTGCATCTGTCCCCTGCCAGATCTAAGACCGAGCAATCCAACACAGCTGATTGCTCGGTTCTCAGCATTCTGTGAGCAGGGAGCCGGTGACTGTCAGTCACCGGCTCCCTGCTCTGCTCCCCCATGCAGTGCTGGGCTGTGGAGGGGAAGGAACGGCTGGCTCAGGCTCTCAGAGAGGCAGAGCCAGCTGCAGGTCCAGGGTTGCGGGCGGATCCCAACTTTATTGTTGCGATCCTGCCCCGGTTTGGTGACTGAAGCCTACTGTCTGCTAAAAACGGGTCACAGAATGATCTGCACTTCTGTGATCCACAGGAGAAGTACAGCCAAACAAACTTTGGCTGTACTTCTCCTTTAACCACATGTGGACCGCCCAAAGCACATATACTGCGGCAGGGCAGCCACTCTGTGCCAGATCACGTACCTAGTGTCTGGGGCACGCTCCTGCTGTGATTCGACACAGTGGGAGCCAATCAGTGGGTCCAGCGGACGCAATGTCCGCCGGGACACGCCGATCGTTTGGGAGGCAGCAGAATGACGATCTGCCTATGTAAACAAGGCAGACTGCTGTTCTCTGAGAGGGGAATGTACTGATTCAGTGTTTCTGCTAAGCAGGAACACTGATCTTAACCTTCCCCTGGTCAAAGCACCCCCTCCACAGTTAGCAAGCACTTCCTAGGAACACATTTAAAGGAGAAGTATGGGAATCCATTTTTTTCACCCCCATTTTACTTACCTAGGTGGATGCAGCATCAGTCCGATATTGCATCTGTCCCCCGGCGTCTCTGCACTGAGAACCGAGCCATCGAACATTGCCGATGGCTTTGTTCTCTCGGCTCCCCGGACAGAGAGCTGCTGCCTGTCAGCAGCTCTCATGCTCTGCTCCTCCGCGCTCATTGGAGCGCTGTGCTGGCGGATCCAGACTTCCTAAATCGTGATGATGCGGTGCCTGGACTGATTCCCGTGACGTCAGCGGAGAGTGAAAGTGAGTGACGGGAGTGCAAAACAAATTGCACTCCTGTGACCCATAGCTCAGGCTGGACTTCTCTATTAACCCTTTGATTGCCCCTGATGTTAACTCCTTCCCTGTCAGTGTCATTAGTACAGTGACAGTGCAAATTTTTTAGCACTGATCACTGTATTAGTGTTATTGGTCCCCAAAATGTGTCAAAAGTGTCAGTTAGGTGTCCGACTTGTCCGCCGCAATATCGCACCATTACTAGTGAAAAAAATGAAGAAGAAAAAAATAGGATTTTTGTACTCAACGTAAAATCTGTTTCTCTGACGTCCATGGACTGAGACAGCCTCTTCATACTTGACAAGTGGGTTTATGTCCCTGCTCATAGGAGAAGACTATGCAGAATGTTAGATGTTACAACATACATTCTAAAACCAGAGCTGAACAGCCCCGCCCAGGGGGCGGTCCCTTCGGACATAACCCTCCTACCTGCAGCCAGCAGCTCTCAGTTCGTAACAAAGCAGTACAAACCTTAAAAAGAAGGGTGGGTGCTGTGTCAGTCCATGGACATCAGAGAACGGATTTTACGGTGAGTACAAAAATTCTATTTTCTCTTACCGTCCATGGACTGACACAGCCTCTTCATACTTGACAAGTGGGACGTCCCAAAGCAGTGTCAAAAAAGAGGGGTGGAAGCAGTTTTAACGGAAAAAAAAAAAAAAACTTCACTCCAAACAAGCAGAGCTCCTCAACGGAGGAGTTGCAACTTCAAACATCGGCCTGCAACACCTTGCGGCCGAAGGAAGCATCAGAAGATGCAGCCACATCAACCTTGTAAAACTTTGAAAAGGTATGTGCGGACGACCAGGTCGCCACCTTGCACACTTGTGCAACCGACGCTTGATGTCGGAAAGCCCAGGAAGCACCAATTGCCCTAGTGGAATGCGCCGTAACCGGAAAGGGAGGCGCCCGCCCCTTAAGGGCATAGGCCTGTATGACGGTCTGCCTGATGCACCTAGAAATGGTGGCAGGAGACACCGCATGACCCTGTTGTGGACCAGACACAGACAGCGAGTCAGACTTCCGAATGGGAGCAGTCACGGACAGGTACACCCGGAAGGCACGTACCACGTCTAGCGTGTGAAGCGCAAACTCTCTGGGATACGATGGATGAGGACACAAGGATGGAAGAACAATGTCCTCATTAAGGTGAAAGGCCGAAACCACCTTCGGGAGAAAAGAAGGCCGAGGACGCAACACCGCCTTATCCTTATGGATGACCAAGTAAGGCAGCTTGCAAGACATTGCCGCCAACTCAGACACCCGTCTGACAGAAGTAATGGCTACCAGGAAAGCCACCTTCTGAGACAAGGTTAAGAGAGGGATATCTCTGATGTTTTCAAAAGGAGGTTCTTGAAGAACCGAAAGCACCAAATTCAGATCCCAAGGAGGGAGAGGAGGTTTAACAGGGGGGAGTACATGGCGAACCCCCTGCACAAAGTGCTAATCAAGGAATGGCCCGCTAGCGGTCGTTGAAAGAAGACAGCCAAGGCCGAAATCTGACCCTTGCCAGAGAAAGGTGACAGAGAGCAACAAACAACAAGGGGGAGACAGGGAAAATCCCCCATACAGAGGAACACACAGCATGTACTCACCTGCAGGAGAGGCAGGAATTACTACTTACCCGTACTAGAAAGACCAACTGGTGTGTTCCTGACAGACCTATCACAGTTCGGTACTGAGTAGCTGTCGGCCCGGTCCACCGCAAAAGATACAGCAGGACTGTTCAATCTTATGCGGACCGCGGGGCATAAAAAAAAACACCGGCCACCGCTGGAGTCATGGGGCATGTCGTGAACTGAGTCTCACGCCGAAGCGAGGATCAGCACGCTCGATGGTCGGACAGGGAAGACTACGAGGATATCCAATGTACCCAACCTGTTGCCCAGCCGACAGTTGATAGAAGATCTCAAAAATAAAATAAAATTCCTAAAGGAATAAAAAATATCTTCAGGAGACTGGCTCCTAAGAGAGCCACGTCCTCTCCTCTGCTAGGCAGAAAAAAACTGAGGGCTGCTGGCTGCAGGTAGGAGGGTTATGTCTGGAGGGACCGCCCCCTGGGCGGGACTGTTCAGCTCTGGTTTTAGAATGTATGTTGTAACATATAACATTCTGCCTAGTCTTCTCCTATGAGGAGGGACATAAACCCACTTGTCAAGTATGAAGAGGCTGAGAATATCCCATAGTTTGTAGATGCTATAACTTTTGTTATAACTTTTGCGTAAATCAATATACACTTATGTATTTTTGGTAAGAAAAAAAAAACAATATCGGCCTAAATTGATGAAAAAAAAAAAATATATATATTTATTGGATATGCTTTATAGCAGAAAGTAAAAACTATTTTTTTTTTCAAAATTGTCTGCCTTTTTTTTTTGTTTATAGCGCAAAAAATAAAAAACAGCAGAGGTGGTCAAATACCCCGAAAAGAAAGCTCTCCTTGTGGGGAAAAAAAAAAAAAGGACAAACATTTTATACAACGTCAGTAACGCCGTGCCGTATCGCAAAACATTGCCTGGTCATGAAGCCTAACAGAATAACATTAAAGTGGAGTTTCCACCAAAAATACAAAATAGCATTATTGTGCATATAATAGGCTAAAAAAAAAACATTAGAATTTTTTTTTTTTCACTCACCTGGAAGTACCTGTTGCTATGCGGTCCCACGAAATCTGCCTTCTGAATTATCTCGGATTCTGACATCTCCCTCAGCTCCCTACTGCTCCTGGGAAATGTGTGTCATCATTTCCCAGGATGCAATGCACTTCCCCTATGGCTAGAATCAGTCGCCAATACAATCCAGGAAGTAAATGCTTGTGGGCTTCACATGCCCACAAGCAAAATGAAAACTTCAGCAAAGACTTTTTTTAAAGTCTCTTTCTGCATTAACTTGGCAGATCGGCGGCGGGTTTTAAAATAGTAAGTCATCTTATATGTACCACTGTATTGAATGCTGAAATAACATGCTTTTAAAAAATGAAAAATGTGATTGGAACCCCACTTTAAGTAGTTAAATTTTTTTTTTTTTGTAATTCTTTTATTTTCAAAAAGTTGCAGTTTACAAATCAGAAAAAAAGAAAAAAATAGTAAAAGGGCATATTCAAACAATGATGAGGTCTCGTAAAAACGTCCAAATGCCGACAGGCCTAGTATAATATGGCATGGATGGGCATATCAAACAGTACGGCTTCGAAAATAGCCATAAGTAGTTTCATTTTAAATATAATGATTAGCCCAGCAAAATTACACATACAAAAAAATGCCACATTTGCTGCAATACTCACCTTCAATCCAGAGCTGTCTGTCGCATTAAATCTTTACTGACACTAGACAGAGCCAGTCTTCTGGGTTGAATGATAGGCTTTAATGATATTATAACGCTTATATGAGATTTTAGTGATTGGGTTTAGACGTGTTTTAACAGGGCTGGGAAGAAAGAAGAACCAAGGAGTAATAGCAGTTAAGTGAACAACTCAATCAACATGATTCAAGATTTGTCGTGTCCTAAGAAAAGATGATGGATCTCTAGCCAAATATTCAAACAGTACCTCCATTAAAATTATTTGTATTTAAAATGCAGCATAAAAGTACTGTATATGCACAAAATTTGTATTATTTGGTTCTGTGCGACTGTACAGTACAAGTCCAATTTGGTTTGATCCAGAAAAAGGAAATCTCGGCTCCTTGGTGGGAGTTAAACTATAGACTATGCCAATATAAGCCTTCTTATGTGCTACTACTAATTACACATACGATAATATCATCACAAAGTTATTACACCTGTATGGAGTTCTAATGTTCTCCCTGTGCAGGTTTCCTCCCACAACCCAAAAGACATGCTGGTAGGTTAATTGGCTCCTGTCTTAATTTGCCCTAGTGTATGAATGTGAGTTAGGAACCTTAGATTGTAAGCTCCTTGAGGACAGGAACTGATGCAAATGTACAATATACTGTATATGTAAAGTGCTGTATAAATTGTTGGCGTTACATAAATACCTGTAACAAACAAATAAATTACATACATTGGCATACATACAAATGTTCTCAATTATGTTTTATATTTTACCATCAGAACAAATGCGCATACAGGCAATGTTTAAGCATTTGACTGAGGCTTCATTTTCATGGGCATACACCTATTTTCTGCACGGAACTCAAGTTCCTGCTGGCAAAGCTAGCAGAAGATCCAGTGTGACATAAAATAATAGGATTTTTATAACAGCTTACCTGTAAAATCCTTTTCTTGGAGTACATCACGGGACACAGAGCGACAGTCATTACTAATGGGTTATATAGTTACCGTCAGGTGCTGGCACTGGCAACTTCCAAAACCGGAAGTACCCTCCCCTATATAAGCCCCTCCCATCCGGGAGCACCTCAGTTTTGTAGCAAAGCAATAAGTGTCCCCAAAGAGGGGCGGGAGCTCTGTGTCCCGTGATGTACTCCAAGAAAAGGATTTTACAGGTAAGCTGTTATAAAAATCCTATTTTCTTTCTCGTACATCACGGGACACAGAGCGACATAGTCATTACTAATGGGATGTCCTAAAGCAATGCCAAATGAGGGGGGGGGGATAAACCATATATAAGCTGAGCGCTATCAGACATGAGGATCTTTTGCGGCCTGCAACACACTGCGCCCAAAGGCGACATCCTCCTGACTTCTAACGTCCACCTGGTAGGACCTAGTAAACGTGTGTACCGAAGACCATGTTGCGGCCTTACAGATTTGAGCCAGGGAGGCCTGGTGATGCACTGCCCATGAAGTTCCAACTGCTCTCGTGGAGTGCGCCCTAACTTTGAACGGAGGCGGTCTACTTCTCAAGCTATAGGCTTGTATTATGACCTGTCGAATCCACTTGGCTAAAGTAGATTTTGACGCTGCCTGACCCTTTCTGGGGCCTTCCGGCAGAATAAACAAAGTATCCGTTCTGCGAATCTGAGCAGTGGCTTTTAGATAAGCTTTAACTGCTCTTACTACATCCAAAGAATGCAATAACTTTTCCTCTACCGAAGTAGGTTTGGGGAAAAAAGAAGGAAGAACCACATCTTGGTTCAAATGAAACCTCGATACCACCTTAGGAAGAAAGGCTGGATGAGGACGTAACACTACTCTGTCCTTATGGATAACCAGATATGGCTCCTTACAGGACATAGCTGCTAATTCCGATACTCTTTTTAGCCGAACAAATGGCTACTAGAAAAATCAATTTCCTGGTAAGAAGCACCAAGGAAATATGCTGTAATGGTTCAAATGGTTGTTTCTGTAGAACCGACAGAACCAAGTTTAGATCCCATGGACATATGGGAATATTAACCGGAGGCCTAATACGCATCACTCCTTGTATAAAGGCTTTGACTAGTGAATGCGAAGCCAAGGGCCTTTGAAAAAATATTGACAAGGCCGAAATCTGACCCTTGATAGTACTCAAGGCAAGCTTCCTATCTACAGCCCACTGTAGGAAGTCCAGAATCCTACCTATTACGTACTTATGTGGATGCCATTTCTTGGCCTCACACCACGCGATGTACGCCTTCCAGATTCTATAGTAGATCTGCCTGGATACCGGCTTCCTGGCATTGATCATGGTAGATACCACAGCATTAGAGAGCCCTCTCTTTTTTAGAATGTGGGCTTCAATAGCCAGGCCGTCAAACCTAGGGCTGGTAAGGAAGGGTGGTATATCGGTCCTTGCGAAAGCCGGACGACGTGGGAGAGTCCAAGGACTCCCCACTGAAATTTTACAATCTCCGCGTACCACGCTCTTCGGGGCCACGCTGGAGCCACCGGAATCACTGGTTTCTTTTCTACCCTGATTCTGCGGAGTAATCGAGGTAACCATTGTGGCGGTGTGAATGCATATATCAGCTTGAACTGATCCCCAGGGAACACTAGGGCATCCGAGCCGCAAGCTAGGGGATCCCTTGTCCGAGAGACAAACCTATCCCCCTTTGCGTTGAATCTGGATGCTAGAAGATCTACATCCGATGTTCCCCACCGCTGACATATTGTCCAGAAAACCTCGGGGTGAAGGGACCCTTCCTCTGGGCCTAATTGCTGGCGACTTAGAAAGTCCGCCTTCCAATTCTCCACTCCTGGAATAAATACCGCAGATATGGCTGGGACATATTTTTCTGCCCATCTCAGGATGTAATTTACTTCCCTTTGGGCTGCACGACTCCTGGTGCCCCCCCGATTGATATATGCCACTGCTGTGGCATTGTCTGATTGAATTCTGACAGGGGACCCTTGGAGTTTGGATGTCCATGCTACTAGGGCATACCGGGCTGCTCGTATCTCTAAGAGATTGATGGGCAGGGCCTTTTCTGCATCCGACCATCTGCCCTGGAGAGACTATTGCTCCAGTACTGCTCCCCAGCCTATAAGGCTGGCATCTGTAGTGACCACCTTCCAAGAAATCGGACTGAAGGATTTCCTTTTTTCCAGATTCTGTGGAACCAACCACCAACGGAGGCTCTTGCGAACGGAAGGGGACAAGGACATTGTAAGTCTAGGGCCTGAACTTTTTTGTTCCAGGCTGACAGTATGGCCCCTTGCAAATTCCTTGAATGGAATTGACCGTAGGGTACTGCTTCGAATGATGCCACCATTTTTCCCAGCAGCCTCATATACAGGCGTATGGACAGCTGTCTTTTTTGTACCCACTAAGTGGATCAAATCTTTCAAAGACAACACCTTTCCTCGAGGCAAGAATATTTTTCTCTGGCCTGAATCCAACCTTAGCCCCAAGTATTCCAGACTTTTGACTGTTTTTTAGGGCTGACTTGTCTCGGTTGATAATCCAACCGTGAGATTCCAGATACTTGATCGTCTTGTGAACGACCACGTCTAGTTTTTTCACTGAGTGGTCTATCAGCAACAAGTCATCCAGATATGCCATTATCATTACACCTTGTGTTCTTAGATTGGCCAATAAAGGGCCAGAATTTTTGTAAACACTCGTGGTGCTGTGGCCAAACCGAAGGGTAAGGCTCTGAACTGAAAATGGCGCCCTTCTACTGCAAAGCGTAGAAATTTTTGGTGGACTGGAAAGATGGGAATGTGCAAATAAGCATCTTTGATGTCGATCGTGGCTAACCAATCCTCCCCTTGTAGGGCAGTGGCCACCGATCGGATCGACTCCATCGGAAAGTCCTGATATACAGGAATTTGTATAGCCCTTTTAGAATTAATATGGGCCTCCCGTCCGCGTTTGCTTCGGGACTGTAAAGAGGTTTGAGTAAAACCCGAACCCTCATTCTTCCAGGGGAACCTCCATAATTACTCCTTGGAGCAATAGTTGTTCTAGTGCCAACAGGAGGGACTCTCTCTTCCGGGGATCCCTTGGCACGTTTGACCTCAAAAATGGGAAGGAGGAGAGTCTTTTAACTCCAAACTGTATCCCAAACCTACTGCGGAGAGCACCTATCTGTCTTGATCGTGTCCCGCCAGGTCTCTTGCGAACAACTGGAGTCCTCCCCCCACCCGACTGAGTGGGGGCTTCAATGAATTTAACTTTGGGGGAGGTTTTGTACCTCCCCTGACCCAGGGTTTCTCATTACCCTGCTACTGTCCCTGTTTTTTACCCCCGGGATTTGACCGAGGAGGCCGTCGGAACTGTTACACAGCCGATGCCCCAGGGACTGGAGAAGCAGGCCTCTTAAAGAGGGACCTCTAACTCTGCTTTTAACCGGCAAGAGCGTATTTTTACCGCTGGAAATTTTCTGGATATATTTGTCCAGGTTTTCCCTGAATAAGCGTTCACCATGAAATGGGACGCTAACCAGCCATTCTTTACAGGGAGCTTCAGCAGACCAGTTTTTGAGCCATAGGAGCCTACGCATATGTACTATAGACAGCGTAAGGTGGGAGGCCTGATGGACTGAATCCTCTATGGCGTCAACCGCAAAGCCTAAGGCAAAGCCTGCTGATCTGTCAAGTCCCTCAAGACCTGTTTCAACTGATCCTTCACTGCTTAGCAGACCCCAATAGCTGCTACTGCTGGTTGTATCACCAAGCAGATTTTCATAAGGACTCCAATCTTTTATCTATTGGGTTCTTGAACATTTTGTGATTTATACATACAAGAGATGGCTGCGTCCACTGTAGGGACCTTCCATTTTTTTTTTTTTTTTTTGATGAACTTATCCTCCATGGGATAGACCACCGGAAATCTCTTGGGGGAATAAATATTTTCTCAGGACGTTCCCAATCCTGGTAAATGAGCCCTTTCAGTAAAGGGTGAAGTGGAAAAGAACAGTCTGGGGGCTTCTAGCGACCCCAACGAGGATACAGTAGTGGTTGATGGTTCCGCAAGGTGCATTTTTAAATGCTGATCGGACCATGTTAGTCAGAGACTGAACCCATAATCTTTCAGCTTAAGATGCTGAGAAAAGGTTCCCCCACTGTTGATTCCTCTATAACAGAATCAACCTCATCCTGATCCCCTTCAGGCAGGTCGATCCCTGTATGGGACTGTTGCTCTGCTAACAGGCACTCTGAAGGAGGAGACGGAGATCGGACGTGCTTTCCCTGACAGGGAGGCAGCGATAAATGTTGACAATCTCTCTCTAATCCTCCCAGAGCTGAGGAAAAAAACCTCCTCTGTTACATACACAGGAGCAGGTGACTGAGGACAGCCACAGTACCAAGTACCCCTGCGGGGTCTCTACGGTCACTTACCTCTGAACTTCAGGGGAGACTGGTGCAGCAGGAGTATGCCCAAGATCCTCAGAGCCCGATGAGACCCCCTTCGCTTCCTGGAAGATTCAGTTCCGGAGCTACTGGACGGCATATTCCTAAGCCTAAAGCTGAGGTATTCCAGCCGTAATACACCACTTTTACTGAGAATAGTCTAGCACAATTGCTGCTATATCACAGTTGGTGTCTACTAATGTGCCTTTCTAGGGGATGCCTGTATCAACCGCTTGCTGTATGCCTTTAAATGTTGCCAGCTCTGTCTCTGTACTTCATAGCCAGCTTACTGCAATAATGTGGCTTTTTTAAAAACCTGCTGGGACGCCCGCACATGCGCAGAAGCGCTGCGGCGCGCACAGAGCGTCATCCCCCAGGCCCCGCCCCTTTTTCCGGCCACCTCTATATATAGAGGCGCGTGCACGCGCACGCGCGCGGCCACGTGCGCCTCGGCGCTAATTTTCAAACATGGAAACCAGGGACAGGAGCCAGGGCCCCCTTTGCCGCAGGCCGGGGGATAGACGAACACTGCAACATGGCAGAGGAAACAGTTTCCTGTAGGAGAACTCACCAGCTGCCTGGACTTTGCTCTCTGAGAAGAAACTAGTCCATATGACAAGAAAAACATTCCACAGCGGCCTCTAGTGGACAAACACAGGTACCGCAGTTTAATATACTAAACATATATAAAAAAACATTCTTTTTTTTTTTTTTTTTCTTGACCACCATTAAAAATTATTACATTTTTTTAGTAGTTACAGGCATGCACAGATATTAGCGGGAATACCGTTAGGTAACAGACAGAAAGACAAATTAGGCTTGGGGGTCCCCCAATAGAACCAAGTTCCTGGGGGCCCCCACTTACCTGTTCCCCGCCGCAGGACTTTGTTTGGTCCACAAAAGCCCAAACTTCACCTATCACGGCAGGCATTGTAATCAAACCTTCAGGGACCGGGTTCCCAAGGATTCCACTCCCCTGGACCTGTATAGCACCCTGCACAGAAAACATCTTGGTCGTGGGTATGACCAGAGCTCTGGATCCCAGGGTCCAGCTCTCCTAAGAGAAGCATTACAGGCAGAACCTTGCTCTTCTCTGCAAGGCCCGGGTACCGACCGTTTAGCTATGAAGCTTTTTTGGTCGGATCCGGAATAGCTTACTGAGGCCCAAAAGAACCTGTACGCAAGCTCAGTGAAAAACACATGTTTCTTCTTGGCCAACACCTTAGACACTGGCAAAAAACTGAGGTGCTCCCGGATGGGAGGGGCTTATATAGGGGAGGGTACTTCCGGTTTTGGAAGTTGCCAGTGCCAGCACCTGACGGTAACTATATAACCCATTAGTAATGACTATGTCGCTCTGTGTCCCGTGATGTACGAGAAAGAAAAAGTACTAGTGTTTAAGATGTGAACAGCAGTTAAATGCATACAATTATTCAAATGACCTTACGTATGTACGTGTTTACATATGTACACACATAAAATCAGCAAATACGTAGGGCCCTCAGCACAACTGTGTCCCAATTTCTTTTGTATGCCACTAAGCATGGCACACATTTTCATTTGAAGACACAGCTGTATGGCCCCATTGTTTACTATAGTACTGCATGCATCCAAACGTGTCATTTTGAATACCCATGTCAATGAGCCCTCAGAGAGCATATAAATAAAGCCAACTACAAAAAAACTACAAAAGCTCAGCCTTACAATAAAAGCTCAAAAAGGAGCCTAAAGGAGAACTTCACATTCATTAAAAAAATAATATAGCTTTTACAGTTGGTAAGCAATCCATTTTGAAATTTATAGTTACTATAGTTTTCTATTGCATCTCAAACTGCAGCCGCTGTAAGAGACTCAAGTATAAGCCTAGGGGGGGGGGGGGGGGGGGAAATGCAGCAGCTACTGGTACGGTAAATTTAAAAATAAAAAGTAAGTAAGGCAAAAAAACATTTTTTTAAGGAAGCAACGTTAGGCGACTTCCCAGCAGCATAGGTCATGCTGAGCTACGTATTAGATTTCATAAACATAAAACTGTAGGTTCATTCTGAGCAGCCCAAGTCTAGACTTTAGCCTATACAGAAATATAGTTTAACGTGACAGGCAAAGCATGCCCCTTTCACACTGGCACGTTTTTCAGGCGGTTTAGCGCTAATAATAGCGCTGTTATACCGCCTGAAAAAATCGTGCCCTGTAGTCTTCAATGTGAAAGCCCGAAGGCTTTCACACTGAAGCGGTGCACTAGCAGGACCACTCCAAAAGTCCTGCTAGCCGCATCTTTACAGCGCTGAAGGAGCGGTGTGTTCACCGCTCCTTTACCGCGGCTGCCTATTGAAATCAATGGGACACTGCGGTAATACCGCCCGCAAACCGCGGCACAATAGCCGCGGTTTGCGGGCGGTATTAACCCTTTTTCGGCCGCTAGTGTGGGGTTAAATTCACCCCGCTAGCGGCCGCATACCGTGGTAATAACGACGGTATAGCGGCGCTGAAAAATAGGATTTTTTGTACTCACCGTAAAATCCTTTTCTCTGACATCCATGGACTGACACGGTGTCTCTTTACACTTTACACGTGGGTTATGTCCCTACTTGCAGGAGAAGACCTAGGCAGAATGTGAAATGTTATACATACATTCTAAAAGCCAGAGCTGAACAGCCCCACCCAGGGGGCCGTCCCTCCGGACATAACCCTCCCACTACAGTCAGCAGACTTCAGTTCGTAACAAAGCAGTACAAACTTAAAAGGAAGGGTGGGTGCCGTGTCAGTCCATGGATGTCAGAGAAAAGGATTTTACGGTGAGTACAAAAAATCCTATTTTCTCTTACCATCCATGGACTGACACGGTGTCTCTTTACACTTTACACGTGGGATGTCCCAAAGCAGTGTCAAGAAAGATGGGAGCAGTATAAATGGAAAAACCAAAACTTCACTCCAATAAGGCAGAGCTCCTCAACGGAGGAGTCGCAACTTTAAACAGCGGCCTGCAGCACCCTGCGGCCGAAGGAAGCATCCGAAGATGCAGCCACATTAACCTTATAAAACTTAAAAGGCATGAACAGACGACCAGGTCGCCACCTTGCACACTTTTGCAACCAACGCTTGATGTCGGGAAACCCAGGAAGCACCAATTGTCCTGGTGGAATGCGCCGTAACCGGAAAGGGAGGCGCCCGCCCTTTGAGAGCATAGGCTTGAATGACGGTTTGTCTGATTCCCCTAAAAATGATGGCAGACTAAACTGCTTGGCCCTGTTATGGACCAGAGACAGTCACAAATAGTGAGTCGGACTTCCGAATAGAAGCAGTAGCAGACAGGTACACCCGTAAGGCTTGTACCACCTCCAATATGTGCAGCGCAAACTCTCTGGGATGCGATGGGTGAGGACACGAGGACGGGAGGGCAATGTCCTCATGTAGGTGAAAGGTCGACACCACCTTTGGCAAAAAAGGAAGGGCACGGATGCAACACCGCCTTATCCTTATGGATGACTAAATATGGCGACTTGCAGGACAAAGCCGCCAACTCAGACACTCCTCAAACAGAAGTGATTGCCACTAAAAAGGCCACCTTCTGAGACAACACAAGAGGGGAATATCCCGGATATTCCCAAAAGGAGGTTCCTGGAGGACCGAGAGCACCAAATTCAGATCCCACGGTGGGAGAGGAGGCTTGACAGGAGGGAGCACATGGCGAACCCCCAACACAAGGTGCTAACCAAGAAAATGACCCGCTAGAGGTCGCTGAAAGAAGACGGCCAAGGCCGAAATCTGATCCTTGATGGTACTCAAAGCAAGCTTCTGGGTCACTCCACACTGCAGAGGACGCAGGATTCTGGGGACGGAATACGTCCGAGGATGCCAGTCCAGCGCTTCGCACATGGCGATATAAGCTTTCCAGGTACGGTGATAGATCTGCCTGGAGGAAGACTTCCGTGTCCTTAACATGGTCAAAATGACCGAGTCCGAGAGACCTCGGTCCCTCAGCACCTGGCTTTTACAAGCCCTGCCGTTAAAGCCAGAGACTGTAAGCCGGATGAAACATAGGACCTTGAGACTGAAGGTCCTCCCTCATCGGCAACCGCCAGGGAACGTCCGTGACGAGACGTACCAGATCAGCGTACCAGTGATGCTGAGGCCAATCCGGAACAATTAGGATCGCTGGAGTTTATATCAGGCGATAAGGACCCTATGGGGCCACCAACGCATCCGAGGCATCGCCCAAGGATCCCTGGATCTGGCCACAACCTCGACCCTTGCGATTGAGTCGAGAGGCCATCAGGTCCACATCCGGCGTGCCCCACCGTCGGTAAAGGAGTTGAAATATGCAAGGACCACTCTTCTTGGTCCGGTGTCTGGCGATTGGCGACTCAGATAGTCCGCCTGCCCATTGTCTATGCCCAGAATGTAAAATGGCCTACAGAGCCGGCACGTTTCTTCCGGCCCACTTCAGGATACGGACTACCTCGGAAGCCGCAGCTGAGCTCCGAGTTCCCCCTTGATGGTTTACATACGCCACCGCCGTGGCGGTGTCCGACTGGCTCCTGATGGAGCGACCCCGTACTCTCTCTGACCTGAGGAGAGACACAGTCCGATGGCCCGTATTACCAGAACAGTGATTGGTAAAACGGGCTCGTCCGGAGTCCAAGGCCTGAGCCGACAGGATTCCCCAGACTCCACCCCAGCCCGTCAGGCTGGTGTCCATCATGAGTGCCGTCCATTGGATGGGAGGGGAACGACTTTCCAGACCGAAGAGCCGAGGATCTCAACCACCATGTCAGGGGCGCCCTGACCAGGTGAATCACTTGGATCTGAAGATCCAAGGACAACGGGGATTTGTCCCAGGTGGACAAGATCTCCTTCTGCAATGCCCTGGTGTGTGATTGGGCATACGGAACGGCCGCGAAGGAGGCCACCACGAGTCTCGGGACTCTCATGCAAAAAACGGATTGACAACTATTTTTGGGATGTCAGCACCCGCACCGCAGACTGAAGTGTCAGCAACTTCTCCAGAGGTAGGATACCTTTGCCTCCAAGGAGTCCAGAATCAGAACTAGATACTCCAGACACTGAGTCGGGACCAGGACTGACTCCTGAATGTTCAGGAACCACCCGAGTCCCTGAGGGTCTAATTGACGATAGTCACCTTTCCTCTAAGTCTGATCCACTTTCTGCTCTTAGCAGAAGATCGTCCAGATAGCCCACGACAGCAATACCTCGCTGTAACAGAAGGCTAGAACCGGAGCAAGCACCTTGGTGAACACCCTTGGTGCCGAGGCTAGGCCGAAAGGAAGAGCCACAATCGATAGTGGACTTCGCTGATCGCAAAGCGCAGAAACTTCTGGTGACTTGCGCAGATCGGAACATGCAAGTAGGCGTCCTTGAAGTCCAAGGACGCCAGAAGAAAATCCCTTTGGTGGAGTGTAGCGATCACCGTGCGAATAGATTCCATGCGGAATTTCTGCACCTTCTCGAAGACATTCAGGGCCTTGAGGTCCAGGATAGGTCGAACCACATCCTATTTTTGGGACGACAAACAGATTCGAGTAGAATCCCTGAAAACTCTCCTGTGACGGAACCGACACAATCACTCCGGACCTGATCAAATCCTGTACAGCCCCCAAGAGGGCTGCCCGACAGGTAGGAAGGAGAGGAAGATTTGAGGGAAAGAATCTGTCTGGGGGCCAGGATCGGAATACTATCCTGTATCCTGAGGTGACCTCCTCGCACACCCACCAGTCGGAGATTCGGGAGGACCACCGATTCGTGACCTGCGAAGTCGTCCCCCCACCCCAGAGTCGGGCGGAGGCAACACTTCACGCGGAGGCGGGCTTGGGAGCCACATGTTCGGCTTACGCACCCAGGGGCACTTGTGCCCACCAGCCGCACTGCCGTCAGTCTGAGAGGGCCTACCCGTGGACTCTGACTGACGAAAAAAAAACCTTTTGCTGGAAAGGAAGGCCCCTGTTTGCGGCGGGCCTCCTCACCCTTGCTAGTCTAAGGAAGAAGAGTGCTTTTACCTCCCATGACATCCATGACAATGTCATCCAGAGCAGCACCGAAAGGTCTACCACCTTTAAATGGTAGATCCGTCAGGAGCTTCCTAAGGCTAGTTCAGCAGACCAGCACTTCAACCAGATAAGACGACGCAATACCACCGCCGAGACAGAGGCCCTGGATATTAAAGGGGTCGCGTCCAACGTGGCGTCGCACACATAAACCAGGCCCTGAACCAGTTGGTGGGCCAAAGCAACTGTGTCTGGAGGAAGATTATGCTCCTGTACAGCTAGGTGCAACATTTTTGCCCAACCTGTAAGTGTTTAAGACACAAGGGTCGCCGCTACCACAGGCCGTAGGGCGGATCCCAACAAGGCAAACAAGGCTCTGCTCACCACTTCTGACCTCCTGTCAGTGGGGTCCTCAAATGCAGGAGTCCCCTCCATCGGGAGAGTGATGGCCTTGTTCAACCGGGCGACTGGAGGGTCGACCCTGGGGGAGAAGCCCACTTTTTAAGTAGGGCATCTTCAAGGGGTATCTGATAGACAAACGCCGCGGGACCATAAAAAAATTCTTCTGCGGCTTTTCCCAGACCTTATCAATGAGCTGGTCAAAGAAAGTACATATGGAAAAACCTCTTTAGAAGGCCTGGCCTTAAAAGAACCAAAAGGAGACTGTATCCGCCTGAGGTTCTGCATCCGCAGCATTTTAGCTTGAGAGTGTCCCTCACCGCAGTCATGAGTACACTAACAAGCGCCCTGTCATTTACTGACTCAGAACTGGAGTTTTCCTCATAAGGAATGTCCTGTTCAAAACCATCCAATACATTCAGAACTAGGGTCCTGAGCGGTAGTGGCTAGGCCCATATCTGAATCAGCGCACTGCCCTCATGAAGTAAAGTGGGGAGAGGGCGCTTTTTTGCTCCCTTGCGCTTGCACACAGCTCCCATCCTGGTCAGAAATTATTCCAGGACTGCCCACAACTGGTCCCTAGGGACCGCAGGTGCTGAAGCACTGCCTGTTGTCCACTGACATTTAGGGGAAGCTGGTGACAGAGACTCCATATTGCCCCCCTCTGAGACTCCTCAGATAAAAAGTCCACCCACAGGCTGTGCTGACTGAGGAGGGGGCGCCCAGGGGACTCACCAAACCGGACCAGGGACCGCTCAGTTCCGCTGTCTGTACCGCGCTGTGTCAGCGCTGGTGAGCTGTGAGGAGATTGTGAGGAGATTTGCGCTGTTACAGCAGCGCTAGAGGCCAAAACTAGTGCCGAAGAGCGCACGGGCTACAAGAAAATGGCCGCCGCACTTCACTGAGGCGATCCGCGGCAAGATGGCCGCCATGACTCAGCAAAAGTGAAAAAAACAGCACACACACAGCGCCACTCGGCGCTCAGGCCTCAAAACACACAAAAAAAGGCCCCAAGCATATCTGCAGACCAGCATTAGCCCCTCCAAGAACAGTGTGACCCCCAGGCACCCCACACAGCACAGCACCAGCAATAGTGACAGAGAGTGACAATGAAATACAGGGGGAGACAGGGAAAATCCCCCACAGAGAAACACACAGCCTTTTGTACTCACCTGCAGGCAGGAGAGACTACTTACCCATCCCCTGAGGGACCCACTGGTGTGTTTCTGACAGGACTATCACAGTGCAGTACTGAGTAGCTGTCGGCCCGGTCCACCGCGAAAGATACAGTCAGTCAGGAACTGTTCAGTCTTGAGAGGACCGTGGGAGCATGAAAGCAAACCCGGCCACCCCTGGAGTCATGGGGCCTGTCGTGAACTGAGTCTCACGCACACAAGGCGAGGATCAGCACGCTCGATGGTCGGACAGGGAAGACTACGAGGATATCTTGTACCCAACCTGTTGCCCAGCCGACAGTTGATAGAAAATTCTCAAAAATAAAATAAAAAAGAATTCCAGAAAAGGAATAAAAATAGGTCAGGAGACTGGCTCCTGAGAGAGCCACGTCTTCTCCTTCTGCTAGGCAGAAAAAAACTGAAGTCTGCTGACTGTAGTGGGAGGATTATGTCCGGAGGGACGGCCCCCTGGGTGGGGCTGTTCAGCTCTGGCTTTTAGAATGTATGTATAACATTTCACATTCTGCCTAGGTCTTCTCCTGCAAGCAGGGACATAACCCACGTGTAAAGTGTAAAGAGACACCGTGTCAGTCCATGGATGGTAAGAGAAATCGCGCCGCTATACCGCCACCGCACCTGCCCGCCCCAGTGTGAAAGGGGCCTTAGAGTCCAACAGCAGCAATAGATGATGATGGATACAAATTGTCAAACTCTGAACCTTCATCTGCATATTTGTTTTACATGTATCACAAAAAGTACCCATAGTGAGGGCATGTTAGATCCCTCACTATGGGTACTTGTACTTGATTATCAGTGTTCCGTCTATCATGATCTAGGAGGTGGGGCTTTCTTACAGAGAGTGGGTGGCTGCCGAACAGTTCAATTCACACTCCAGCTCCGTGACACAGCGCAAGATATATACTGCTGTGTGATTAAAAAAGCGGAGGGAGGGAGGGAGGGAGAGGAGAGGCAGCACTTGGATCGGCCCCGAGAACACCCGCACACACCGGACTGGCCCGGAGACACCAGAGAACAGAAGGTGGGGCACTGACTCGAGTAAGCCGAGGAGGGCATTTTCAGCCTAAAAAAAGGGCTGAAAACCTCGGCTTATACTTGAGTATATACTGTATATATATATACACAGTTGCAAAAAAAAGTATGTGAACCTTTTTGGAATGATATGGATTTCTGCACAAATTGGTCATAAAATGTGATCTGATCTTCATCTAAGTCACAACAATAGACAATCACAGTCTGCTTAAACTAATAACACACAAATAATTAAATGTTACCATGTTTTTATTGAACACACCATGTAAACATTCACAGTGCAGGTGGAAAAAGTATGTGAACCCCTAGACTAATGAGATCTCCAAGAGCTAATTGGAGTGAGGTGTCAGCCAACTGGAGTCCAATCAATGAGATGAGATTGGAGGTGTTGGTTACAGCTGCCCTGCCCTATAAAAAAACACACACCAGTTCTGGGTTTGCTTTTCACAAGAAGCATTGCCTGATGTGAATGATGCCTCGCACAAAAGAGCTCTCATAAGACCTACGATTAAGAATTGTTGACTTGCATAAAGCTGGAAAGGGTTATAAAAGTATCTCCAAAAGCCTTGTTGTTCATCAGTCCACGGTAAGACAAATTGTCTATAAATGGAGAAAGTTCAGCACTGATGCTAGTAAAGATGACTGCAAGAGCACAGCGCAGACTGAGGTGAAAAAGAATCCTAGAGTGTCAGCTAAAGACTTACAAAAGTCTCTGGCATATGCTAACATCCCTGTTAGCGAATCTACGATACGTAAAACACTAAACAAGAATGGATTTCATGGGAGGATACCACAGAGGAAGCCACAGCTGTCCAAAAAAAACATTGGTGCACGTTTACAGTTTGCACAAGAGCACCTGGATGTTCCACAGCAGTACTGGCAATATATTCTGTGGACAGATGAAACCAAAGTTGAGTTGTTTGGAAGAAACACACAACACTATGTGTGGAGAAAAAGAGGCACAGCACACCAACATCAAAACCTCATCCCAACTGTGAAGTATGGTGGTGGGGGCATCATGGTTTGGGGCTGCTTTTCTGCGTCAGGGCCTGGACGGATTGCTATCATCGAAGGAAAAATGTATTCCTAAGTTTATCAAGACATTTTGCAGGAGAACTTAAGGCCATCTGTCCACCAGCTGAAGCTCAACAGAAGATGGGTGTTGCAACAGGACAACGACCCAAAGCATAGAAGTAAATCAACAACAGAATGGCTTAAACAGAAAAAAATACGCCTTCTGGAGTGGCCCAGTCAGAGTCCTGACCTCAACCCGATTGAGATGCTGTGGCATGACCTCAAGAAAGCGATTCACACCAGACATCCCAAGAATATTGCTGAAACAGTTCTGTAAAGAGGAATGGTCAAGAATTACTCCTGACCGCTGTGCACGTCTGATCTGCAACTACAGGAAACGTTTGGTTGAAGTTATTGCTGCCAAAAGGAGGTTCAACCAGTTATTAAAGCCAAGGGTTCACAAACTTTTTCCACCTGCACTGTGAATGTTTACATGGTGTGTTCAATAAAAACATGGTTACATTTAATTCTGTGTGTTATTAGTTTAAGCAAACTGTGATTGTCTATTGTGACTTAGATGAAGATCAGATCACATTTTATGACCAATTTGTGCAGAAATCCATATCATTCCAAAAGGGTTCACATACTTTTTTTTTTGCAACGGTGTGTATATTATAATATATATATATATATATATATATATATATATATATATATATATATACATACATACAGGTCCTTCTCAAAAAATTAGCATATTGTGATAAAGTTCATTATTTTCTGTAATGTACTGATAAACATTAGACTTTCATATATTTTAGATTCATTACACACAACTGAAGTAGTTCAAGCCTTTTCTTGTTTTAATATTGATGATTTTGGCATACAGTTCATGAAAACCCAAAATTCCTATCTCAAAAAATTTGCATATCATGAAAAGGTTCTCTAAACGAGCTATTAACCTAATCATCTGAATCAACTAATTAACTCTAAACACCTGCAAAAGATTCCTGAGGCTTTTAAAAACTCCCAGCCTGGTTCATTACTGAAAACCGCAATCATGGGTAAGACTGCCGACCTGACTGCTGTCCAGAAGGCCATCATTGACACCCTCAAGCAAGAGGGTAAGACACAGAAAGAAATTTCTGAACAAATAGGCTGTTCCCAGAGTTCTGTATCAAGGCACCTCAGTGGGAAGTCTGTGGGAAGGAAAAAGTGTGGCCGAAAACGCTGCACAACGAGAAGAGGTGACCGGACCCTGAAGAAGATTGTGGAGAAGGACCGATTCCAGACCTTGGAGGACCTGCGGAAGCAGTGGACTGAGTCTGGAGTAGAAACATCCAGAGCCACCGTGAACAGGCGTGTGCAGGAAATGGGCTACAGGTGCCGCATTCCCCAGGTCAAGCCACTTTTGAACCAGAAACAGCGGCAGAAGCGCCTGACCTGGGCTACAGAGAAGCAGCACTGGACTGTTGCTCAGTGGTCCAAAGTACTTTTTTCGGATGAAAGCAAATTTTGCATGTCATTCGGAAATCAAGGTGCCAGAGTCTGGAGGAAGACTGGGGAGAGGGAAATGCCAAAATGCCTGAAGTCCAGTGTCAAGTACCCACAGTCAGTGATGGTCTGGGGTGCCATGTCAGCTGCTGGTGTTGGTCCACTGTGTTTTATCAAGGGCAGGGTCAATGCAGCTAGCTATCAGGAGATTTTGGAGCACTTCATGCTTCCATCTGCTGAAAAGCTTTATGGAGATGAAGATTTCATTTTTCAGCACGACCTGGCACCTGCTCACAGTGCCAAAACCACTGGTAAATGGTTTACTGACCATGGTATTACTGTGCTCAATTGGCCTGCCAACTCTCCTGACCGGAACCCCATAGAGAATCTGTGGGATATTGGGAAGAGAAAGTTGAGAGACGCAAGACCCAACACTCTGGATGAGCTTAAGGCCGCTATCGAAGCATCCTGGGCCTCCATAACACCTCAGCAGTGCCACAGGCTGGTTGCCTCCATGCCACGCCGCATTGAAGCAGTCATTTCTGCAAAAGGATTCCCGACCAAGTATTGAGTGCATAACTGAACATAATTATTTAAAGGTTGACTTTTTTTGTATTAAAAACACTTTTCTTTTATTGGTCGGATGAAATATGCTAATTTTTTGAGATAGGATTTTTGGGTTTTCATGAGCTGTATGCCAAAATCATCAATATTAAAACAAGAAAAGGCTTGAACTACTTCAGTTGTGTGTAATGAATCTAAAATATATGAAAGTCTAATGTTTATCAGTACATTACAGAAAATAATGAACTTTATCACAATATGCTAATTTTTTGAGAAGGACCTGTATATTATCAGTTTGCACAGTGCTTAACAAAATTAATATATATATTATATAGTAAACCCCCGTTATATCGCGGTTCAGTTTTCGCGGTCCCGGTATATTGCGCTTTTTTCTGTAAGACCTATTAACATTATTTTATTGATTAAATCATTGTTAATTAAAATATTTTTGTGTTTTCCATTGCTCTTGCTATGTCTCTCAGTATCTTTTATGTGTTTAAATGTGTTTCTATTCTTTTAAAAAAGTGTGTTTAAAGACCTTAAAATGCTTTTAAAAGTACAGTGAAAGTTCTAAAAACATGCCTAGTGTTAAAATAGGTAAAATTGTAAAATTATTTAAATAGGGTATTTCTATTTCGCGGATTTTCATTTATTGCGGGTGGGTCTGGAACGTAACCCCCACGATGGAGGGGGGTTTACTATATATATATATATATATATATATATATATATATATATATATTAGGACTGTTACTGATTTAAAAAAAAAAGATTAATCGAACACGAAAATTGTAATCGATTAATCGACTAATTTTGATTAATTATAATGCACATACAGATCCAACTACTATTAGCTGATCTCCTTGCAGGCTGATTCCCAATGCAGCTACCAACCACTGGAAAAATGATTAGCAGGATACAAAAAACACACAAAGGCAGCGCTCGATGGGAACAGCATTAAAACTTTTATAGTCTTCAAGTAGGTAACATAATAAATATTGCACTGGAGATAAAATCGATGTAGCTACATAAACTGTTAAATTGGTGCGAGTAATACCAACCGGTAGCAAAAGCAGTCATAAAAACATGTAGCCAAGTATGATACTGGTATAAAAATGTGTACAACGATACCACTGCTGAATCCAGATGAGGAGGGGTTAACATCAGTCCGTCGGCATGTAGATGTCCCGTGAAGGGAACTATCACAACTCCCAGTGGATGGCTGTAGAATCCCAGGTTGATAGAGGGAAGTGATAGAGGGAAGTGTAACAGGCCTTGCGTGTGGCAGATAGGAAGGTCCCGCCGGCATGCAGATATGAAGGCACAGCAAAGGAGCCCTTCAGATAGACACGGCAAGCCCCGCCGGTGTCCGTGGCATCACCGGATCTCCGACGGAACTCTCTGAAGACCCGGAAGCCGGCAGAGAGGTGAGTAGCAATCAAAAGAATTTTGATCGATCAAAAAAATTTATCGATTAATCGAGAAATTAATAGTTAATTTCCACAGCCCTAATTTTATATATATATATATAAATATACACACACACATACACACACACACATACATATATATATATATTATATATACACACACACACAGCATATAATTTTAGCACACACTCTTCTGCTCAGTGCACACGTGACACACCATCAGAAGAAGGTCTGGCAGGATCTCCGAGGCCAGGTGCATCCCGATCCTGCCCACTCAAACGTAATTGTTGTACTAGATTTTATGTATGGACTAACATTTTAGGCATCCCCTGCAATAGGAATTTAGTTCTTGGTAAACTACCTCATAAGAATGAACTACTACTTTATTTTTTACATTTTTTATTTAGTGGTATGTGACATACAATGAAAAGATAACTTCACAGAATGGGTGGTTCAAACAATGTAGCATATAAATGATCAGCATTTAATTGCATCTTACTAAAAGGTCTCAGGGTAATTACACAGGAATATAGCTGTAGGTGTGCAGGGTACCCAGATACCTGGGAAGTGTAAGACTAGGGATCTGCGTAGATGGGTTGTATAATCACTCACATTCCAATAAGGGTAAGACCCGTTTTCCTTAAAAAATACAGTTATCAGTATGTGGGGGAAGAGTAATGTGGGGTATCCCACTGGGGTCGAAGAAACATGCCAGATTTTGAATTACATAGGAGAAAGTAAATAGAAGGGGAGGGCAAATAAAGGAAGAGAAAAAGAAAGAGAGGGAGGGGAAAAAAAAAAAGGAGGGAGGAAGGGGGGGGCGAGGTTCCACCTAGGGGGTGAGGGGCGCCCGCTGCTCATCAAGCAGTGCGAAGGCTAGGTTTAAAGTTAAAGCTTCTGACAATCAATAAGGCCAGACTATGTATAGTGGAGGTATTACTCTGAAAAGCGAAAAAGGTTCCAATAAAACCGGCTGGTCTTATGTTCCTCAGATTTATCCCAAATTGTAGCAGTCAAATCTTTCATCCGTTCAATATCATTAACCCTTTGCGAACCAGAATGAACTACTTCTAAAGAAATGCAGACACTCAGAACATTGAGCATTCACCAGGTGGTTATAATGACCACACACCCCCTAGTCAGGAATCAGTCAGGAAAGGACACGGTGAAACAAACACTTATTCCTTCAGAACAGAAAACGGTAGAATTCTGCAACAAAGTTTGTTAAAACCCTTGCAATGTACACAGATCATCAAGAGAGATTGTAATTTTCTCAACAAAAGTGGAGTTACACTTTTAATCTGCATTTCAAATAAATATATTCTACTTTAAGTTAAAAGAAGGACGAAGAAATTAAGGGTATACATTTAGAAAGCTGTGAATCAATTTCAGACTGTGTTCTTCTCCCTTTTGTTCCTTTGGAGCTTCCAGCTCTCTCCTACTTAAAGAGGCCCTATTGAGTCTTGTCAATGGAGCCTTTCTAAGCACTCTGTTCTGTTGTTATGGAAACTTTGAAGTGTGGGATTGCAATGTTTTTAGCGAAGCTGAGCATGATCATGTCTTAGGCAAAGTAACTGGCATGCCATAAAGCACAAGATCTATCAAGAACAAACTATGCTACTTTCTGTCTGCATTACGTAAACAGGGAATATTTTAGGAAGTCTCTTTTTGGGTGCTGCAAGGTGTTTTACATGATCGTGTCAACCTAGCAAAACTTAAACAAATCTGAAATGAATGACAGAAGAAAAACTGAGCTAAGAAAGAATATGTTATATACAGATCAACCAGATGGAAATATAAGTATGTGTGAAAATGGAACAGGAACTTAACTATAGAGAAAAAAACAAACAAAATCAGGATGTGTTGGCACATATCACTCTATACGACTCCTACATGCAGTTATATGTGCCATTTCCCCATAATCTATTTACTGTACAGGGAGAATTTGACTTGTGCAGCTACTCACAAAACAGATTTGTATATAACCGATTCATTGCACAAATCAAAAATGCAACACAAAAAAAGCTGCAATAAATATATATATATATATATATATATATAACCTGGAATTGTGTTGTTAATATTTTACACATCTTGTTTATTAAGTTTTAATTCATAGTTTCTAAGCAGTATATAGACAGAGAAAAAAGGTAACACCCCATATCATTATTTGATGTTATTGAAGAGTCAACCAATGCAAGTGGAAGTGGACTATGGACAATCAGTTACTAGGATTTTAAACCGCATTCTTGTTAGTTTTGGCTATAGTAGGGAAGGCTTTGAGTTTCTCATTTTGTATTGCTATGTCCATACCCCCCCACCCCCTCTCACCTTCCACCTTAAGAGATTCATGCTGTATATTTGTTCTGGTGATGAGAAGTCCAAAATATTATTGTTGTCACCAGAAAAGAAGCTTAGTCCTCCAATCCAAATCTTCCAAAAGGGACCCTCAGTTCAGCGACAACTTTCTACAAAGGGATTTCCTTTCACTTTGGAGAGATTCTTTCCCACTTCCTTGAGCTATGATTAAGCGCTGAAGTCCAGTGCGAAACGCGTCAGCTCACATTAGCTGTTTCTTTTGCTGTGCCATGTATTTATTGTTTTTACTTTAATTTTAATAAAAGAACAAAAACATATTTTTTTGGAGTGCAGCAGTCCAAGGTTTCTCACTATTTTTGCATTGCTACATGCATTGGCTGCACCCTCGGTTCTGGATCCTGTGAGGAGATTATCAGCTGTACCTGAGCGGTTACCTCCCCCCTTTCTCACTTCCTGTTGTGCATTTCCAATAGGACACAAACAGCACAAAAAAATATGATTTTTAAACTCACCGTAAAATCCTTTTCTCCGTGTTCATGGCGGTCCCTCTGGGTATAACCCCTCTCTTTGCATCTCGCAGATCCGTTCGTCAAAAAGCAGTACACACATAAAAAGGGGAGGGGTGGGTGCTGTGTCCGTCCATGAACTCAGAGAAAAGGATTTTACGGTGAGTATAAAAATCATATTTTCTCTTACGTTCATGGACGGACACAGCCTTAATCTTGACAAAGTGGGACGTCCCAAAGCAGTGTCAAAAACGAGGGGTGGGAACAGCATAAAATTAAACTTCACCCCAAAACAAAAACAGAGCTCCTCAACCGAGGAGTTGCAACTCTAAACAGCCGCCTGCAAAACTTTGCGGCCGAAAGAAGCATCCAAAGATGCACTCACATCAACCTTGTAGAATTTAGTGAAAGTGCGAACGGACGACCAGGTCGCCGCCTTACACACCTGGGAAACAGACGCTGGATGTCGGAAAGCCCAAGAAGCACCTATTTCCCTGGTCGAATGCGCCGTGACAGGAAAGGGGGGCGCCCGACCCTTTATGGCGTAAGCCTGAATTACTATCTGTCGGATCCACCTAGACATGGTGACCGACGAGACCGCTAGGCCCTCCTTGGGACCAGCCACCGAAACAAACAGTGAGTCTGACCTCCGGAACGGAGCAGTAGCAGATAAGTATACTCTCAGAGCTCGGACAACGTCCAAGGAATGCAACGCCGCCTCTTTAGAATACGACGGATGAGGACACAAGGATGGAAGTACAATGTCCTCATTGAGATGGAAGGCCGAAACGACCTTAGGTATAAAGGAAGGCTGCAGACGCAGCACCACCTTATCCTTGTGGAAGATCAGATAAGGAGCCTTGCATGACAAGGCTGCCAGCTCAGAAACCCGTCTAACTGATGTAACAGACACCAAAAAGACCACTTTCTGAGAAAGTGTCAACAAGGGAATTTCCCTAATGTTCTCAAACTGTGACTTCTGAAGCACCAAGAGGACCAGATACAAGTTCCACGGAGGTAGTGGAGGATGGACCGGAGGGGCCACATGCTGACCCCCCTGCACAAACGTACTCACCAAAGAGTGAGCCGCCAGGGGTCGCTGAAAAAAGACAGCCAGGGCAGATATCTGCCCCTTAATCGTACTTAAAGCAAGCTTTTGGCCCACCCCTCGCTGTAAGAACAGCAGGACTGTGGAAACCAAAAAAGTCTGCGGATTCCACCTCATTTCCTCACAAAAGGCTATGTAGGCCTACCAAGTGCGATGGTAAATCTTCCTAGCCTTCTTCATGGTAGGAATCACTGAATCCGACAGTCCCCGGTCTCATAGCACCTGGCTTTCAATAGTCATGCCGTTAAAGCCAGCGACTGTAAAGCAGGATGAAGTATGGTACCTTGCGACAGCAGGTCCTCTCTCAGCGGTAGATGCCAAGTCTGCTACTAGACGCACTAGGTCGGCGTACCAAGGACGCCAAGGCCAATCCGGAGCAATAAGGATCATTGGAATCTCCTCTGCCTCCACTCTGCGAAGCAGATGAGGAAGGAGCTTTAGAGGAGGGAAGGCATAGATTAGCCTGTACTGACTCCACGGTGCCACAAACACATCTGTCGCGTCTGCCAATGGGTCTCTTGACCTGGCCACGAACCTCAATACCTTCCGATTGAGTCAGGATGCCAGGAGATTTACGTCTGGCGTACCCCATTTTTGGCAAAGGAGCTGAAACACATCCGGGTGTAGAGACCATTCTCTTTGGTCCAGCATCTGGCGACTCGGGTAGTCCGCCTGCCAATTTTCCACACCCGGAATGTATACGGCCGACAGGGCCCGTACACGCTCCTTTCTGCCCACCTTAGGATGCGAGCAACTTCCGACGCTGCAGCTGAGCTTAGAGAGCTGAGCTCAGAGAGCCTAGGGAGGAGGGAGGGAAGGGAGGGAGTAGGGAAGGAAGGGAGGGAGGGAGGGAGATAGAACCCCTTACTCACCTCTCCAGGAATGCCCAGCTATGTCTTCCTGCCGAAGCAGTGGATTACTACTTACCCTTCCAGCGTGGATTGTGCTGGAAGCATCCCAGACAGACCACCTACCGAATGGTGACGGAGGGGACTGTCGGCCTGGCTGCTGTGACTCGGCCCTATAGACCGGTCATATGCAAGCCCTGGAGCGTATAGCTCACCGGCCACCCGTAGAGTGACGGGCAAGTCATGGACAACCCAGCGCGTAGCTAGGGTCGGCACATGCTTGATGGCCGAAACTGGGGAGACTACAAGGATCTGGGATCCAGCCTGTCGCCCAGTCGGCAGTTGATCGAAGATCACAGGAACAAGAATAAAAAATAAAATAATACAATTTCAATCTGAAATAAAAATCTCCAGGCCTATGGGCCCAAAGGGAGCCATGTCTTCTCCTTAGCTAGGCAGAAAAAAACTGATCTGCGAGATGCAGAGAGAGGGGTTATACCCAGAGGGACCACCCCCTGGGCGGGACTGTATGGTGTATGATGTGTTTAACACTTTCTATAAGTTACTGCCTAGTCACTCCTGAATGAAGGCTAATACCCACTTTGTCAAGATTAAGGCTGTGTCCGTCCACGAATGAAAGAGAAAAAAGGTTTTACAATTCCCTACAACTTCCAAAAAAAAAAAGTTTTGAATATAGAGATATATATATATATACATACATACATACATACATACATACATACACACACACATACATATATATACATACACACACACACACAGGCGTAAAGTGCCCTACAAGTACAAACATTCCCACGCCATGCAGCCGCAGTAGACGGAACTGAAGCTCTAAACCCATAGCCTGCCCTGTTCCAGTGTGCTCTTCCTGTATCCTGGCCGCCTCCCCACCTCAGGTGCCATCACATCTGCTCGTGGTTCTTCTGGCTTCCCTGTCAGCCACAGAATGCCACCCAGCCTCTCCACAGGACTGTCCTCTGTGCACAGTGCGATGTCCAGGGGATGGATTGGAGCGGCCCGGCCCCCCTTGCATCAGATGACCATATTTACTGTACATGTGAGTGTTCCCCTGATGCCCACACTACAGCCCCTGACGCCCACACTACATCCCCTGAGGCCCACACTACAGCCTAGAAGTAAAAAAAGGTATTGCTTCACTTTAAGTACATTTTCGTTTTACATACAGGTTCTGGTCTCATTGTGTACTTAAAAGTGGGGTATGCCTGTATATACACACACACATATATATATATACACACACACACATATATATACTTTAACCTCTTAACTACCGCGCTACAGCCGAATGACGGCTACAGTGCAGTCGTACATTTCCGGGAAGGCGTCTATTGATGTTCTCCCGTGATCACACTTCTCACGCGCACCCCTGCGGCACACATCGTGATCACAGATTGGGGTAAAGAGCCAATTACCGTGTCTCTTTATCATGTGAACAGCTGTGTCCAACCATAGCTGATCACAGTGTAAACAGGATTTGCCGGTTATCTGCATTCTTCACTGATAATCAGTACCCTGATTATCAGTGCAGCCACAACAGTACTCATCAGGGCTGCCAGTCAGTGCCCATCAGTGCTGCCTGTCAGTGCCCATCAGAGAAGGAGAAAAATTACTTATTTATAAAATTTTATAACAGAAACTAAGAAAAAAAAAATTCTTTCAAAATGTTGACTTTTTTGTTTGTTTAGCAAAAAATAAAAAACCCAGGGGTGATTAAAGACCACCAAAAGAAAGCTCCATCTGTCTCCAAAAAAAACTATAAAAATGTTGTTGGGTACAGTGTTGTATGACTGCGCAATTGTCATTCAGCGCTGAAAGCTGAAAAATTGGCCTAGGCAAAAAGAGGGTGAAAGTGCCCAGTAGGCAAGTGGTTAGGACACCTGCCTAGTGCCTGTTCTAGTGCTATAGGCCAGACCCATATCACTGTAGCCACAGGAATAGTGGTTTGTATGTCAGGTGTGTTTTTTTTTTTCCAGGAGGACCACACATTTTACTTTCTATAATATGTGGAGCAGATTGCAGGTTCAGGTAAAATTGCCAGAAGAGCCTATTTGATCATTTACATGGATGAGCAGTATGAATATGAACAATGTATTCCTATTGTATGTTACTGCATATGAATAACATTTCCTAACAGAGATAAATAGTTTTACTCACTTAGTTCCTCTCTGTGTTTCTCTGTTTGTGCAAAATATTGGCGCAGCTCTTCCGTGATCTCCATGTTACTCATATCACATTCTATTCCACCCTCTTCAGAATCGGTTGATGCAGCAGCTTCCTGCTCCATATCAGACTCCATTTCCTTTGAAGAAGATACCTTTAAACATGGACGTGGTCGGTGTGATTGCTTTTGAGAGCCTGTGTAGATGCTTGGGTGAGAGGGTTCCCCTTCCCAATCAGCATAGCGACCGGCTTGAAAGGTTTCAGCCATGTACCAGGGAGGATAATAGATAGATGTCACGGCCATTCTGTATGCTCTCTTATGCTTGTACAGCCATTGCATTGCCTGACTGTAATGCTTCCAATACCTAGAATACACTCGGCCTGCATACCAAGGCTCTGTTTCTTGATGGTATGTGCTTGCCTGGGAAGACACAAATAAAAAGTAGAGAAAATTACATACACTCTGCAATGTACTTACAAAATTATTTTGTATTTCAAGAAAGTTAGCAAGTGGCTTCCCCTTCAGCCTTGGCTAAAGGTACCACCATCAAAGGCTGTCTTGGATACACCCAATCTGCATAACATGGATCCATATAAAGAGAAGAACACAAACAATTAATTGCATCTTCCAACACAAGTCACACTGCATTTTATGGATTCAAGCTCTACCTAAGGCTCCACTCACACTTATATGACTCAGAAGTTGTGCAACTTTGGAGTGCAAGTTTGGTGCAATTTGGGATGCGACTTTGGCTTTGACCAATGATAATGTTGCACAACTGTTGCATGTAAAACATTCAGGTGCGACTTTCGAGGGTTAACATTGAAGTCTATGGCCCTCAAGTCCCATAAAAGTAAGACCAGAGTAGTGCATGAACTACTTTGAGGCTCCATTCACACTTGTACGGCTTTGACAAATAATAATGGACAACTGTTGCACGTAAAACATTCAGGTATGACTTTCATGTCACTTTTAAGGGTTAACAGTGAAGTCTATGGTCCTCAAGTTGCATTAAAAGTCAGACCAAAGTAGTGCATGAACAACTTTGAAGTCGCTGCAAATTTAAGTCGCACATATATGAATGGTTATCTTTGGAAAAGATGGAGTATGACTTGTTGTACGACTTCGATGTCCAA